>CM046965.1:63092341-63698797 GCA_025698475.1 Gossypium anomalum
GAGCTAAACAGAAAAACAGGTTCCTTATAACAAAACATGAGCGAACAGGTGAAAAAAAAACCAACATCTCACAACATATTTTATATCAATAACAAATACATCAAAATTTAAAAATCATATTTCTTACATAATTTTCAAAGGTCAATTGTTTTAGCTTAATTTTTTTTTCAATGCTTACTTATATAGTTAAATAACAATTTTTATTTTAATTCTCACTTTGAATGGAAATCAAATTCACCCAAATTTTGATAGTAGTACTCTCTTTCCAATGTCATCTTTCATGGTTGAGCAAGACCCTACTCAAGTTATAGGCAAATGAACTTCTAAAAAGGTGCGCCAATGTGTAAACAAGCCCCCTACTATGGGGTAGATAATTATGGATCGATCAGAGGCAACCAAAATCTTTTTTTTTTATGACAAGTTAATGGAATCATCGGAAAATGAGAAGTTTGAAGGAAAAAAATTTGATAATGAGGATACCAACTTATTAGATGGTGATGTTTTAATGAATATGGTAAATGGTATCCCAACCATTTCTTTCTCTGAGTGAGTTCATTACTTGGTTGAACAGAGTATCTCAAAAATGGTTATTCTAAACCTTTTTAGAATGAATTAGTTTTAATACACTTTTAAGCAAGGTGTATACTCTATAGAAACCTGAGCAATCGATTCAACTTATGGACTTGGAAAATGATTACTTTATAGTGAAATTCCAATTGGATGAGGACTACTGGAAAGTTTTATGTAAAAGACCATGGGTTATCTTTGGGCAATATCTAACAATCCAATTGTGGTCGATGTCTTTATCTACATGCTAACCATATCCTTTGAGTGTGGTCGCTTGAATCCGCTTATAGGGGCTTTCGGGTTTTTTTATAAAAAAATGTCTTCTAAGGGTCATAAGAAGCACAATAGAAAATGTGATCAAGGTAAACTATAATATCGATATTGGAGTTCAAGGAAAATTAGCGAGAATGATCATTATAGTGGATTTGAGCAAACTTTTAATCTCAAAGATAAAGATAGAAGACATAACTCAAACAGTAGAGTACGAATCCTTGCCAACTATGTGTTTTACTTATGGCAAATATAGTCATACTAAGGACTTATACCTGATGACAATTTAGGGAAGTGCCACCATAGAAGAAAGGGAGAACCCATAAATGCAATCGCCAAATAAGGTAACAATTGTTGAATCTAAAAATTTTAGACCTTGGATGATTATAGAAAGAGGAATAGAAGGCAATAACGTAAAGTAGATGAAGTCAATGCATATAATTTAAGATTGCAACTTATTATCTTATTTAATCAAACAATGAGTTAAGAGAGAAGCAAATTCGATATCAATTTGTATTAAAAACATAGCACAAATTGACTATGATACCAATTATTGGAAATATCGGTTTAGAAAATAGTGTTATTAGGCACGATGAAAATTTAATTTTTTTCTTAAAATTGAGTGATGTGGTATTTATAGCAATAAGCCTTAAACCAAATCATTACCTATGGTTTGTGTGAGGCAGTTTAAGTCATTTCTCGGCTTTCTACCAAACAGTCTTCTCTACTATCCTCAAACTTAAAGTTGCTTTGAGTGTAAGCCCAAACTTTCAATGGAAAAGTTAATTTCTCTATAGGAACCAAAAACTTTAAACTTTTCAGAAAATAAAAATTATTCTTGTAAATAAATTATCCTTACTTTTTGAAAAAATAACGACGTTCAATTACTTGTGTAATTAGGGTTTGTAATAGTCCGTTTTCAGTGAAATCAGAATAGTTATTTCGGGACCACAAATCCGAGCCAGAAAGAAAATTTATTTTAATATTATTTCATGGTCTGCATTATGATGGGAATGACGTATGAAAATTTTGATAAGAAAAAATTTATCGATTTTATGTTTAATTGTTAGTAAGGGCCAAATTGAATAAAATGTAAAAGTTGAATTCTAGTAGCTAGAGGGATTAAATAGCTATGAAATTCAAATTTTGAGGTCCTTATAAGGCAAATAGACCATTAAGAGGAGTTAATAGATATTTATGATGATTCATCCATGGAAAATTAGAAAAAGAAAAGGACTAAATTGGAAATTAAAATAATTAAAGATGATATTAAACTAATATCATCTTATTTCATCTTCATCCCCAAAATTATTCTATGAAAACCCTAGCTAAGAGAAAAGATATCAAGCAAGCTTAATTGGGTAAGCATTATTATCTCGTTTTTAGTAATTTTTATATTTTCGATATCGTAATAACCTAATCTAGCTATTTTGGGAATTAATTTGCAAAGTTATCAAAGTATTAAAACTTTTCCATGGATGAGTATGCTGAAATTTTGAAATTTTGAAATTTATGGTAGCAAATGAAAGATTGTTGATAGATAAACAACTTTTGTAAAGTGAATTTTCATGAAATTGTAATTTAGGGACTAAATTGTAAATATGTAAAATTCATGGAAAAATTCTAAATTTTATGAATTACATGGGCTATAAATGTTATATGTAAAAATCGGTTAGGCTTGGAATAAGGATAAAATTGCATGAATTTCATTTTCTGAATCTAGGGATGAAATCGTCATTAATTAAAAGTATAGGGGCAAAAGGGTACTTTTGCCTAATATGTAAATTGAATTGAATTGAATACGAAGTGTGTAAAATTGATGTTAAATTCATTTATACAGATTCGAAAAGATAAAATAAAAAGTTAGATCGAGGAAAAGAAAAAGTATCGGATTAGTAGGCTACGAACACGAACAATTATCGAGGTAAGTTCGTGTAACTAAATTGTGTATATTTATATGTTTGAATTGGATGTTGTATATGTGAATTGTATAAATGTCGTATGTATTAAATTGATCACATATCTGATAATACCCGATAAATAATAAGTCTCGTTTGAATAGATGAAAATTCGATGGATACAAGATTACCCGTATTGGTTGTGGTCCTGCATATGTTGCAGACACACCATAGCTCTTACGAATGTCCCGTTATAAGCCCTCTCGAGCTTCCCATTGCATGGTTCTTGCGAGCATCCCGATCAGTATTGATCCTGCATGTGTTGCAGATAAGCGTCCTGTTATATGATCAGTATTGATCCTGCATGTATTGTGGGCATACCACAGCTCTTTATGAGCGTCTTGATATAGGCTCCTTGTGAGCTTCTCGATATGGCTCACCTGAACTTCCTGATATATGGCTATCCGGAGCTTCCCAATTAATGGATCTTTAGAGCTACCTATTATTGGCTCGCATGAGCTTCCTAATTATGGCTCTTATAAAATTCCCGTTATACAGCCCGGATAAGCTTCATGTTACATGGCTCACATGAGCTTCCTATTATATGGCTCGAAAGAGTGCTTCCTGATTTTGTACTTTAATAAGTACCCCCGAATATGAATTGACGGATTACAGTTTTGTACAGTTTAAGTGTGCTATATGTGTATCCATCGATATTTCAAATAAATTCAATGGGCAAAGTTCCGACATGGGCTAAATTGAACCTGAGATGATTTGTTATGAAAATGTACATGCTATATGGAAATATGATAAGAAAAGTATATGTATATGAAAGTTATTACATGATGAGCTCATTCATGCTTCTTGACAATTGTGTGAATTATAATGACTAACATGCTTGATAAAGTTAGGTGTTTAGGCTATTAGCTAAATCTCTTGGATGCATTTTGTGTGTTTACTTTAATGGAAATGAATGGTAAGTTAAATTTCCAATTATACGAGCTTACTGAGCATTTAATGCTTACTCTATTTTATTTTCTCTATTTTATAGTACTCAGCAGTTCATAAAAGTTGGAAGCGGGTCGGAGCAAGACCACACTATCCTTCAACTCACTTTGGTATAATTAGTATATTACTCTTAGCATAATGACATGTATAAGCTAAGTTAGGCCAAATAATGAAATGTTTTGGTTGTAATTAACCATTGGAATGGCTAATGATGGTATGTTTGATGTATATATATGCAAGAGGTTGTATTATGTTTTGGTATGTGTGTGTGCTTGGATTGGTATTTTAGGTATAAACTTATTTAAGTAAGTATATGATCATTTAAGTAAGTTGGATAATTAAACAAATGACATGATATACCATGCATAAGGCTTAGTTTTGACTTGATTTAAATGTCTTGAATTGGTTAGTGAATGTGTTAAAATGTTAATGTAGGCGGACGACAAGTTTGGGTGTGAAATAAGGATTGAAAATGGCCTTATTTTGTCCACACGGGCAGAGACATGGGCGTGTGCCTTAGCCGTGTGTGACACACAGCCTAGTACATGGGTGTGTGCTTCGACCTTGTGTCCTCTGCATCTTAAAATTTCAAAAATAGAATGCTAAGGTATTTTCACACGGGCAAAGACACGGACGTGTGTCTCAGCCGTGTATGTCACACGGCTTGGCACACGAGTGTGTGACTTGGCCGTGTGAACCCTGCACCTTAATTATGCAAATTAATATGCTCACACGGCCTAGCACACGAGCGTGTGGCTCGGCCGTGTGACTAAGTATGTAACCTAATTTGGACACGGGCTAGAACACGGTCGTGTGTTTCACATCAAATTCCCACACGGGTTGAAACACGCATGTGTCACATGGCCGTGTGAGCCACATGGCTTGGCCACACGAGGTGTGTCCCCTGCACCTAAGAAAAATTTTGAAATTTCACGAAAAATTCTCTGAGTTCCCGATTTAGTCCCTACTTGTTTCAAATGCATAAATTGGGCCTCGATGGTTCATTTAAAGGACAATATGATTGAATATGATTGGTTTTGGATATGAATAGTAAATGACATGAATTAATTATATTTGTTCTATAAACTCCGGTAATGCTCCGTAACCCTATCTCGGCGACGGATACGGGTTAGGGGTGTTGCAGGGTTTCCGATAGTTCCTATTTATAAGAAAATAATGGAATAGCTTTACTTGAGTAAGGGATAATTATATAATAATCTAATATAAAAATATAGTTTCCCCTATTTGGGAAACCTTAGGTGACAACAACCCTAAGGGATACTAAGGCTTCTCGCCTCTTCTCACAAGGGATGGGCTCACTAGGCCCATCTCATGTACTAGATACAATTATGCGTGTTATCTAGACTTTTATCCAACACTTATAATTTGTCAACCCAATAATTATTTTTCTATTTCCAAAATATTACTTAATTAAATTAAATTATCCAATTAAAATATTTTCTTAACTCAAATCTAATTTTGTTAAAGTCATGGCAACTTCAAATATTTAATTGTAACCAATAATTCAAAGTAATTAATTTAATTTTTATATCATCTTTTAAAATTAGTGAGAAAATACATTCATTGTGAATAGTGATACATGTTTTAGCCATCATGAAAAGCCTAGTGAAGGAGAGATACATGGCTAGGATCACTAAACTAGTAGTATAAAATAAAACTATTAGAGATGCACCATCATGTTCAACCATTAATAACAACATTCTAGCCCTGCCACCATTTGATGGAGCCGGCAATGAACTTTGGTTAATGATAACAATGCCAAAGGTCTCAAAAAATTCTTTAACATTGGTGATGCATAAAACCAATTTCCAAATGGCACAACCTCCTTCAAAAGTTCCTGAAAGCAAAACTTCCATAAACCAAACTAAAAGTAACAACTAAGAAAACCACTAAAACTATAACTACTAACATCGCCAAAGCCTTAAGAGAAAACAAAGTAGACTACAATCACAGCCATCACTTTTAGAAAAAGTAAAATGGACTTTAATTATGAACATGCTTTCACCCAATAGCACCTATCGTCTGCCAAGAAAACTACCGTAAAAGTGATTAAAAAAAAAAAACTAAAAGGAAATTGGAAAGAAAGTATAGTTAAAATATCGTGCAATACCATTAGATTAAAATATGTTATTTTGAAAATGAAATCTAAATGCTAACTTATTTTGAGAATTGAAATTTTAAATTCTTTTATTCAAAGAGAACGAAGCCACAAATGTTAAAGCATATCTTGTATGCCTAGATTCAAATCTTATTATATGTAATTGACATATATAAATCTCTAATCCCATCATATGTTGTGATGTGTAGAATTAATTCTAGTTTGGATTATTTTGACATATTTATGTTTCTACTATGATCACTTTATATGCACTGTAAATTCAATCTAGAATAAACTTCAAATAACAATATGTTAACTAAACTGAATTGAAAATTAATTTCCAGAAGAAGATTTTAGTCCGATGACTTGGTTAAGATTATTCTGGTTCTAGTTCAAATAACAATATATGTAAGCATTTAACAACCAAGAAATACGTTGATGTATCGCATAAATAATAATAATAATAATAATAATAATAATAATATAATCTCTTGATATATTGTAATTTGCATGATGAACGGAAGGGTTAAAATTCCAAGGAATTATTATTACAAATTTCTCTTTTTTTTTATGAAATCATTATAAAAAAATAACCTGACAACTCAAACATAATGATACTATATGGGGCTTAAGAGCTTTGGTAAGTTCAGGGCTTGAAGGCAGCAATCTCATCTTCAAAGGTCTCCAAAAACAGCAAAAACATCACTACCAATGTAATCATTATCAACCAAACTCACCAAATAATAGCTGCTCTGAACCTGCAAAAATGGAAACCAACCCATTTCATTATTATATTTATATGATTCTTGTCAATAATCCTATGAAAAATGAAGTTGCTTGAGTGAAGAATATAGGGTAGGCAACCGGAGGCCTTCTATAAGATCAGGTTAGGTGAAACCCTAGCAAGCATCAAAGTGATCAACTACTGTTCGAGATTGGATAAGTTCATTTGCTAACCTCTTCTAGCAATTTTTTCGACGGATCGCCTTCTGGGTACAGTGCAGCCCATGCTTTTGACCAGATTTCGAATGCTTCATCCTTCCACACCATGAAGCTGGCAGGATCCACCACTGTTGGCTGGACTATTTCTTTGGCTGGGAACACTCCCCAAGTTACAGCATTAACATCTGTCGTGCCAATGTTGGATATCAAATTCCCTTTTTTGTTGACAGCAATGTAGGTAATAGATGACAAGGGCTTGCATTTATTGACAAGTGCATCTAGTTTTTCCTTTGAGCAAAAAAACTCAAGATAAGCCTTCTGGTAGACATACCCTCCAGGGCCACCCCAACCTGCAAGCAGCCAAGTTTGAACAAGTTTAGAGCAAACACAGCACCAGCTTTTACTACAAAAACTGTAAGCTGAGAAACCATAGGCTCTTAATATTTTGAAGTTTAATTAGCAGTCTGTTTCTTTGGATAATCTTCCAATTGTATGCTCAATAAAATACATAATTCAGTTCCTTCTTTAAAGTAACACTTGTTACTTACCGACAGATGGAGAATCAGAGCGTTCACCATTGACAGCAGGTTGGCTATTGATAGTAAGGAAACCCTTCAAATTGATCTTTCCCAGCTGTTCATGTATGATCTTTGTCTCAGGCTGAAGTGAATCTAGTTCGGACCAAGGACTACTTCTCAACTTACCCAGACAATAACTTTTAAATTTCTGACAAAAACCAGTTCGAGATGAACAATATCATAATTATATTCGACTGACATAAAACTAGAAAAGACTGAATGATTCCAAGCTACAAATTCTAGTACCTCCTGAATATCATCAATGCTGTTCAATGGGGTAGCCCATTCTTCTTGAAGTTTCTTGTCACGTGCTCGAGGCCTCATGAACTGTTAAGAAATTAATCACTTTGGTCATACAAAAGAACTAATGACTAATGGCGACAGTTCCCTGACCAAACTATAGTGCACGACATATCAACATTTGAGCAAATAAAACAATATCACAAAAACGAATAACTTCGTACATGAAAACAAATGTTTGAGTTGCAAGAATAAAAAAATAGAAAAAAAAATCAAACGTTTAACTAATCTATCAAATTCCTATGAGCATCTAGCATATACTACTTATAAATGTATTGGACATTTACTATTCAAATTGAGGTTTCATATAATCAATAGTAACTCCAAGAGAAATTTAATGCATCAAAGATGTTTTGTTATGATTTATACGAAACAAGAGAAAAGGGCAAAGGTTCAACCACTTTGTGTACCTGATGGTCTGTTAGTGCACCATAGGACGGGTTTCGAGAATCACCCCATCGCCCATATGGGTACTGATCCCAACCAATAGTCCTGGTTATGTAACTCTTAGGACGGTTAGACCTGCCATCATTAGCTAGAAGCATCAGATATCCATGAATATTTAACATTATAACACACTAAACTGAAGATAAATAGCCAAAGACATTGAAGTTCAATATCTATCACGCACCAAAATATTGGACGAACATCTTCTTTAACACGAAAAACATTTGCAGGGCGTCTCCAAGGTAAGGACCTAGAAATTTTGGACTCTTCAATCAATCCAAGATTCTGCCAACATAAGCCTATTATTAGCATGGTGCAAATGAAGTGATAATACATTGGAAAACAAAGATAAATGTAGCTGACCCAAAACTATTGCCAAAATTCATTTATCATTTACTTTCAATAGAAGAAAAGTAAGTTCCTTACAGTTTATCTTAAATTGAACAGCAAGTCATTTTAACGAAATTTGTGAGTAAACCCCAATCTTATTCTATACTTGCATGTCTTTGCTTTCCTTCATTATTTGAACTGATATTCACCTAATTATTTGAAAGTAAACAATGGGAAAGCTTGAAACTGAAAATGCTAAGAGGCAGTTCAAGGTTTTCTAAAATAAGTGAAGAACAAAAATATGTAGTTTAAGAGTTCTTATTAACCCCGCAAATGTTCAATTTGAGGGAGGAAGATATCTTGAACTACATATTTGTTCCAAGAATTTTCCTTTCTAAATTTCAAAGTTAAAGAAGTAAATGCTATTCCATAATCACCTCTACATGCCAAAATAATGATATAATATGGGATAACAAAAACCAACCATTAGGATAGCTAATGCAGATTTCTCCATGTTTAATGTATAAAGGTGCAATGTCTTAATCCCATGAGCTAAAATCTTGCGGCACATTTCTGTTCCAAGGTGAACTCCATAGGCTTTGACAGCTTCTTCGTTGTCCTTGATAGCCTCTAAGGCAGCAGTAATCTCAGCTGGTATCTACAATGAGCCATGCAGGTGTTAACAGAAATTGCCACCAAAAATAGCTTTTGTGGCCACTCTTTATAAGCGGTTGTAATAATTAGTTGCCAAGAAAAAACAAGCAAAGAATGCATCACAATGACGTGGGATGCCCTTCCAAATTAGAGGCCTTCAGAATCTTGTATCTTTTAGCCTTTTGAGAAGAATGATGCTGCTTTCATTTCCTTTATGCAAAAACATCCAACTAGTACATGCACCATTTGAATAAATTTTACCAAATTGATACTATTTAATGCTCAAAAATATCATGTTATACCGCATACCTTAGTTTTGCAAAAGCCAGTCATTCGCAAGAAACCCTTGTAGTTATTAATGGGCATAATACCCGGCACGATAGGACAGTTAATTCCAATTTGGCGACAGTCATTGACAAATTTGAGAAAGATATCGGTATCATAAAACAGTTGAGTAACAATCAGATCAGCTCCTGCATCAACCTATGTAGTAAAGAAGATTTTAGCACGAAAATTAACCAATATAAATTAGAATTAAGACAATATTTTTAAATCAAGTCATGAGTTAAAGAGTAAAACCTTTCTCTTTAAGTAAGCAAGATCATTCTGATAAGCTTCAGGTGTGGCTACACCATAATTTCCTATGGCGTCGGGATGTGCCTCTGAGCAAAGAGAGCAAACTATTAATCAAAAGCCACATGAACAAGCCTCTTATATATGTATATATGTCTATGAAAAGCACCTGGATAACCAGCAACTGTGATGCCAAAGTAGTCACCATATTTAGATCTGATATGTTTCACCTAGAATAGGAATTAAAAGTTAGTAACATATGTATATTAAGAAACAAAAACAGGGCAGAATGAGCAATGGCTTTACCAGATCAAGGGCACAGGAGAAGCCGCCTTCGACCTGGACAAACTTGTCCTGGCCGTGAGGGGGATCACCTCGGAGGGCGAGAACATTCTGAATGCCGTTGGACTTGATGGTCTGAAGAGCATGGTCAATCTTCTCTATGGGCATATTGGTGCAAGTGAGGTGCATCATCGTCTCCACACAGATGATATTCTGCATCTTGTTAGCAATGTCGAGGGTGAGATCAGCAGTGGAACCACCTGCACCCCATGTAATGTCACAGAAGGACGGGTTATGAGCAACCATACGATCCATTCTCTCGAATAGGTTGTCTACTCCATCCTCAGTCTTTGGAGGGAAGAACTCAAAGGAAAACACCACTTTCCCTTCTTGCAAAGATTGGATCTTCTCTATCACCTTCATCTTCAATTGGATCTTGAACTCTCAGTGTCATCAACACCAACTTCTGCAAGAATTCAATATGAAACTGAGGTGTTTGAAGAGATAAAACAAGAAAAGAACAACAGGAAGTCGCAACAAAACAAACCCAAGCCCGAATCTGAATCTAAAAGAATAACCGGTGGTTCAGAGCAAAAACGATCACTTTGAACATCATAGAAGAAGATAAAAATGGGCAATCTTGAAATCAATCCCTTCTAAGTAAATCGTATAGGATAAAGCATGAATGATAAACTAAAAGTCATAGATCAGATGAGCTAAAATTTAAGCGGTCTACTGTTAAGAAATACATTGTGAAGAATCAACAAGGCACTAAACAAAGACTGAAAGTCCAAATCTAACATTTGGTGGTAGTACATTGTCCCAAATTCATGGAAACACAAAAAATATCCCAGAAAAATAGGAAAAAGAGACTCACAAATGGGTTTGTGGTTGGTTAAGAGAGAGATGGGAGGTGGAGGCATTGCAATGGGAGTATCTGTATTTGAGAGAGGAACGGAACGGATGGGGGGTTGGTGTCTTTTGAAACGACACTGTTGCCCACTCAACAACCCAATGGCCTTATCCCATTCTCAATTCAGTATTTACCCATTAATGGTCAATACCATACGGTTTAATTCTTATGCCCTTGCTCTTTTGCACTTTTTTTAGTTTAGTAAAACCAATCTCTTTAATTTGAAAATATATAATCAATTCAAATTTAACTAAAGTCGCTTAATGAGAGATTAAATTTTAAAAATTTTAGAAAGTAGAGGGAGTGAGAGGAAATTAGACCATAAGATACAAATACCAACCACAAACAGCGATGCCGACATGTAGGTGGCGTCAGCTTGGCGGTTGTATTTTCCTTTTCTTACCAAAACTCACTATTGTTTTATTGTTTTGGTTTCATCCCTCTTTTTAGTTCGTACACTGAATCAGCTTTTCACCTTTTCATTCTTCTTTTTATGGCCGAATTTAATTTTTAAAAACACCATTTTTAAAAAAGATTTGAGGTTTTGAGGTTTTCGGGCCATTTTTAGGAAAAT
Source organism: Gossypium anomalum (assembly GCA_025698475.1). Taxonomy (NCBI): domain Eukaryota; kingdom Viridiplantae; phylum Streptophyta; class Magnoliopsida; order Malvales; family Malvaceae; genus Gossypium; species Gossypium anomalum. Next base: position 63,103,797 of record CM046965.1, read on the forward strand.
AAATTGATTTTGTGGAGAGAACTAAAACGTAATTTCTAGAATGCATTTTTAACTTTTTAACACATTACTTCTTTTCTTTTGGTGATTTTGTTTTTAACTCTCGTATTTAAATCTTTTCTTCCTCGAGCTTTATTTTTTTTAATTATTATTTTTAACATATTAACTCTTTGGTTAATTAATTAATATTGATTTCATTCTTGAATGTCAAATTTGATTCCATTTATTTCATATTGTTTCAATTTTTTTTAATTTAATACTTTTAATTAATAAATATATTATTTTCAAAATTTTTATTTTAATTTATTTTTTAAATTAATATTTTTTATTTATAAAATCAAGTAATTATTACCAATTAGATAATAAAAATATATTTTTTATAAAATTGATATTTTATCAAAATGTTAAATATATTTCATTTTGTAAAAAAATCAACCAATTTTTTTATATATTTTTTATACATATAATATTTATATATCAAATATTTATTTTTTCCTCCTATAATATGGGTATGTTAATTTCTAATATTATAAAATAATTATTTCAAATATCACTATGTTTATTTATGAATTATTTTAAACACACATATAAAATATATAATACTAAAATTTACTACACTCATGATATAGATTGAAAAATAAATATTACACATAAAAATTATATTTACTAAAAATATTTTGGCAATATTTAGTTGATTTTATAAATAAAAAGTTATTAATTAAAAAAAACCTTGAAAACACAAGGAAAAAATCACAATTAATTAATTAACCTCTAACTAGAGAAAACTAGTTGCATAAGTTTTTAGCATATAATTCGAATATAAATAACTGTATCACCAAATCGACTAGCTTTAGGAACATGATTATGGAAAGATTTTGATGCGAGAGACTAGTAACCAGCATCCCTACCGAAACTATCACCACCACGGAAACCACCATTACCACCATAAGCTCGAGGGCCGCCACTAGGTCTTTCATTGGCATAACTTACTCGAATATTTCGGCCATTGAGTTCCTGTAATTTCAGTACCACAAAATAATCAAATACCAGATTCACCAGAAACATGTTCCATATACCAATGTCTTTTTTCCCTCACCTGACCATCCATGGCTGACAAGGCATTGCCGGCAGATTCATCATCAGCAAAGTTTACAAAACCGAAACCCCTAGACCTCCCTGTGTCTCTATTGATGATAATCTTAGCTGACCAACATAAATCAGAGAATGAGAACGTGAATAGAAGCAGGCGTTATAAATCTGTAATAGATACCATCATTCATAAACGACATGAAAAACACGCAGAGTTCACTGGCCAAAATCATTAACCAAGTAGACAAGCAACCTGGTTATAGTTTCAATTAAAACACAATGCTACATGCTCACCAGCAGTCATCACTATTCAACTTCTGCCATGAGAAATCTCTAGAGATAAACTAGTAACCATCTCGAGAATGGATAACTCGTATGAATAGAGCCTAGACATGCCAAACTATGCGTTATGCATCCAAAACACACAATTAATGAACAACAGCAAACACCTAAGAAACACATTAAAATTCCTAGTCACACTTTGTGCGCTGTTACAAGTAACCCGTGCCCGAGGGAAGATAGAACAAAAGAACCCCATTCATCTGCTTGACAAGAAAAGGAAGCTACTATTTATATACTAGACTACAATAGTCAAACTTACAAGAAAACCAAAAACATAATATCATCAGCATTGGTGATACAACTCACCTTCTGTCACATCACCAAACCCGGAAAATGCTTCCTTGAGAGTTTGATCATCAGTTCCATATGAAAGGCCTAAGAAGCATAGATTCAAGTCAAATACACAATATAAATTATATCTGCATTTAATCTTCAGTCAAGAATCCAATGTGTCAATACCTCCAATAAAAAGCTTTTTGGTTGATGTGGACATGCAGCGAATAGAGCTAAGCATGGATGTAGCTGGGATTTTCCCATTTAACCTCAGAAGGCTTCCAAGTTTGCTAGAAAATGCCATAATATGTTACTGTATCATTTTTTTTTCACAGCACCACCAACAAGAAGCACAAACATAAACAAATGTCATGTTAGTAGCAAGAAAACCAAAACAACACATTGCAAATCCCAAAAACAAATCCTATTAGATCATAGCTGAATGGGTATAACATGTAAATCAATCTCAGAAATATATCCATAATATTCCTACAAAGAATCAATCTCAGAAATATATCCATAATATTCCTACAAAGAACATACAAGATCAATGTAACTCAGCGAAACAGGATGAAGATACAATGCATACACACAAGAAGACCACTGCAAAGAAGTTCAGTGAAGGCCAATACGAGTAGCAGAAGAGAAATTAAAATAATCCCAGTCGTTCAATACGAGAGCCAACATTTAACGCCATCATTGCATTAAATTAAGAATTCAAGGTTATGATTGAATTTATAACTTTTCTATTCATAATAAACATTTTTACATAGATATTTATTCCTTCTTCAAAAAGAAAGGGTTAAACTTCCCAGTTATTCAAGTAGTAAAAACAATAGAAAATAAAACATGTTTCATATATCCCATGAACAAGAAAACTATTACACACAAAAAAAAAAAAAAGTAAAAAGTAAAAACCCAAAAAGAGAGATATGCTACATAAACATTAAAAACAATCAAAAAAGAAAAACCCTAAATAAAATCAACAAAACAAGATAAATTAACCCGAAAAAGAATCAGAAAATTCATCATCTAAACTTGAAATTGATGCCAAGAATGAAACCCACAAGAGCTATAAAACAAAATTACCTTTAAGAAGAAAAAAAGGACAAAGAAATTTGTGAGAGAAAACAGCAAGAAACGAATGAAGCTGCTAGGGTTTAAGAGCTTTGAGCCACAATGGAGAAAAATATCATCTCTTGCATCGTTTAATAGAGGGGAGGTTTAAGGAGTTTTGCTTAGATACGGTGTGGTTGTATTGTAATCTTTTCCTATTTTGTGCTTTGATTGGTTGTACCCGAGTGATACTTTGGTCGAGCGTCGGTCTTCAGTAGCGAAACGTACATTATGTAATGCGTAAAATTGAGGAACCGTAGAGAAAAAGACCGTACGTGGGTGAGGCTTTTCCTTTTTGTTACTGGTAGGCGGTATGATCAGGCCACGTCAGCAAAAATATCTTGAAATTGGGTTGGGCTCTAAACCTGGTTATTGCGTATACATTCTGTTGGTCGGGTTTTTTTATATTAAAAATCGAATAAATTAAATTTATCAACGAATAAATCGAACTTAAAAGAAGTAAAATCGAATAAATTGAATTAAAAAAATTTAATTCCATTTTTTGGTTTTTAATATGGATTTTTTAATTCAAGTATTTATAATTTTATTTCTTTTTTTTACATAATTATCTTTTTTCTTCAATTTACTAAGTTGTATCACTTTTACTTTTTTTTTTTAAAAATTATTTATTAAAGTATTAAAATAATTTTTAATGAACTCAAAAAATCAAAAAATATCTTCTTCTTTTTTTTTTTTTTACATGGCCAACATATCATTACTTTGATATATGAAATTTATCATAAAAAATTTAAATAATATCATAAAAACAATCGAGTATATGAAATTTATTATTTAATTTTTAAGAATATTATAAATGAAATATTTATCATTTAATTTTTATGAAATGATAATAGATTTCCCGGGAATATGCAATTTCAAATTATTGTATATATAAATTTCATAAAATTAAATGATACTTTTTTTTATTTTCTTGCATATAAATATTAAATTTAAATTAGTTTATATATAGTAAATGATAAAAATTAAAATAAATATCATAACAAAAAATTAAATTATCAATTTGAGTTTTAAATGCTAATGGTATTAGGTTTAATGAGTTTAGGTTTTAAGAGCATTAAATTTTAATGTGATTTGGGTTTAAGTTTAAATTTGGGCTTGAATATGTAAATGGTTATGGGCTTATGGCCTTAGTCGGTTTATTCAGTTTAAAATGTCAAAATTAAAAATCAAAAAAAAATAAATCAATTAAACCGAACATAAAAATTGATTGAATTGAAAAAGAAAAAAAAAAAGATTTTTCGTTTTTTTTTTCACACTCCTAATAGCTTGGTCCGATACTTTTATTATTAGGGTCTTTTATGGACTAATTAGGAAGTTAAAATTTTGATTTTTATTTATGTTTTTAATCAATTTTAGAGTTAATATGTGATTTAGTCTCAAAATTGGGAGTGACCGATTCAACTCAGTTTGGTTAGATTTTTTGGATTTTTTGAACTATACATTATAATTTAGTTAATTTTGTTTTAGATTTCTATATTAATTTTTTATTTTAAATTTTTAGACTTATTTTAACAAATAAATTTTTTTTATATTTCCACATATTATTTGGTAAAGTTTCATAGTTTATTTCTATAAATATTTCTAAAAAAAATAAATTTTCAAGTAAATAAAAATAATTAGCAATTTTTATATGGTACTTTTTAAAAATATATTTTCATATAAAACTTTTAAGTTGTTTTCACTATTTTAAATATAAAATATTTATTTTTATACCATGAAAATTAAAATTAATTATAAATTAAATAAAAAATAGAATTCAATTTAGTTTTGAATAACCATAATTTTTAATTCGTGTTCCCTAAATTACTCAAACATTTCAATTCAATTCGATTTCAGTTTTTCTTAATAAATAAAAAAATTTATTTGACACTACCAAGGAGAAAATGCATTTTTTTAATCAGATCCAAATAATCTTGTGACAAAAGCTCTCTATCATTTAATCTCCATTTAAAATTTCTCCAACTAGTTTTTCATTTATTTTTAATTAAATTTAAAATACTTTTTTATTTTACTTTTACTTTCTACTTTTAATTCATTAATATAATATAAATTTGATGTGGCAACATCCTCGCAATGACATTTTAAAAATTGTTGAGATAAGTTTTTGAAATGGCTATTTATGCATCAATGAAAGTGACCACCATGCAAACTTTGTAATTTATCTTATTTATTGACATGATTGACTAATATATTTTGATTATTTGCTTGCATCTTTTTTAGGATCTTGTGCAACTTGTCTAGTGTTTATTATTGGAAAAGAGATTGAATAAAGTAATGTTACTTTTCAAAGTGTCTTATGCAATCTACTTACCTTATATACCGAGATGCAACTGAAGAATATATGGATAATTGATTTGATGAAATTTAAATAGATCAAGATGAATTAAAGGTTACTTTGTAAAGATGAATTTGTGCTCTAAATACGGAAAGCTTGTTCAACCTTTATAGATGTATTATAATTCAAGCAAGGTTTTTTTGGAGTGCTTGTCAAAATGCCAATAGTAGTAACCATTACAGCTAGTACTTCAACAAGCAACATGACTTGCCATTTTTGGAGTTGATAATCTTTTCAACAAAATCAATTAGGCCACGACTTAGATGATTTTGTGAATGCATGTTAGCTCATATTTGAATATACATCTCATGGAACAATAATTTTTTGAAGATTAAATAGAATTGAATCAAGCAAACTGGATCTCTTGTTTCATGGAGATTGGCTTGTCTTATTTTGGAGATCTTTGATTCATTCTAGACTTTGTAAGGAATTTGTAAAGCCTTAAAATCTTATATTGTTGGGGATCGACCCAATTAAGCAACAAGTAAAAAATAGCGGAAAAATTTGAGAAATTGAACACATAAATTTAACATGGAAAAACCCCTCCAAAGAAGATAAAAAATCACGGACAAAGATAATTTTACTATAATGGCAAAAGAATGAAGAGTACAAAAGATGGAGATAAAAAGTAAACCCTAAAAACCCGAAAATAGAGAACCTTCAAAACGTAAACACAAAATTCTCTAAATGTGTTATGAGTTCTAATCTCTAATTAGTGTATTTTCTAAGGTTGTAAAAGAGTCTATTTATAGGCTAAATTCATAGGTCAAATAATAATAAAATAATCTAGACTAATTAGAGTTTGATTGAAACAAATAAACAGAGTTTAATTGGAAGATTATTTCTCAAATTTGACTGAAATATGAGTCATACTCAACATATATATTAGAGGCTTTTGTAAGTTAGAACTAAAGAGAGTTAATAGCACTTATTTGTTCATTAATGAACTTAAAGGTGCGTTATCTAGATTATTAAGTACAAAAGTAAAGATGTTATAGCTGATATGATAGGACATAAATAACTTTTTGTATTAAAATTAAAGATGGTGAATTTTCTTACTAAATTAGACTTTGCAAATGTAGGGAAATCAAACTGTACAAAAAATTTTATTTATCCTATTTTTGTTGTGTTTATCGTAATGCCATCTGAAGTGCCCACTTCTAACTCTGTCATCACTTCCATGGTCCATGTTATTAATCAATTATTGATTCTAAATTTTAATAGAATAACTTTAAGTTATTGAAATATGACACATGACTTACCTATTTTGTACCTATTTCATAGAATCTTTTCCCATTTGTTCCCATCCTTCTACTTTCCTTCTTTGTGTTGTAAAATTATTCAAATCAATGAACATTTATTTGGCACTCAAAAGTTTGAAGTCATGAAATTGGCTGGTTTGTCATTTCTATGTCAATACTAGAGTTAAAATTATTTGAAAATTTAAAAAGACTTTTTATTTTTAAATTTGTTTAAGTCAATATTAGTGTCATGAGGTTAGAATTTTAATCTGGCAAATCACGTGGCTTTAGGAGATTTCTTTGCTTTAAATCTTCCTAAGTCAACCTAACTCTCAAAAAGTGATAATTCTTCCGATAATTCTTTAAGGCATTGAAAATAAATCAGAAGCAACTCAAAATTAAATGAGCAACAGAAAAGCTTGGAAAGTCACAAAAAAGCAATGCACACCAAGTGTTTAAGTAGATGCTCTCAAATATATTCTTTTAACTAAAGAATGAAATACAATGGGATGATTACAAATGAGGGGAAAGACCTCTATTTATAGTTGAGCTCCCTAGAGATTGAATTACATCAAACATTAAGATTGGTGTTTATCTACAAGATGAGAGTCTTAAGGGATTTAAACTATATACATATTTATCTCATAGGATTTACAATAATTACCCTAGTAGTTTAAATTTTACTGGAATGTTTCATTAGGTCACCAAGGCAAGTAGATGAGATTTTTCATGTGTTCCATGAATCGAATTAGTTTAAGTGGGTCAAATGAGTCCCATTTAATCAGTTGACCTTTATGGGATTTCTTTGTGTATTCTTCGCAAATTTTATTCAGCGGCCCGTGACACTAGCTTGTACGAATGCATACCAGTCCATATTGATTGGTAAAAAAAATTTAAGATTTTAAATCAAATTTTTTATATTTTTATATTAACTACTTTTATTTCTTATAATTACTTTTAGAAATAATATATAATCATTTATTTAAGTTATTTAACTTAATTACTAAATTTAAAATTTATATTAAAAATATTTAAAACGAAAACACACTCATACCAACACGTACAAGTATCAGAACAAAAACTATATATTCATTAGAATATTGCTGACTACTACTAATATTCATAACAATGGTTCATAAAATCTTCAATGTGTAAATATATTATCTAAACTTTTTATTCAATCAAATTATTTATGCTGTAAGTAGGTTCCACTGAAATTTTAAAAAATCTATTAAAAATGCAAATCAAATAAATGATTATGGAATAAGTTAATTACATTTTCTTAAGGGAAAAAAAAACTAGATTAATTACATTTTGGTATAATAACTTTTGATCATACATATGTGGTACATTTGAGTAATTACAGAAATAGGTGGATCTCATTAAATTGTTTGTAATTAAAACACAATATGAGAATTAAAGTACAAATAATTATATTCAAATCATTGTTCACATATAATTTAAGTTTAAAAAATTACTTTTATACCATAAAAATTTTAGCTTTAGTTTTAGCACGTGTATTTTTTTTAAATATAATTATATCTATTTTATTGATCTCATTTTAATAATTAAAATTGATTTAAGGGTGTAAAAAACCCTCAAATTTTTTTTAAAAGTTAAGCTCTTCTTTTTTTTCTTTTTTTTTTTGAACTCAATTGGGCATTTAAACTTTCAAAATGCATCAAAAAGGCCCTCAAACTTCTTCAAAAAAGCAATTAAGCCCTTACTTTTTTTTCCACTTAATTGACCACTTAAACTTTCAAAATGCATAAAAAATACCCTCAAAATTTTTCAAAAAAGCAATTAAGCCCCTACTCTTATTAAAACTTATAAATAAATAATAAATAAACAATAAATTTTATAAAAATTATTAAATTTTAATAAAAATATAAGATTTATTAAAATTTATATGTTTTTTTATTAAAATCTTAAAAAATAAAAAAATTTATAAATTTTTTATAAAAATCATTAAAAAATTAACGACCCCTAGTTTTTTCAATTAAAGTCGTCACGTGTTGTAACATAGCGTGACATGTGGCGAAAAATGATAAAAAAATAAAAATCAATAAAATGTATAGAAAAATTATAAAATGCTTCTTTTGGTACGATAAATTTTATACATTTTTTAAAGAAATTTATATTTCTTTACATTTTGTATAATTTTCTTACGACTTTATTAAATTTTTATATTTTTTTATAATTCTATATATTTTATATATTTTATGATTTTTATAAAATTTTACAATTTTTTTATATTTTTATGAATTTTATATTTTTATAATTTTTAATGTTTAATTTTTTATTAAAATGTAATAATATTTATAGCTTTTATTGATTTTAATTTTTTATACATTTTTTCTAATTTTTAATAAAAGCAGGGGCTTAATTGCCTATTTTTGAATAAATTTTAGGGTCTTTTTTATGCATTTTGAATGTTCAGGTACCCAAATTGAGTGTAAAAAAAAAAAAAAGATGCTTAATTGCTTTTTTTGAAAAGGTTTGAGATCCTTTTTGATGCATTTTAAAAATTCAAGTACCCAAATGAGTGAAAAAAATAGGGGATTAATTGCTTTTTTTGAAAAAGTTTGAGGGCTTTTTGCACTCTTAAGCCTTTAAAATTTTATTGACGAAAGATACTTTCCTACTAAATAATTAACTAAATCACATAGGTCAAGAATCAATTGATGATAACAATGAGTATATTTTTAATGTTAAAGTGAGAATAATCTAACAAATATGGAATACTAGAGTAATTAGATAAAATTATATAAATTGATTGTTTTTGTTGTTAATTTTATTAATAATTGTATTGTTGAATATTTTCTTAGGCTACTATATTATATATAATGATTTGATTTTAGACTTTGTTAATTGTTTGAAGAATTTTTTTTCTCAAGTATTATTGATATTTTTTTATAATATTTAATATTTTTTTAGAATTTAAAATTATGTAATTGTGTAATTACAGTTTTACTATTAAACATGAAATAGGGAATGATGATATAATTACACTCTATCAATTAAACATGGATAGTGAATTAGAATTCCTTGATAATTACACTTACATTCAATTATCATGTGGTGTCTAAGCACACCCTAAATTTTTATTAGGGTAAAGTATAGAAATGATCAGTAAATTATTGACTTTGTCCTATTTTGATCACTTAATTATTAATTTTTTTATTTACTTATTAAACTTTTTAAAATTAAATATTTTGGTAATTGAAGGTTAATTGCGATTAAATTTTAAACGGAGAACTGAAATAGAATTTTGATAATTTCCACGTAATTTTCTTGAATTTTCACATGGATAAGTTTTTTTTTTTTTTTTTTTGGTTTTAGCTTTGACTATTTGATCTCTCTTTGTTTTCTTTTTGTTGTATTTTATTCTTTCTTTTTTTTTAGTAGGGTGAGTAAAATTCGATTTGACTTAAAAAAATTAAAATTTTTGAATTAATTGAATTGAGTTATTAAAATTAAAATTTTTGAATTAATTGAATTGAGTTATTTGGGTTTTTTCGAGTTAACTTGAATAAGTAATTCGAGTTTCGAGTTTCGAGTTCGAGTTCGAGTCGAGTTAAATTTTACAACTTGAATAATTCAAATAGCTCAAACAACAAATTGGTGTAAATACACATTTGGTCATTGTTAATTTTAAAACAGAGCAAATTGGTCTCTCTCTCAATAAAAATTACAAAAAAAAAGATAAAATAAAATTTAAAATTTAAAATATTTATTACAACTCCAAATTTTATTTTTTAAAATATATATATAATTAAAAAAATCTAAAGAATATATTAAATTTTTTAAAAAAATCTAAAATAATAAATTTTGAGATCTAAATAAGCAAATTAATTATTCAAGTTTATGATACTAAAGTATTTTTTTTCTCTTATTTTATTTTGAAAGAGTTTTCAAAAATATATGGTTTCAAATTTACATGTTGTAACATGGAATTAATTATATTGTAACAAAATTTTAATTTAACATGTTTAATTTTTTAATTTAATTCAAAAGTATTTCATTCGATCAACTTGACTCAAATTTCATTTTATTCGATTCGATTCGTTCAAAATTTGAAGGGTTGAAGTATAAATATGAGAAAAAATGAATGACCAAAAGTGAAAATAACCCAATTTATTATAACATGAAATTGTGTGTAGGGACTAAATTGAATAAGTGGAGAAATATGAAGAACTAAATTAGAATTTTACCAAAATTGAGTAGTGACTCAAGAAAAGAATTTTAAAGACACAAGAAGGGTAAAATGATCATTACTCAAATTAGATAATTATCTAGAGTAATAATTAAGGGAGAAAGGTGTTGAATTATTATTAGTTAATTATTTTATTATATAAGATACTTTAATATTTAATTAATTAAATGAGATATTTTTAAGGAAAAATCTAGAAACAATTTTTGAATTCTCTTCACGTTTCTCACGCTGGCCATATATATATATATGAGAAGAAGGGGTTTTCACTTTTTTACAATTTAGTCTTTATTATGAAATCTCATTTTTTCTTATAAGCTTATTGATAATTTTTCACAAAAATTTTGCAAAAATTTTTCAAAAAAATTACCCGTCACAACTTCTCTAAACTTTTGAGTCAAGTTGTAAATTAGAAAAATATCTCTAAAAATTTTCTGAAATAATTTCTTCAGAGAATTTTCTCTCAATAACTTTTTCTTGACTTCAAGTGTGTGTAAATAATTACCCAAGACTCTATTAATATAGAGAGAGTTTATAGAGTTCAACTATAATTAAACTTAATCACTTTAATATTAAATTAATAAACTACTATTAAGGTAAGTAATAAATTAAATTTAATATTAAATCTATTAAAAAATATTATTTTGAAATAGTTAATCTAAAATCAAATTCTCTGGTAGAGTCCCAGTAAGAGTGTAATTCTTCTACTGCTCAACCACTGAAGACCCACTGCCACCGACCATTTTTCGGCCACCGTAATGCCACCATCGCAGCCGTTGGCACCCAAGTATGTTCTATTGCTACCAGTATGATCCAGGCTAGTGACGACCCGACCGGTCTAGTCCAGCCACCGTTTGGACTGTTAGCTCAGTTTCACATACCAGACCTGATTTGACCAGTTTTTGAGTCTCGATCTCAGTTTTGGGCTCTCGGACCCAATTTACGATCTCAAGTCCAATTTTCAAGTTCAATTACCCATTAGGCCAATTGTCTAACTTGAAAATTAATTTTCAAAGCTATCATATTAATTTTAATTAATTTGATTAATTTCATTTCATTTGATCAAAATTAATTTTTCCAAAATTTACTTAGATTTTTAGAATTAATTTTTCAAGAAAATTCTAATCAAATTCTCTAGTTGAACAATTCTTACAACTGCCCAATTTAATTCCACATCGAATAAATCGACTCAATTAAATTATTTCCAAACTCATAGAATTTTCTTCTAATTCAAATGCAGACCGATTAAGCTTTTGTTGAGCTAGCGGAGAGACCAATTAGACATATACAATTAGGTTATAGTAATTGCAATTATGTATAGAAGCATCGTTCCGATAATTCGCAATTACTTAATCATGGAGTCAGTCCACAAGAAGTATCATGATTGAAAACTCTTTATTGTATACTCTTTACGAAAACAATTCATCCAATTGCTTTGTCCAATGATCTCATCATGTGCGTGTTACCCTCATATGGTATCATTAATTCCTTTAAGTTAAATCCGTTCACTCAATACAATCCTATTTTATATCATTGTCACCATTATGTCTTCTTAATGATTAATATGATCATTGTCAACAAATGACTGTGATAAATTGCTTATTTGAGAATAAGCAACCTGTGGCCACGTTCCATATTTATCAATCAACACAATGCCAATGAGAAAATATCGTTAACTCTTTAATTGACTTCAAGTGTGTGTAAATAATTACCCAAGACTCTATTAATATAGAGAGAGTTTATAGAGTTCAACTATAATTAAACTTAATCACTTTAATATTAAATTAATATAATATTTATCTACAAGATAAACATTAAATTAAATTCAATATTAAGATAATCACTTTAATATTGAATTAATAAACTGTAACAGCCCGTTTTTAGGTCAAATCAGAATAGTAGTTTCGCGATCACAAATTCGAAGTAAAAAATATTTATTTTATTAATTTAATAAGGTCTACAGCATGATAGATTAATTATGTGAAATTTTTGTAAAGAAATTTACCATTTAAATGCTTAATTCGGTAAAAGGGACTTAATCGCGTAAAGTGTAAAACTTGTGTGCTATTAGTTAAATGGGTCTAATGACTATGGCTTATTAAATTAAATGTCCTTATTATGAAAATAGACCATGTATAATGAAGATGGACATGTATGGACATATATTAAGCATGTTTTTAATGTATTAATACAGGTTAAATTAGTAAAATGCAAAATAAGTGAAGATTAAATAAAACAAAAGCCATATTAATATCATTTTTCTTCTTCATAATGATTAGCAAAATAAAAAGAAGCCAAAGAAGAGATATTAGGGTTCAGCACACATTTGGCTTGATTAAGGTACGGTTTGAGCTCAGTTTTTGATGATTTCTACGTTTTTGAGATCGTTACTTTGTATTCTAGCTAGCCCATGCTTTAATTTTTGAATTTGTTCATGATTTTTTGAAGTGCCATTGTTGAATGTTTGAATTATTTGATGTTTGATGATGAATTTTGAATTTTTGTTAATAGTTAAACTAGTTTTGTAAAGTGATTTTTGACAAAAATGTTATAAAGGGATTAATTTGTAAAAATGTAAAATGTGGTGGTTAAAAGTGTGAAATAATGAAAGATATGGGCTGCTAGGAGTCCCTATGAAATTCAAGTAGGCACAGATAGGTACTAAATTGCATGAATTTGTAATTTTATGTGATAATGACTAAATTGAAAAAATTGGAAAGCATAGGGGCAAATGTGTAAATTTTCCAAAATATGAATTATGGACTAAATTGAATAGATTGAATGCTGAATGTATTGAAATTGATAATATATAGATTAAGATAAGTCGAGATCGAGTTTAGATTGGGGAAAAGGAAAGATCGACAAATAGCCGATAGTTTTTATCCGAGCAATACGAGGTAAGTTCATATAATTAGAATCGAACTTTTATATATTTGAAAATATTTGAAATGAATGTTTGTGATTGAGTAATTGATATACTTGAAATACAAATGCCTTATTGATATAGTTTAATGGTTACTGAGTCCTGTTTGAATTGTATAAATTCATAAGATACAAGTAACGTGTCACTAGGGTTACCATTTTGGTTGAGCTCCTGCATTTGTTGCGAACTCACCATAACTCGTATGAGCTTACCAATATATCAGCTCATAAGAGCTTACTATTTTCAACTCATTGGAGCTTACCGTTTTAGCTCGTAGGAGCTTACTATTCACCTCGATAGAGCTTACCGTTTCAGCTTAATAGAGCTTACTGTTCATCAGCTCAGGAGGAGCTTACTGATCATGGCTTGAAAGAGCATATATGATAATGAATTGGCGGATTACTGATATTTATGACCCGAGCACCTTTTGGAGCTCTAATAGATTCAACGGGCATAAATTCTGTTTATACGGATAAATACTGTAACAACCTGATTTTGGGGCTAGTCGGAACACTGGATTCGGAACTACTAACCCGAGGTCGAAGAAATTATTTTTTTATATTATTTTATGTGTTGGGGCATTATTGTAAGAGTGCATGAAAAATTTGGTAAATTAATTTTAGCGATTACTTGTTTAATTTCGAAAAGGACTAAATCACATAAAGTGCAAAAGTCCTAATTTGTTACATAAAGGTGTCAATTAGCTAAAGAACCTAAATTGGGGGCCTTTAAAGAGCAATTAGACCCCCAATGCTTAAACTAGCTGGCCATAAGGGACAAATTGATGGGAAAGTCAAAATTAGGTGGTGTTTGGTCACCTATTTTGATTAGTTTTAAATAAAATAAACAACAAAAGGTTTCATCTTTTTCACTCTTTCTTCTTCCACCGAAGTTTAGCTATTAGAAGGGCTTTTGAAGCTTTAAAATTTCAGCAACTCTAAGCCTTCACAAGTAAGTGATTTTCATGACTTTTCTTGATGATTTTTACATTTTTGGACTCCTTGAAGCAAGAGTTTTCAAATGAGGGGACTATTTTGCAAAATGAGCAAGAGTCTAGGGTTTTGCCATGAAATCTTATGTGTTGTTAACTGAAATATTATGGAAGAATATAGGTCTTAGATGTGTATTAAACAGCTTTTGTGAAGGGATTTCTCATGAAAACCCTAATAGGGACTGTTTTGCACAAGTTGTAAAATAAGTGATGAATGTGTGAAATAGTGGAAATTTTAGATTTCTATAAGAGTAAAAAGGGTTCGTCTAGGCTTATAATATGAATAAATTTGGTAAAAATCGATTTTTGAGTATAGGGGTAAAATGGTCATTTTGTGAAAGTTTAGGGGCAAAATAGTCATTTTACCTAATTATGAATTTTCGAGTGCCTAAATTGATGTGCTGATGAAATGAATGAATTTTATTAATTTAGATTAAGAGAAGCGTGATTCGGGTATTGATCGGGGTAAGAATAAAGTTTACGAGGATTAAGCTCGTCTTCATCATTTTGTGTCGAGGTAAGTACATATGTGAATAATGTGTTATTGAAGCTTACTTTGAAATATTTTGGATATTATACGTGTGTAATTGGTTTATTGTTGTTATGTATCTAGATTCTATTTGTTGCCATGGATGTATAAATGACATGTTATATGAGTAAATTACAATGTGAGCAAGAGTGATGCCATTCGGTTAGATATGAAACCCCGTTGAACCTCCGACATAGCATAGGATACAAAAAGGGGTATGCCATGAAAATTATGTGGTCTGAACTCACGAGTTGAGTCTAAGTTCATGAGATAAATGTTATATATGACGTGGGTCTAGGTACTGACTTTGTGTACAGACCTGTGAGTGGCTCAATGAGCGAACGTTACATGATAACTATGGGGTCTGGGTCCTGACTTGATAAAAGACCTGAGAGTAGCCCAAATACGAGCGTTTCTTATCACGAGGTAACCCTGACTACTTATGTGGTATTTAGATGCAAAGTTTCAGCGTATCCATATGTATTTCGAGAGTTTAACTCGAAGATTTAGTTGTGAATACTTTGATGAGGTATGTATAATGAACCCATGGTTAGGACCTGAGTAAGGAACGAGGTGCATTAAGTATACATGAATGAAAGGAAGAGTAAGATAGAGATGTTAAGTGATTTATATCTTTTAAGCATGACAGGTTACCGTTGACGAATATGATTTTCTTTTAATTATACCTTATTTGCATATATGTACTTACTAAGCTCCCACGTTTACCTTCCTTTCTTTTCTTTCCTTATAGTGCTGCCAAGCTAGCATCGGGATCCAATGACGTCTAAAAAGCTTCGATCACACTATCACTCAAGACCTTGGTATAGCTAGTTTAATTGTTTTGTTTTCTGGTATGTATGGGGACTCGAGTCTTTGTTTAGTGTTTTGTTAGTTAGCCATAATGTGTTGGCTCATGTGATAAATATGATACTAATTTTGTATAGGCCATGAATGTTGGCTAACACTAATTATTATTCAATGCAAAGATGCAAATTTCTAATGGGTGTGGCTGTTTTAGTTATACATGTTATGTTGGTATTGATCTTGGCTGATCTTGTGTAGTTAAGTTTATGTAAGGGTGGCAAAGAGGCTTTGTAAATAGCCTTATTTTGTCCATACGGGTAGACACACAAGCTTGTGTCTAGGCCGTGTGTGACACACGGTCAGCCCCATAGGCGTGTTGTTCAGCCGTGTGTCCTCTGCACGTAAAAATTTCAAGTTAGTATGTATGATAGTAAACACATGGACAGAGACACGACCGTGTGTCTCAACCGTGTGAAGCGCACGGCCTAGGACACGGGTGTGTGTCTTGGCCGTGTGGCCTTTAAGAATTGCTGACGTCAGAAATAGAATGTCCAGGTTTTTGCACACGGGCTAGGATATAAGCCTGTCATGGCCGTGTGAAGGACACGGGCTAAGGACACGAACGTGTGTCAGGCCGTGTAAAAACCCCTGTAAGTGTGAATTTAGAATTAATTCTACACGGGTGGAGGACAAGGGCGTAGCCATAGGTGCTTAGGCCGTGTGGACCACACGGGCCAACAACACGACCATATTGATATGGTCACACGGGTGTGTTGCCCCTCCCACACAAGCGTGTGCCCCTGTGTTAAGTGTTATTTTCAGAGGTCATTTTAGGACCCGGATTGATTCCGAATGGGTTCTAACGGATGTTTTAAACATCTTAGGCTCTTATTAAAGAGTTTATAATAAAATTGAAAAAAGTTTTTAATTTAACCATGTTTTGGTGATTCAAAAATGTTTGTATGCATGAATTCGAGTTAGGTAATGCCTCATATTCAGTCCCCGCGTAGGGCACGGGTGTGGGGTATTACATTTAGGTATCAGAGCTACAGTTTAGTCAGTTCTCGGACTAACGTAGCATGTGTACAAGTCTAGCTATACGTGCCATAAATAAATTGTGATAGTGTGACGGCTCCTGACCTTTTTAAATTGTGTTTTTATATAATAATGGATCCCGATCAAACAATAGAAGATGATATAAAAAGTAACACGCTAGCTCCTGCTGAAGGGGCGGTGCCATCTGATAGTCGACCTCCCATAGTTATTCAGGGAGGAGGAGAAGGGGATCAGGAAGCCTTTCTCCACATGATGAATGAGTGGTACACGGAGTTCGTCCGAGTGAACCCGAATACTTAACCCCCTCCACCCTCACCTATCCCTCAACCTGTCCCTATAGCACCTCAGGGTATGGACTTTGAGAGGAGGAATAGACCTCCAGTAGATAAGATCCAGAAGCATGGAGCCGAAGAGTTTCGTGCTAATAAAGATGATGACCCTGAAAGGGCAGAATTCTAGCTTGAGAATACCATCAGGGTATTCGATGAATTATCCTGCACTCCCGAAGAATGCTTGAAATGTGCTATATCTTTGTTGAGGGACTCGATATACTATTAGAAGAAGACGTTAGTCTCTGTGGTGCCTCATGAAAAGCTCACATGGGAATTATTCCAAGAGGAATTCCGAAAGAA
Organism: Gossypium anomalum; assembly: GCA_025698475.1. Taxonomy (NCBI): domain Eukaryota; kingdom Viridiplantae; phylum Streptophyta; class Magnoliopsida; order Malvales; family Malvaceae; genus Gossypium; species Gossypium anomalum. The sequence continues at coordinate 63,121,359 of CM046965.1, forward strand.
ATACATCAATAAGAGATTTATGGATCAGAAGCCTAAGAAATTTCTTGACTTGAAACAAGGCCGTATGATGGTTACTGAATATGAAATAGAGTTCGTCCGACTTAGTAAGTATGCTCGGGAGTGTGTATCTTCCGAGGCTAAGATGTGTCGAAGGTTTGAAGGAAGACTTAATGAGGATATTAGATTGTTAGTAGGCATTATCGAGTTGAAAGAGTTCGTAGTACTTGTTGATCGGCCTGTAAAGCCGAGGAATTAATCAAGGAAAAGAAGAAAATCAAAGCTGAAACTAGAGATGCAAGGAAGAGGCATGTGAGCAAGTCATTTCTATCTCAGTCTAAGAAATCCAGAGGTGCCTACTTTTGTTCTCATGCATCTATTGGATATTCATACTAAGATCGTAAAAAGCAAGATTCAGATTTTAAGTCTCGGGCTACATTAGTGGCTAGTGTGGGCAACGTCAATCTTCTAAACCAGAGTGCCAACGTTGTGGTAGAAACCACTTCTGTAAGTGTAGAATGAATGATGGATCTTGTTTCCAGTGTAGTTTGCAAGACCACTTTATCAATGCTTGCCCTGATATGACTAGTAAAGAAAAATTTCAAAGTACAAGGCCAAGCGGTACCAATTCTAAAAGAAGGTTTCAGAAGAATGTTAGAGTTAGGGCTGGCAGCAAGAATGTGACGAGAGATACTAGTGTAAGATATGAAGCTAGAGCTCCGGCTAGAACCTATTCCGTACGTACACGTGAAGATACATCATCTCCTGACGTGATCACCGGTACATTTTCTATTTATGATACTATTATTGCTTTGATTGACCTTGGTTCTACTCATTCGTATGTGTGCATAAAATTGGTATCTAGCACAAATATGCCTATTGAGTCTACAGAGTTTATGATTAAAGTGTCAAATCTATTAGGCAAACATGTGATAGTCGATAAAGTATGTAAGAAATGTCCTTTGGTAGTTAAAGGTCATTATTTTTTGACCGATTTGGTGCTGTTACCATTCGATGAGTTTGATGTTATATTGGGTATGGACTGGTTGACATTCCATGATGTTGTAGTAAACTGTAGAAAAAAGGTTATTAGACTGAAATGTGAAAACGGTGAAACCCTTTGGGTTGAATCAGGTGAGCCAAAGAACTTGCCCATGGTGATATCTTCAATGTCTGCCCATAAATATTTGAGGAAAAGATATGAAGCTTATTTGGATTTTGTAATGAATACTAAGGAATCTGAGTTGAAAGTTGAGTCAGTGCCAGTTGTAAGTGATTATGTGGATGTATTCCCAGAAGAATTGCCTGGGTTACCCCCTATTAGAGAAGTTGAATTTGGTATAGAGCTAATGCCAGGGACCATGCCTATTTCAATTGCTCCGTATCGGATGGCCCTGACTGAGCTGAAATAACTAAAGTCACAGTTGTAAGAATTGACCGACAAGGGTTTTGTGAGACCAAGCTTTTCACCGTGGGGTGCCCCGGTGTTATTTGTGAAAAAGAAGGATTGATCTATGAGGTTGTGCATAGATTATCGGTAGTTAAATAAAAGGACGATCAAGAACAAATACCTGTTACTGCGAATTGACGACCTGTTTGACCAACTGAGTAACATGGTTTTCTAAGATAGATTTGAGATCCGGCTACTATCAACTACGAGTTAAAGAAGCAGATGTGCCTAAAATCGCTGTTCGGATGCGGTATGGCCACTACGAGTTTCTTGTCATGCCTTTCAGCTTAACAAATGCTCCCGCCGAGTTCATGGATTTAATGAATAGGATATTTCAGCCATATCTGGATAAGTTTGTTTTTGTATTCATCGATGATATCCTAATCTATTCTAGAGACAATGTAGAACATGCTGAACACTTGATAATGTAGTTGTATGCCAAATTTAGTAAAAGTGAATTTTGGCTTCGAGAAGTTGGCTTTTTAGGTCATATTGTCTCGAGTGAGGGCATTAGGGTTGATCCCAGCAAGGTCTCTGCTATTGTTGAATGGAAACCGCCAAAGAATGTGACTAAGATTGGAAGCTTTTTAGGGTTGGTCGGTTATTACAGGCGATTTGTAAATGACTTCTCTATGATTGCGACTCCCATGACGAAGTTGCTACAAAAAGGAGTTAAGTTTAAATGGTCGGATAAATGTTAGCAGAGTTTTGAGAGGTTGAAGATTTTATTGACTAGGGCTCCAGTATTAGTACAACCTGAATCAGGAAAGGAATTTGTGATTTATAGTGATGCTTCTCTGAATGGGTTGGGATGCGTACTTATGCAAGAAGGCAAGGTTGTGGCTTATGCCTTAAGACAATTGAAACCTCATGAAAAGAACTATCTGACACACGACCTAGAGTTGGCCGCCATAATGTTTGCCTTGAAGATCTGACGATGATCGCGTGATTCGTAACAAGTAATAAATATTTATAATAAAGATCAAACCTAGACTAACTTAAGTGCACCTATCGAACGATAGTATAGTAATGGCAAGACCGGGATATCGTACCCAAGGGAACCAAAAGTACTAGTAATAACTATCTTTTTATTATTTAACCTAGGAATAAAAGGGTTTGTTTATTAAACTAATTATCTAAACTAATTAACTAATTTAATTAAAGCGAAGAGAAAATTTGGAAAAAGTCTTGAAGAGAAGCAATAGATAAAGACGACACCCAGGGAGGAATCCACCTATATTTCACTTGTTATCTGACTTTGAACCAGACGATTTATTCACTTGACTTAATCCATGAGACTCTCTAACCTACATTATTATCTCTTTCAAGACTAATAACGCCTAACCCTCAGTTGAATTAATTGAAATCTCTTTCTAATTAAAACCCCTAGGGAAGCAGTAAATCGATCTATGGACTCCCATATTAGGTTTCACCCTAATCTGGCAAAATCTCGCAACCCTATCTCTAGGCGTTCGATCAACTCCGCTTAATTATGTCAAATCTACTCTTAGGCAGGGTCTATTCCTCCTCTGCATAAGCACATTAAATTATGAGTCAATACCCGGAATATTAACTCAAGCATTAGAAACACATAATTAAGAACAAATCAGGTATCTATCATATAGTTCAGATAATAATAACAAGATCCATCATAGGTTTCATCCCCCTTAGGTATCTAAGGGGTTTAGTTCATAATGAAATAAGAGTACATCTCAAAAGTATAAAAATAACAAAACATGAAGAAAACTCTAAAACTCCTGAAGGGATTCTGAGAGAGATCTTCAGTCTTGGAGTAGCTCTGAATTTTTAGGATGGATCGTCTGGCTTTCTTCAAGTGACTCCTAGCATGTGGTTCTCTGTTCCAAAAAAGTTCTAGAAGCCCCCCTTAGTAGGTCATACTTAGGGTGTTTATATAGGTTTTGGATTGGCTTTCTTCTTCCCTAAGTATCCTTTTTCCGTGTAAAATACAACTCTTTGAAAAAGGGACACGCCCGTGTGCCACGACCGTGTGACGTGTTTGCCGGGCCGTGTTCGTTCTGCTAAATTTCACACGGCCGTGTGGGTCAATGGCCAGGCCTTGTTAATCGTGAAATCCTTGGATGACACCCTCGACAGACACGGGCGTGTGAGAAGCCCGTGTGGCAAGGCTTAGGCCGTGTGATCTTCTTGATTTGGTTATTTTTTTCTCTTTTAAGCTCGTTTTTGGCTCCTTTTGACTCTTGGTGCTCTCCTGAGTACAAAACATGAAATAATAGGATTAAGAGCACTAAAATCCACAAATCTAATAGTAAATATCCATAAATATGCTAAGTATTTAGGGTAACAATATGTATAATTTTGCATTTATCAAATACCTCCACACTTAAGCATTTGCTTGTCCTCAAGCAAAACTCTCATTTACTGCTAGAATTCATTCCTTTCAATCATATAATCATCACCGATAATGTTACAAATTATTCCACAGAGAATCATATAGTGAGAATTCAACCATAGGGGCATTAAAAACCTCAAACAATCTAAATCGAATATTTTGATATTAAAATTATAGGTAATCTCCTTCCTCTAAGTAATTAACTTTAGTCCTAAATATACATGAGATGACATCCTCACTAAGGATTCACTCAAATCACTCAAAGTGTTTAAGGTTCAAAATTAAGCACTCGATTGTCTAACATGAGGTGTTATCACTATAGGCTTGCATGAAAATCAAATCTCCACCACTTGTAAATGATATGATACACAAATCAAAAGGTCTTTGCATGGTTGTAACAAGGTTTAGGTTACGGGTATGGATACAAGCTGAAGAAACAAAGGTTAGAATCGAGATGATTTTAATATATCACCCCACTATCAAAAACTTAATTACTAAATGACAACAAATATCTAGAACTATATTACATGAGCTCTCTTTTTCATGACAACTTTAGCTTGCTAAGAATTACAATAATAATACTGAGGTTATTTTTTTTTTAAGAACAAATCAGGTCAATACAATATAGAAGTTATACTCCATGATTCAGTAACAAAAATTGGTGATCATAGTGAGGTAACAATATTAAAATCAATCTCGATAAAAAGGGTCAAATTAAGTAAAGGGATTTCAATACGAATGGGTTAATGGGTTAATGATGAGGGTTAATCAATAAAGAAAAAGGGTTAGTAGGCTCAAAGGGGGTTCACTAAGGGTTTAATTATGTGGGAAGGCTCTTTATGGAGTAAGTGAGTTAAATCCTAAGTGCCTTTATCATCTCGAAGATATCAAATCATACGTGTGATCGCGACATGTATAATCAAGCAAGTTCTAGAATAACAGATTCAATGTTGACACACTCAAACCACAAAAGAAGTGAGTAATAAAGAAAGCTATATGCTCAAAAAGGCTCAAAAATCTCACCAAAAATTTGGGTTTTTGATGTCATTCCTGTATACTTAAGATTTCAAGATAATACCTCAATTCAGGAAAATAATTTAAAAATTTTAGTTCTTAAAATATCAACTTATCATGCTCGAATCTTTAAGGTCCTACAACCAAATAATCATGCATAATTCCCTTAGTCTAATTCATGACATATCAACGATAATTATAGATTAATCAGAATTCATTCTATCAATATTATGAGAAAATCACTTAAGCACAAGACCACATTCAGGGATTTGAGAATAATGCAAAAAGTTAGGTTTCATGTTTATGTTCACCCCCCATATTTAAGATGTACATTGCCCTCAATGTATAAAGATAGACTATTCAAAATAAAAATAAAAAATCATAAGAGGGAAGGAGGTGAAACTTCCTGTTATATGGGTGTGGAGCTTGATTTTGAGGCTGTAGTGTTTGGGGAAAGTAGTAGCTACTATTGTTCTTAGCTAAATGAAGAAATTGGGTCGTTAAATATGGCATTCATTTTGTATTGCTCCCTGTTTGTTTCCTCATTCCGTAAAATATTCCTAGCAGCTTGCTTGGAAATCTGTAGAATCATGAAGAGCTTATTAAGAGTTGGTGTGGAAAAGAGTGTAGTGGGATTACTTGTTAGAAATACCAGAAAAAAATGAAGAAAGTAAAATTTACTAATATAGATATGTCTTTTATAAGAAAATAATAAAATTGAAATGAAATTAAAAATTAAGAATAAAAATTAAAAAAAAAGATAAAAAGATAGGAGGATTCAATGATCCTCGTCATGGGGGCCTCAGGTGGTGGTGCTGGAGTGGCGATGTGAAAGTGCTGGCACAGCTACTGCATCATGGCCTGCATGTCATCCATCCGTCTATCACGTCACCGATCTCGCTCGTGGATTATTTCGAACTGTGTAGTGCAATACTGCTCGAAGTGAGCGAGTCGGTCGGAAAGGTGTGCCAAAGAAGCAGCCGCATGAATTGGTCATTCCCTAGGTGACGTGGTCGAAGGCTCCTCGTGCTGTGGAGGGACATCATTAGGAATATCCTCAAGATCCTTCTTGTCAATGGCATGAGAAATGCGGTACTGAGGAGGATCGATCCCGCGACGGCACTCGATCATCTGCATGTGTAACATAGTCGTGATGCCCTGTGAGGACATCTGACCTATCAATGTAAGCGCCGATGACTGAGCCACTGTGTTGAGGAGGCCGGAGTGTCTGGCGAGGCGCGTCACGTAGGGGCTAATAGAGATCACTCCCTTCTGATGTCGCTCGGTCTGATGGCGAATAGCGAAGGCGATGAAGTATGCCAAGTCAGTCACGTGTGCATTCGTCATACACTATAAATAGTAGGCGTCGTGTGTATTTACCACACCGGTGCTCTCTCCTTCCGGTCAAAGTGTGTGCCAATATAGCATGAAGGTAACGTAGGGAAGGGGCGAGAGCTGAGGCCTTTGAGCGGCTGGGGTCATAGGTGAAAGAGAGTGGTGCCAAAGCCTTCCAACATAAGGATGGAGAAATGTGGATATTGCGTGATAGTGCATTCATGTCCTCCTCCTCCATAAATTCATCTGTGTAAAGTCTCAGAGCGACTCCGAATTTCGGGACACTCATCGCACGAACTAGACCGCCTAATCGGAAGTGGGTGGTGCTTGGGTCGTCATTGTTCGTCATCACCACCTGTAATTGAAAAGTAGGGCATAATTCTAAAGTTAGCTCTAAATAAGTGGGATCGGTAATAGCGAAGAACGTTCCCATAGGTCTGTGGACAGGAGGGCGCGGCATCAGCTAGCTAGACTTGCTCTATGGCGGCCCAGTCAATGCAGCGACCTGTAGTGAAGGGTCGCGCGCGTAGTATCTGAAATAGCTCCTCCTGCGAAGCTTGCAGAAACTCGAGGAATGGGTGCCGAACTTCAGCTGTAGCACGTACCAAAGAAGAACCCGGTCACCTACGTCTCTTTGAGGAAGGGACCGCGGCCTTCTTGCCTCTTGATGATGACATAATGTACCTGAAGATACATGAGCATTGATGGAATCCAAGAGACATCAGTATTTAAGCAACAGGCCTAAAATTAGTATATGCTATTTTGTAGTTTAAACAAGTCAAATATAGAATATTCTAAAGCAAATTCCTAACTTGTCTAAAACATATTTGTAATAGTAACAATATCTATGCAAAGCATGTAAAATACTAATATAGCAACACAAATTAGAAAATCAAGGTTGAGAAAATGAACCGAGAGCTACTGTAGGGTGGCGAATGGGCGTGTTGGTAGCAAGCACGGGCGTGGGGCACGAAAATATAGCCGTGTGGAGGAAAACCGGATGGGAAAGAGATGAGAAAGTGGGGATAAATGCAAGGGGAATGGATTTCAGGGTGGTTTGAGGGTTGAAAAAGTAAGAATCTGGGGTCACACGGCCTAGGGACACGCCCGCGTATTCTGAGAGTGAGCCCGTGTTTTTCAAATTTTTTCAATTTGGGTCATGCCCGGCTACTATACCATGCCTGTGTGTCTTGGGCGTGTGTGGTGCACGGCCATATTGCATGGCCGTGCTTAGCTTCGTTCGCTTCTCCCACGCCCATGTATATGGTACCACACCCGTGTATTATTGTCCGCAGTATAATGGCACGGGCGTGTCACACGCCCGTGTTAGAGAAATAGAATCGAGCCTTGCCCCTGGCACGCCTGTGTTTTTCCATTTCCACGCCCGTGTTCATCTATCAACCTCACCCACGGCCATGTCGCAAGGCCGTGGGGATTTATCGCATCCCGTGTTTTGGGAAAATCTTTGCCCTATTTCCACACGGCCGTATCGTACGGTCGTGTCGCTTCTCCTGTTTTGCCACGGCTATAGGCACGCCCGTGTGAGGGGCCGTGTGTTCTGAAAGATTGTGCAATTCCAAAAATTTAATTATTTAAAGTGTTAGAAGTAAGAAATCAAAATATGTTAGTACTCGGGTTGCCTTCCGAGAAGCGCTTATTTATAGTCTAAGCTTGACTTACCTCTCTGTTGATTTATCATGGTGGTTTGAGGAGTTCATACTCCTCATTCCTGCTGTCAATCTTAAAATAAGGTTTTAATCGGGTGTTATTTACCTTAAAAGTGCCAAAATTTGGATGACTCACCTCAACCGTACCAAATGGGAAAGTACTGAGTACCGTAAGAGGGATCTCCTCATTTGGTGTGGTAGTGACAATGTGGGGATCTGTGGCATCTAGTAAGACTTTATCGCCTACCTTAAGTTGATTAGGAGAGGTATCGGGCTTGTTTTGGCGAATTTTTGGTTTATCATGTGTTCTCGATTTATGTTCTCGCCATTCGTTTAGCTCCTCTATCCGTAGCCTTCGTTCTTCATAGACATCTTTGTTTTCTTCATGATAGTAGCGCACTGTCTCTGTTGTCTTAGTTCGATGAGGTTCCTGCAAGGATGATTGAATATTAGTTTTATCATTGACAGGTTTTATAGCATTATCCTGAGTCTTAGAGGTTTTGACTGAGTCGTGTGCTTGAAGTGTTACTGCGTGCGTCACACATGCGAAGTGTTAGCTCTCTGTCTTGACATTAATAATTGTTCTCGCGGTTGCTAAAAAAGGCTCGTCCCTAAAATTAAAGGTACCTCATTATCCTCATCCATATCTAGGACGACAAAGTCTCTTTGGGTAAATAAACTTATCAATTTTAACGAGAACATCTTCAATAATACCCTTAGAAATCTAACTGTTTTGTCAGCCAATTGTATACTCATCCTAGTCTGTTTGGGTTTACCGAGACCTAGTCATTTAAACATTTTATACGGCATAACATTTATACTTACCCCCTAAATCAAAAGCAAGCATTATTCACAGATAAACTACCAATTAAGTAAGGAATTGTAAAACTCCCTGGATCTTTCAACTTGTTAGGTAGCTTATTCTTTAGAATAGCTGAGCAGACTGCATTGAGTTCCACATGTGACATAACGTCTAATTTTCTTTTATTGGTCAGAAGTTCCTTTAAGAATTTTGCTGAGTTGGGCATCTGCGAAAGAACTTCTATAAAATGTAAGTTAATATGTAATTTCTTTAAGATTTTGACGAACGCACCGAATTGTTCTTCCGTTCTGTCTTTCGTCATCGCTTTAGGATATGGCACACGAGATTTATAATTCGTACTTACCATTTTATTATGACTTACCTCACCATCACCTTTGCTTTCCACATTTTCTTGCCTTGGTTCGCTCTCGCCTCATCGCATCCTTCTTGATATCAATTGCATTGAGTTGTTCCCTTGGGGTTTGGTTCAATGTTACTTGGCAAACTACCTTGTGGTCGTTCAGAAATTAATTTGGATAGTTGGCCTATCTGAGTTTCGAGTCCTTGAATTGATGCTTGTTGATTTTTGAGTGCTGTCTCAGTATTCTGGAAGCGAGTTTCTGACACCGAGATGAATTTGGATAGCATCTCTTCAAGGTTTGGTTTCTTCTCTTGTTGATACGGTGGCTGTTGAAAATTCTGAGGATTCTATGGCCTTTGATTCTGTTGACCACCACAAGAGAAATTTGGGTGGTTCTTCCAACCTGCATTATAAGTGTTACTATAGAGGTTATTCTGAGATCTGAAATTATTGTTACCCATATAGTTGACTTGTTCCTCTTCGGTTGTAGGATTGAATGGTGGGTATTCTGTATGCACGCCTCTTGCACTTGAGTCACACCTCATTACTAGATGTACCTGCGTAGAGCCAAGTAAACTATCAATTTTCTTATTTAGAAGTTCTACCTGATTAGAGAGCATGGTGACCGAATCGATGTTATAAACGCCGGCTATTTTCGTTGTCCTCATAACTTGCCATTGATAGTTTTACAGTGACATCTCCTATATAAATTCATAGGCATCTTCCGGTGTCTTATTGTTGATGGTTCCGCCAGCAGTTGCGTCAATCATTTGTCTTGTCGAGGGATTCACACCATTGTAGAACGTTTGAACTTGCAACCATAGAGGTAACCCATGGTGAGGGCACCTTCTCAATAGATCCTTGTATCTCTCCCATGCATCATAAAGTGTCTCTAAGTCCATCTGCACAAAAGAAGAAATATCATTACGCAACTTAGCTATTTTTGCTGGTGGAAAATATTTTAATAGAAACTTTTCGGTCATTTGCTCCCAAGTGGTAATGGATCCTCGTGGTAGTGAGTTCAACCACTGTTTAGCTTTATTCCTCAGTGAAAAAGGGAATAACCGAAGGCGAATGGCATCATCAAAAAACACCATTAATTTTGAAAGTGTCGCACAGTTCTAGGAAATTTGCCAAGTGCGTGTTGGGGTTCTCATCCTGCAAACCATCAAACTGAACAAATTGCTGTATCATCAGAATCGTGTTAGGTTTTAGTTCAAAATTGTTAGTAGCAACAGCAGGTCTAACTATACTTGACTTAGTTCCTGTAAAATTAGGTTTAGCATAATCATACATAGTACGAGGAGCAGGATTCTGATTTGCTAATTTAGCGGGGTGTGGTTGGCAGTAGCGGATTGTCTTGATTTTCAGCCATCTCTTCAGTAGTAGTTGAGATATTGTCCTCTTGCTCTTCCTTTGTGTATCTTAAGCTGTGCCTAATTTCTCGTCAGTTTTTATGAGCTGTACGATCAATTTCCTCGTCAAAAAGCAACGGTCCTGACGGGTTTCTTCTAGTCATACAATACAAGAACCTGCCAGGAGAAAGAAGAAAAAAGTTAGTAAAATAAAAATAGAAATAGAATTAAATTGTAAGAAAAATAAATGGCTAAAGTAATAAAAATTAAGTGCTCCTAATATTTCAGTTCCCCGGCAACGGCGCCAAAAACTTGATCGCGTGATTCGTAACAAGTAATAAATATTTATAATACAGATTAAACCTAGACTAACTATTATCACGACGAAAAGGCAAGCGCACCTATCGAACAATAGTATAGTAATGGCAAGACCGGGATATCGTACCCGAGGGAACCAAAAGTACTAGTAATAACTATCTTTTTATTATTTAACCTCGGAATAAAAGGGTTTCTTTATTAAACTAATTATCTAAACTAATTAACTAATTTAATTAAAGCGAAGAGAAAATTTGGAAAAAGACTTGAAGAGAAGCAATTGATAAAGATGACACCCAATGAGGAATCCACCTAGATTTCACTAGTTATCTGACTCAACTGCATTTATTTATTCACTTGACTTGATCCGTGAGACTCCCTAACCTACATTATTATCTCTTTCGAGACTAATAACACCTAACCCTCAGTTGAATTAATTGAAATCTCTTTCTAATTAAAACCCCTAGGGAAGCAGTAAATCGATCTATAGACTCTCATATTGGGTTTCACCCTAATCTGGCAAAATCTCGTAACCCTATCTCTAGGCGTTCGATCAACTCCGCTTAATTATGCCAAATCTACTCTTAGGTAGGGTCTATTCCTTCTCTGCATAAGCACATTAAATCATGAGTCAATACCCGGAATATTAACTCAAGTATTAGAAACACATAATTAAGAACAAATCAGGTATTTATCATATAGTTCAGATAATAATAACAAGATCCATCATAGGTTTCATCCCCTTTAGGTATCTAAGGGGTTAGTTCATAATGAAATAAGAGTACATCTTAAAAGTATAAAAATAACAAAACATGAAGAAAACTCTAAAACTCCTGAAGGGATTCTGAGAGAGATCTTCAGTCTTGGAGTAGCTCTAACTTTTTGGGATGGATCGTCTGGCTTCCTTCAAGTGATTCCTGGCGTGTGGTTCTCTGTTACAGAAAAGTTCTAGAAGCCCCCCTTAGTAGTTCATACTTAGGGTGTTTATATAGGCTTTGGATTGGCTTTCTTCTTCCCTAAGTATCCTTTTCCGTGTAAAATACAACTTTTTGAAAAAGGGACACGCCCGTGTGCCACGGCCGTGTGACGTGTTTGCTAAGCCGTGTTCGTTCCGCTAAATTTTACACGGCCGTGTGGGTCAATGGCCAGGCCATGTGAATCGTGAAATCCTTGGACGACACCCTTGACAGACACGGGCGTGTGAGAAGCCCGTGTGGCAAGGCTTAGGCCGTGTGATCTTCTTGATTTAGTCATTTTTGTCTCTTTTAAGCTCATTTTTGGCTCCTTTAGACTCTTGGTGCTCTCCTGAGTACAAAACATGAAATAACCGGATTAATAGCACCAAAATCCACAAATCTGATAGTAAATATCCATAAATATGCTAAGTATTTGGGGTAACAATATGTATAATTTGGCATTTATCAGGTGACATTATTTGTTCAGAGAGATATGCCATGTATACACCGATCATAAAAGTCTTAAGTACCTAATGACCCAGAAATATTTAAATCTGAGGTAACGAAAATGGTTGGAACTATTAAAAAATTATGAGTTGATCATCAACTACCATCCGGAAAAAGCGAACGTGGTCGCCGATGCATTTAGTCTATTAAAATCTTTGTTCTCATTATAAGCAATGAATACCCAGTTGATGGTTTGTGATGATGGGTCTATTTTAGCTGAATTAGAAGCTAAACCGGTATTTCTTCAATAAATCTGTGAAGCTCAAAAAAATGACAGTGATTTACAAGCTAAACGATTCAATGTGAACCTATTTCTGATTTAGAATTTCACATTGTCACTGATGACTGTTAAATGTTTCGAAATAGAATTTGTGTACCAAAAAATATAGAGCTTATTCAGAGAATCCTGCATAAAGCACACATTAGTCACATTTCTGTTCATCTGGGTAATACCAAGATGTATAACGATCTAAAACAGCTGTATTGGTGGTCGGCTATGAAACGGGATATATCAGAGTTTGTATCAAAATGTTTGATATGTCAGCAAGTCAAAGTTGAACATCAAGTACCATCGGGATTAATACAGCCTATAATGATTCCTGAGTGGAAATGGGATAGAGTTACAATAGATTTCGTGTCGAGACTGCCCTTATCTCTAAAAAAGAAAGATGCTATCTGGGTTGTCGTTGATCGACTAACGAAGTCTACTCATTTCATACCAGTACGTATAAATTACTCACTTGATAGATTAGCAGAATTATACATTTCTGAGATTTTTTAGTTACACGGAGTTCCAATATCTATTATTTTTTATAGAGATCCGAGATTTACGTTGCGATTCTGAAAGAAATTGCAAGAGGCTCTAGGAACAAAGTTGAATTTCAGTACTACTTTTCATCCTTAGACTGATGGTCAGATTGACAGAGTTATTCAGATTCTCGAAGACATGTTGAGATGTTGTATTTTAGAGTTTGAGGGCAATTGGGAAAAATATTTACCGTTGATTGAATTCGCGTATAACAACAGTTTTCAAATGAGTATAAAGATGGCACCATGGCCGCAAGTGTTGAACTCCGTTATACTGGACTGAATTGAGTGAGAAAATGATTCACGGGGTTGAATTGATCAGAGAGGTTGAAGAAAAAGTAAAAATGATTCGCGACAGTTTAAAAGCAACTTCAGATCGACAAAAATCCTACGCAGATTTGAAACGTAGAGAAATTGAATTTCAAGTCAGAGACAGAGTGTTTCTAAAAGTGTCACCATGGAAAAAGGTCCTTCGATTCGGCCGTAAAGGAAAGTTAAGCCCGCGATCATCGGGCCGTATGAGATCGTTGAAAGAATAGGGCCTGTAGCATATCGACTAACTTTACCATCAGAACTTGAAAAGATTCATAATGTCTTTCACATTTCTATGCTACGTCGATATAGATCTGATCCATCACATGTAATTTCTCCGGTAGATGTTAAGATACAAGCTGATTTGACATATAACAAAGAGCAGATTAGGATTCTGGCCTGTGAGATCAAAGAGTTGAGAAATAAAAGTGAAGGTTCTTTGGTATAAACACGGGATCGAGGAAGCTACGTGGGAACCTGAGGAAGCTATGTGAAAACAGTACCCTAACCTATTTACTGGTAAGATTTCGAAGATGAAAATCCCTAAAGGGGAAGAGTTGTAACAACTTGTTTTTAGGTTAAATCGAAACAGTGGTTTTGGGACCATAAATCTGAAGTCAAAATATTTATTTTATTAATTTAATAAAGTCTACAACATGATAGATTAATTATGTGAAAGTTTCATAAAGAAATTTTACCGTTTAAATGCTTAATTCGGTAAAAAAAACTTAATCGCATAAAGTGTAAAACTTGTGTGATATTAGTTAGATGTGTCTAATGGCTATGGATTATTGAATTTAAGGTCCTTATTATGAAAATAGACCATGTATAATGAAGATGGACATGTATGGACATATATTAAGCATGTTTTTAATGTATTAATAAATGTTAAATTAGTCAAATGCAAAATAAGTAAAGATTAAATAAAATAAAAGCCATATTATCATCATTTTTTTCTTCATAACCGATTAACAAAAGAAAAAGAAGCCAAAGAAGAGAGATTAGGGTTCGACACACATTTGGCTTGATTAAGGTATGGTTTGAGCTCGGTTTTTTATGATTTCTACGTTTTTGAAATCGTTGCTTTGTACTCTAGCCAGCCCATGCCTTAATTTTTGAATTTGTTCATGATTTTTTGAAGTGCCATTGTTGAATATTTGAGTTATTTGATGTTTGATGATGAATTTTGAATATTTGTTAATAGTTAAACTAGTTTTGTAAAGTGATTTTTGACAAAAATGTCATAAATGGATTAATATGTAAAAATGTAAAATGTGGTGGTTAAAAGTGTGAAATAATGAAATATATGGACTGCTAGGAGTCCCTATGAAATTCGGCTAGGCATGGGTAGGTACTAAATTGCATGAATTTGTAATTTTATGTGATAATGACTAAATTGTAAAAATTGAAAAGTATATGGGCAAATGTGTAAATTTTCCAAAATATGAATTATTGACTAAATTGAATAGATTGGATGATGAATGTACTGGATTTGATAATATATAGATCAAGATAAGCTAAGGTTGAGTTTAGATCGGGGAAAAGGAAAGATCTACAAATAGCCGGTAGTTTTTGCCCAAGCAATACGAGGTAAGTTCGTATAATTAGAATCGAACTTTTATATATTTGAAAATATTTGAAATGAATTTTTGTGATCGAGTAATTGATTTAATTGAAATACAAATGCCTTATTGATATAGTTTAATGGTTACCGATTCCTGTTTGAACTGTATGAATTCATAGGATACAAGTGACATGTCACTAGGGTTACCGTTTTAGTTGAGCTCCTGCATTTTTTGCAGACTCACCACAGCTCGTATGTGCTTACCGATATATCAGCTCGTAAGAGCTTATTGTTTTCAGCTATTGGATCTTACCGTTTCAGCTCATACGAGATTCCTATTCAGCTCGATAGAGCTTACCGTTTCAGCTCAATAGAGCTTATTGTTCATTAGCTCAGAAGGAGCTACGATCATGGCTCGAAAGAGCATAAATGATAATGAATTCATGGATTACTAATGTTTATCAGCCGAATATCCTTTGGAGTTGTAATAGATTCAATGAACATAAATTTTGTTTATACGGATGAGTACTGTTATTGAATGGATTATTGGTTATATGATTGAGAATGAAATGTTGAATGCTAGTTATATTGAGTATTGAATTGTGATAATGGATGATTTCATGTATTAACATGTCTAACCTATGGATAAATGCTTGTGATAGGCATTTGGAAATTGTATGGAGTTTACTTTAGTTATTTGTATTGGTTTGGTATAAATGGTAAGTTTAATTCTGAATTATACGGGCTTACTAAGCTATAAAGTTTACTCTATTTCTTTTTCTATGTTTTATAGAGGTTCTTTAGCTCGTTTGTTTCAGACAAGTCGGAGTTGCACACCACACTATCCAATTTTCGATTAGTACTTTTGAACTTGTGGATATATGTAAATATGGCATGTATAGGCTCGTTTAAAAGATGTTAGTTATGTTACTTGATATCATGATTTTGGTATGTTTTTGTGTATAAGTCAAGCCATGTGATTTGGCTTATTTTGGTACTATGTTTTGGTTGTGTATAAGTGTGCAATTATGGTATGTTTTGGGCAAGGAATTGATGGAATGAAAATGTGCAAAAGATGTCTTGTTATGTAGTTAATATATGAATGTATTATGCATGATATTTACTAGGTAATTTAATACTCAATTGAATTGGTATATTATGTGTATGAAATGTTATGGAATGATTGCCAATTGGGTTATGAAATGTGGTCATTTATGCTTGTGAATGCTTGTGTGTATAGGGTGGCAAATGGCTTTGCAAATAAGCCTATTTTTGTCCACACTAGTAGGGACACGGGCGTGTGTCTCAGCCGTGTGTGACACACGGTCATGTTGCATGGCAGTCTGTCCCCTGGTGTTGAAATGGAATTGAAGTCAGTATGCTCCACGCAGCCTCACACACGGGCGTGTAACTGGCCGTGTGGTACAATTCAATATACCCTCCTAAATGGCACACGGCCTAGCACACGGGCGTGTGACTTGGCCGTCTTGATAAGCCAGTATAGCCTACAGTTTTCACACGGCCTGACATACAGGCATGTCCTCGGCCATGTGACACAAGTCAGTGTGTATGCCCTGTTTCCACACGGTCTAAGACACGGGCATGTCTACTAACCGTGTGAAGCACATGGCTTGTTCATACGGGCGTGTGATACTTGAAATGTTGACATTTTTGTAAGTTTCCAAAATTTTCATATGTTACCGGTTTAGTCCCAAATGCATGATTTAAGCTTTGTATGCTCGATTTAAGTACATTTTGAATGTAAACGAATGATATTTATTGAAATGAGATGATATTTAATAAATGATTGTTCTAAACTAAATTACAAGTCCGGTAATGCCTCTTAACCTATTCCGGCGACGGTTTTGGGTTGGGGTTGTTACATAAACTACTATTAAGGTAAGTAATAAATTAAATTTAATATTAAATCTATTAAAATATATTATTTTTAGAATAGTTAATATGAAATCAAATTCTCTGGTAGAGTCCCAATAAGAGTGTAATTTTTCTATTGGTCAACCACTGAAGACCCATCGCCGCCGACCATTTTTCAGCTATCGTAATACCGCCATCGCAACTGTCGGCACCTTGAGTAAGTTCGATTGCTGCTGGTTTGATCTAGGCTAGTGACGACCTGACAGGTCTAGTCTAGTCACTGTTTGAACTTTTAGCTCGGTTTCACATACCAGACTTGATTCGACCAGTTTTTGGGTCTTGGTTTCAGTTTTGGGCTCGCGGACCCAATTTACGATCTCAAGTCCAATTTTCAAGTTCAATTATCCATTGGGCCAATTGTCTAACTTGAAAATTAATTTTCAAAAATGTCCTATTAATTTTAATTAATTTGATTAATTTAATTCCATTTGATTAAAATTAATTTTTCTAAAATTCACTTAGATTTTCCAAATTAATTTTTCAAGTAAATTCTAACCAAATTCTATTATTGAACAATTCTTACGACTGCCCAATTTGATTCCACATTGAATAAATCGACTCAATTAAATTATTTCCAAAGTCGTAGAATTTTCTTCAGATTCAAATGCAGACCGATCGAGCTTTTGTTGAGCTAGCAGAGAGACCAATTAGACATATACAATTAGGTTATAGTAATTGCAATTATGTCTAAAAGCATTGTTCCGATAATTTGCAATTACTTAATCATGGAGTCAGTCCACAAGAAGTACCATGACTGAAAACTCTTTATTGTATACTCTTTACGAAAACAATTCATCCAACTACTTTGTTCAATGATCTCATCATGTATGTGTTACCCTCATATGGTATCCTTGATTCTTTTGAGTTAAATCCGTTCACTCAATACAATCCTATTTTATCTCACTGTCACCATTGTGTCTTCTTAATGGTTAATATGATCACTGTCAATAAATGACTATGATAAATTGCTCGTTCGAGAATAAGCAACCTGTGGCCACGTTCCATATTTATCAATCAACACAATGCCAATGAAAGAATATCATTAACTCTTTAATTGAGCTATGGATTCCACTTTTGCTAGTAAATTCATGTCATACACAAGTCATGGACCCAACATTTTGACTATTGACTCGATCATCTTTAGAGCATTAGCCTCCACTTATATCAAAGCACATTAGTTACATGCGTATGGTTAGTGACTAACTTAGGATTTAGGTAAATCACACCATAAATGTCACAAGTGAATTAATTCACAAATGAATTCATAATTAATTCATCTTAGGCCCAATGCAATGTATCATTCTGCTAATGAATACATTTATGTCTCTACTTGTGGAGTTAACTGCTCTGATAGCCAAGACTAGCCATCTCCTTAATTGGAATTGTAGACGACATAATAATCCTTCTCAGTCTTTGAATCAAATACGCTTCTTTTACGGGATTAAGGACTCATTTACATTATCTACTGAAGTAAGTTATCTTTCTCGCAATGTAAATGTTCTTACAATGCAAATAAGCTAATATTTGCTTGTCACAATTTCACTATGCATGCAAAATATAAAAGACGGAAATACAAAAGACATAAATGTGAATTATGAAACTTATTTATTGATAAACCATAATTTATACATATTTTTAACCATGCTTGGCTTATTTATGGATGATTTTTCCTTGATTTCATTGAATTTGATGCTCCTAATCCTTTAATTTCATGTTCTATACTCAGGAAAGCTTAGGATAGCAAAAAGAGCGAGAAACGGGCCAAAATGTACAAATTGGGCCTAAAATAGCGTTTCACACAGCCTAGGCACTTCCACACGGGTGTTCCACACGCCTGTGTGTCATGGCTGTGTCGACATTAATCCAAGTCAGAATTGCACACTGCCTTAGCACCTCCACACGGCCTTGTCCCTGTCGAGCCTAAGTCTGATTCTACTCGGAAAAGGCAAATTTTGAGGGATTAGAGTCAAATCTGATAAGGGAATCCATAGTTCGAGTTAATGCGACAATAGCGGTTTTAATTAGAAAGAGATTTAGATTAATCAACCTAGAGTCAGTTGTTTTTAGTCTCGAGAGAGATATTAACATAAATCAGGGATTTCTACGGATTAAGTCAAGTGAATAAATCGTCTAATTCAAAAGTAATAAGTGAAGTCTAGGTGGATTCTTCTCCATTGGTTTTCCAAAAGTATTTTCCAACTTTAATCTTTGTCGCAAACTTAGTTAATTAGATAAATAGTTTTAGATAAAACATTCTCTTAATTTTTAGGCTAGATAATAAGAAGATAGTAATTACTAGTACTTTTAGTCCTCATGGATACGATATTTCTGGTCTCACCACAAGTATACTGCTGTTCGATAGGTGTGCTTGCCTTACTCGAATTTTTTAGTTAGTTTAGTGACCATCATTTATTCATCTTTCAAATACATAGAAAACAATTAAGTGTTCACTACAATATGAACACATTTCCCAAAATAGGCCGTGTAACAAAATAGGACCATGTGCAAACCAAAACTACATCTACAGAAACTCACACGAGCATGTGGCCAACCCGACAAGGCTTTGTGCCAGACCATGTGCAGCAACAATGTGTCTTTGTAAACAAGCTACCAATTCAACCATACCAAAATTTATACCAATGCTAAAACCAATGTTACACCTATTCAAACATGCCAAAACACAACTTAAACTATAGTCTTGATCAACTAACCAATATGCCTCAATGTCTCCATTTCACAACAAAACTTTTCAAATTATTGCGCATAATTTCAATACCAAAACATAGAATTAAAAATACTTCAATTCAACATCCAAAATAAATCATTCAAACCTTTCTATACTTACCAAACACACCAAGCATATACAATCCAAACTTCATTTCATTCTAGCCATTTAAAACTTCATTTATGCAACCACATCAAGGCATTATACCATACCTTTACCACTTCAAAGTATTAAGACATAACTTTTAGAACCTACTCAGAATACTACATAACACATACATTTACATGGCTTAACCAGCCTAAATCCACAACAAGAGAACCATCTCAAAAGCATCAAGTCCCACACATGTACACCCATCCATTTACACCTATTTACATGCCTCTTATAACCAGTCCGAAATGATCAAAAGTCTACTGAGTAATTAGGTGGATAGTGTGAGCTCTGATGAGATCCAACCGGTTGCATAGTTTCTGAAAATCTACAAGAAAGAAACAGAACAAAAGTAAGCATACTTAATGCTTAGTAAGTTCATACAAAATTAACATAACTTACCCGACATTCACATAAGTTAAGAATTGAACACATAAGTATATAAATATGAAACATGGTAGTCCTTGATACCCTAAGCAAATCCATCATCCAACAACCTTCACAAATTAAAAATAGAACGCAATTCATGCCATTGCATCATAAACATATATTCATACTTGTTTTGTGTAAAAAAATTCATATCATTTCTATACCATAAACCTTGTCTTCGCCCGAAGAACAATGGTGAAATAACCACGGATACTTGGGATAGAATTTCTCACATGAGTTGTGAATATGAATTCTCACATGAGTTATGAATATGGGCCTGTTCACATGAGTTTTAGTTCGGGATGTTAACTTTACTCGATGCTACTCACACGAGCTGTGAAGGATCCGTGTACCACCCTGATTTTGGGCCTAGTAGGAACAATGGTTTTGGGACCACAAATCTGACAATGAAAATTTTATTTTTATTATATTTTTATGGTCTACGATTTCACGAAATAATTTCGTGAAAATTTCGTTCGAAAATTTTGACGTTCGGGCACTTAATTTAGTCAAAATGACTAAATCGTAAAAAGTGCAAAAGTTGAGTTCTACATGTTAGAAGTGTCAAATTGTTATGAGTTTTTAAATTAAAGGTCCTTAAATGGTAATTAGAACATTGGTTAATTTTTGGACAAAAATGGACGTGAAATGGGTGTAATAAAATAGTTTTAAGTTAGGGGTATTTTGGTAAACTAATAATTAAAAGAATTAAAAAGGGAAATAAGCCAAATTAGCTATCATCTTCTTCATTCAACTGTTTCTACCAGAAGCAGCCATGCTTAGGGTTTGTTCAAACTCCCAAGCTCGATTGTAAGTGCTCCCTAGCCCCGTTTTTAAAATTCTTTACATTTTTGAAATCCTGGTAACTTGGTTAAGCTTATTCTAGCAATAATTTAACCTAGGGCTTATATTTGAAAAAATACCCATAGGTGAAATGTGTTTATTTTGATGTTTTATGGTAGAATATGAAGCCTGAAATTGTGTTAAACAACTTTTGCTAAGTGATTTTACGTGAAAACGAGTAAAACGATATAATCGATAAAAATACATAATGTTCATAAGTACATGTTAGAGTGGGAATTTGATGTTGCTATAGAAGGGAAAAATGATCAGAATGTCATAAAACATAAGGAAATAGGATGAAGTTTAATTTACGAGCCTAGGGGCAAAAATATAATTTTGACAAAGTTTAGGGGCAAAATTATAATGTTGTTAAAATATGATTTTGGGTTAATTTGAATAATGTGAGTCCTAATTAGGCTACATTTGAAATGATAGAGCAAGGAAAATTGAAATTTGGGCTAAAATCGGAAAGTATAAGATTGTGGACAAAATGGTAAAAATGGTCATTTTCGCATACGAGGTAAGTTCATATGATTTTTAATAATGAAATGTGTAATTTAATGTTATTTCCTTGATATTAAATGAGATGTAAGTTCATGTGTAAATGTGGTAACATAATTGTCATTTTAATTAATTTAATGTTATTTATATGATATGATGATTATTATCATGAAATATTATGCTTTGTGGTTATTGTTGAGTAACATGCAAAATTATGTGAATTACTTGATAACTATGAAATGCTACCAAGTATCGATTTTGGTATCCTGTGGAAGATGGCAAAGACTTATGATCAAGGAAAATCCCATTTGAACCTTAGGAATAGATTAGGATACAAGTGACATGTCACTAAGATATTTGAGTTCCGAACTCGTTGAGTTGAGTCCGAGTTCACTTATTGATGTGAATGCCCGAGCTCGTTGAGTTGAGTCCGAGTTCGATTATGGGTGGGTTACATGGTAGCTTGGCTACATAATTTCCGCAGGCTATTGAGTTTGTCTAGCTGCGGGTATGGCACTTAAGTGCATGCATTCCGTGTATCCGATTATATTTCGAGTGTTCAACGAGTAATTTGGTGAAGTATTCGTTGATGATCCCAATGAGATAAGCCATTGGTGAGTATGTCTCTGAGTTATGTTACAAGTTGTACAGGTATGTACACTAAACTTATGCGTGATGCCTTGATATGTGATGATCTATGATGTATATAGTATTTGGTGAATACTATAAAAATGACATGATTTGGAATAAGTCCTTGATACTTGATGACATTGAGATTATGGATTTATGCTTATAGAGCATAATTATGTGTTCTTACCATTATGAATGAAATGATATTGTATGGATTTGGTGAATAATAGTAGTGAATGAGTAAATTTAGCCTTGGCAGTTTTGGGTTACTGCAGTGGTGCAACTTTGGAAATTCACCATAAATTGTGGAAATTGAATTAGGGGCTGAATGAAATATGAGATTAAATCCTAATGAGTCTAGTTTCACATAGAAGAAACGGTATATGCAATAGAAATTTATATTATGAGATATTTAAATTGTTATGAGATAGAGTCTGAATGACTTTGTGGTCCCCTGTTTCGATTTGAGAAAATCATTAAAAATTGTATAAAAATAATTATGGCTTGTAATTTATATTATTAAAATATTTATTGAGTATATTCTCTAGAAAGATAGATAAGAGTATTATCCGAATTTTGTACTATGAGAAAAATAATTTTTAGTAAAGAGAGGTCAGAACTGTTGGACAGCAAAATAGGGGAAAATTTAATGAATAAACTATATTAATTGGTTAAACCAAAAATTCTGTAAATTTTATAGGAGAAAGGTATATGAGTCTAGTTTCAAGGAAAATTAGCGAAACTTAATTTGGAGTCTCGTAGATCTAGATATAAATGAATTAGTAAATGTAACTTGGTAAAATAGCTTAACCTGAACAAAAGTAAATTGTACAATGATGATGTTTTACCTTAAAAAAAAAACATGTGGGTAATTGCTTATTAATTTCATATGGACTTACTAAGCGTAAAGCTTACCCTTCCTCTCTACTTCTTCGCTTTGGCGGTGTCGGCTCAAGGGTTGAGATCGTCGGAGGCAAAATCACACTATCAAGCTATCATTTTTGGGAGAATTAATTCAAATATTAGAAATATCAAGTGAGTGGCATGTATAGGAAGTTGGTTTGTGATATGTATTATTATTATGACTTTGGCCATACATATCGGTCTACATTGAGTTATCGTATATGATCATGAGATGTGGTCCTTATCCATTATTGTTTGTAAGTTTAATTATTCATGGCATGTCCTATGTTTTGATGTGATGATATAGTTAGCTTTGTTTGTTATGCATGATTGGTAATACAAAAGGTAAGTTAAATGCAAGCTTGTGGATCATGAATTAAATGGAAATGAGTAATGTTGCCTTGAATATGGATGTTTAATGGATAAATTGGTAACTACATTATGATGGTATAAAATGAGAATAAGACTTAGCATGTCTAGTTCTAGTTAATGTAAGAATGTATATTATATACAGGATGGTAAGCAAATATGTTTAAAGTGAATGACATGTTATTGCATGATTATGGATGTGTAAGGGCTCATTTATGCCATGTTATATGTCTTTAAATATGTGTTCAAAAAGTTTTGAATTAAATGAAATTTTATGGCCTGGTTTTCGTGTATGTGTATAGTTAAGTCTGGTAATGCCTCGTACCCTATTCTGGCCTTAGATATGGGTAAGGGGTGTTACAATCTGCAACACATGTTGGACCTTAACCCATCGGTAAAACATCCAAGACCAGTACCTGGTATGTAACACCCCAAAATTTTAGTTTTTAAATTGTATGAATTTGTCAAAGGTATTAATTTGGTTTAGTGGTTAAGTGTTATGCTTGTGTGAGAGAGGTTTTGGGTTCGAATACTTTCCTTTGTATTTTTTGTTAATTTTGTCTAAACGTCTAACTTTGAGTATTTGGTTTAAAAACTATTTGTGCGCATCTGTTTACAAGAATGGGCCTATTGGTTCAGTGGTAAGGCTTCAGCTTACCCTTTAGTCTTATGTTCGAATCCCCGCATATGCAAGGTGGAAAATTTTTATTCCTATACACTGTGTTGCTCATATAGTGGTATTTGGGTCAAATTTAAACACTGAGAAATCT
Source organism: Gossypium anomalum (assembly GCA_025698475.1). Taxonomy (NCBI): domain Eukaryota; kingdom Viridiplantae; phylum Streptophyta; class Magnoliopsida; order Malvales; family Malvaceae; genus Gossypium; species Gossypium anomalum. The sequence continues at coordinate 63,145,427 of CM046965.1, forward strand.
GTTTAGATAAGAATCAGTATAGTGGGTTGAGTGGTTAGTTTTATTTTGTTTGAAACTAATTCCCTAAAATCTCTCCCTCCCACGTTTCATGTTTCTCCTCCTCTGTTAGTTGGGTTTTCACGTTATTTTGCTTTTTCTTCTTCCTTTCGAAAAATTTTCTGCCTTTTGTTTTTCTTTCTTCCTCTTTCTTTTGAAATTTTCTTTTCTTTCTTGTTCACTATTCTTTGTGCCATCCAAATTTCAGTGGTTTGTGTTTTTTATTGAATAGTTTGCATATCGATTTTTGTGTAAGTATTGTTTAACCTTCTTCCGCTATTGGCGTTCCATTATCTTTTGTTAAGTTGGGGTTTATGAGGAGTTTTGTTCCGCATTTTAAGCTTGTGTGTTTTCTACGTGGAAATCGTGAGGCAATTAATCCTTCCACGAATTAAAGAATTGTAAGGTTGTTGATTCTTTCAAGGATAAGTGTTTTTAACGCCAATTGGGGCTGTTGTGGTTATTTGGGTTGAATGTCTTGTAGTTTGGCTAGAATTTTAGGAAGTGAGGGTCGTATCCTCTTAGTCAGTTCTCAATTCATTGGCTAATTCGTTAAGTGAATGTCGTTTTTAGGTACTGGAATTCTTGCTGTTAGAATAGCATAAAAAATGACCAGGTGTGTAACGAAAAACTCAAAAAATAACGAACAACGCGATGTCGAAAAACCTACTGTCAATGTCACATGGCCGTGTGTCAGACCGTGTGGACCACACGATGTAGGCTATTTGGGCTGTGTAGGCCTATTTTTCTGAAAACTTCATTTAGGGTCATATTATTCTGTAATGTGTAACTAGCCACTCTGTAAGGTCCACACTGCTTAAATAGGACTTGTAAACATGATATCTAATAGTTAGCTACTATATGTAATGTGAATACGGTATGTGAGATATATACGTATAATCCGTATACTGATGATTTTGATAGCCTGTTTTACATGAAAATCTTGTATGACATGTGTTTTTATCATTGTTAATATCTACATGAGCATTGGGGTGGGTATTTGATTGAAGGAGGAAGTGTTGGCAGTTTAATAATCTGCCTTATTTGGTGGTTTAAAACCACAAATATCTATTCTGGTGGCTCAGCCACACTTATCTGTTTCTGGCGGTTTACCACGCACTATATCTGGCAACTTAACTACACAACTTTGAAAAGTGACATACGCTCACTTATAGGTGTGTAGGGTTAGATGAGTATTTAATACATTATTTGGTGTGTAGGGATGGACCAAGATGGTGTGTAGCAGTTAAGGGTAGGATTTGATTCTACTTATTATGAAAATACATCTAATTTTGCATCTAAATATGCATCTAAAAGAGTTTCTATTATTTTATGTGCATAGCAGGAGCTCGGGTTAAATTTCTGTTTTTTAAGTTTTATTAAGTTAAAGTACAATTTTCAATTGGACTATTTTGGACTTTTTGGAGACTGTTTATTGTTTTGGATTTTATTTTTCATTTCGAACTGCTTTATCATATTTAGAATATTTTATTCCAAACTACAAAGCGTTTAATTTCACAATCAAACTATGGTTTTCAAATTTCTATCTAATTTAAGAATTTCACTGCAAAACTAGGCGATTTTATAAGTGTTTTCTGCAATTAAAATGAATTAACTTAATAAGGTGATTTTCACTAAAAACTGGAAATATCATTATCAAGTTTTGTTCTATGTTACATTTCTGAATTTTAAATTTCATGTTTTAAAAAGAATGTATGTAATTCCTCAGGATTCGACCATAACGTCTGGGCCAGGTATGGGGTATTATACAAAACATTATACACCCTAATGACATGGCACTTGCATCCTAGTGGTTCACTAAGTTTGTATGGGCCTCAAATCATATTCACTCCATTTCAGTCCTTTGCACATCACAATATACATTCTTATATACACTCATAATCATCAGTTATACCTTACTTTACAATTTAGTCCTTCCAATACTCAAAGTCATTATTACATGGCAATTTAATTACAAGTAACACAAATACCACACCACAATGATAAATATAAATAAGAATAATTTCTATACGAACTTATCTAACAAAAAACAACAGGAAATACAACGCCAATGACTATTATGCAAGTTTTCCTTTTTTTTGCGTTGATTTAATTCTTGATCTATATAATAATTCATTTAAAATTTTAGTTCCAAATACCTTAAAACTCCTTATACTATGCATATGACAACATAATTACATTTTTCACAATTTCCTTAATTTTTGTAGTTTATTCCATTTAGTCCCTAAAATCGAAACAACTATAACTTACACATTTAAAAACCCCAATTTTCAATCCGTTTTCAATCTTATTCTTAAACAGCTCTCAAGTGCCTAGTTTTAGAGAAATTTCATGCTAATCCTGTTATCTTTCCATTTTAGTCCTTAAACTCAAAACTAACAAACATTACTTTACAAATTAGTCCTATTTCATACACAAACTTCAATTTCTACCATTTAACATCTAAAAAGCTTCAAAAGAAACAATGGAAACATTTAAAATATTTGATAAGTTTACAAATTAGTACCCAAGTTAGCTAGATTAAGCTACAATAATCTCAAAAACAAAAAAATCACGAAGAATGGGAATTAGTACCCAAGTTTGCTAGATTAAGCTACAATAATCTCAAAAACAGAAAATTTATGAAAATCAGGCTTGATTTTCATACCATGCAATAAGTAGAAGCTTGGCCAAAAACTCCCTAGCTCAACAATGTTAGGAAGAAGAAAATGAAAGTAGAAATGTTGGTTTTGTTTACTTTAACATATAATAATATTAGTTTAATAAAATTTTAACTTATAAAACCTTTAAAAATTAAGTCGTTAATTGTCCATCCCCTTAAAAGTGGTTTAATTATCACATAAACCCTCAAACATAAAGCATTTTAACTAATAAAAATTTATAGCGATTAAGTTTTACTATTTTTACGATTTAGTCCTTGTACCCTAATTAACCATTCAATGAACCAAGTTACTAGACCAAAATCTAATGTAACGCTATAATAGACTTGTAAATATTAATAAATAATATTTATTGACTCGATCATCAAAAAACAAGGTTCTGAAACCACCATTTCTGGTACCATTAAAAATGGATTGTTATAGTCACGAGACATAGAGAATGGAAGGAGCATTCTCAAAGAAGGCTTAAACAAAGACGAACGGGTTGCGACTTCACAACCCAGTGTAGCGACGCCAACCCAAAATAGCAAGTGGTGCCCTAGACCAATAAATAGCGCCTCAACGTCCTGAGCTTTGCACCGCAGTGCCATTTTACCAAGCTGTGTTGTTGCTACCCAAGTCTTGTAGGTTCATTTGTTGTTTTAAAACCAAGATGCAAGGCTACTTTCATCTTTTTCAAGTATTTAAATCTAAATCAAGTTTGTAACCCTAGTTTGAAGTCATTTAAAACTCGACAACTTTATAAATAGGATCTTAGAAAGAGACAATGATCTTCATTTTCAATTTTAAATCAATTAGCATTTTGTTTTCTTTATGGCTTGATAAACTCTTCTTTTCTAGTTGAAATAATACTCGAAGTTTGATTTTACAAGTTTGTGAGATCGAAGTACTCTTAATATTTTCTTTGCTCTTTGGTATTTGCATGTCTTGTTTTTAATTATGATTGTTCAGGTTTGTTAAATATATGACTAGTATTTGATAGCTTAGAATAATTTCTTTGTCAATTAGATATTATTCGATTGATTGATTTCTAATAATTATGACGACTGCATGGTAATTTGTGTAGCGTAGACATGCGATCTAACTTAAATAAACCCTGATAGTTTGTTTGTTGGTTAGAATTGAGTTTCTTTTGTTCTTAAGGCTTTTGATAAATTAAATTCGTAAGCGATCATTGTAATGTTGTTTGTCAATAAGAGAAGTAATTAATGACAATTGTCTTGATTATTAAAAAGGTAAAAAGAGATTAGTTTACTTAGCGATTGTCGGTAATTATAACTAATTTATTAAAGAATATTTGATTTTATATTTGCACCAACGATCAACATTTGAATCAAACGAAGAATTTACTTTGACTAGAAGTTTTATCTCATTGATTTTTTTCCCCAAAACTTTGATTATTGCTTCTTTACTTTTTTCTAAATTCTTAATTTTAATTTTTAAAATTTTCTTTAAAAAAACCCCTTCTCTATTTTATTTGTTGTAATTGAAGGAATAAAATTTTTATCGATCTTTGTGGACTCGTCCCTACTTGTCGCTTCTACTAATTATATTTCTTCAAGTAGGTTTTTGTGACATCGACAACTGTAGGGGATCAACCTGATTAAACAACAAACAAAGTAAATAAAATAAGAATAAACCAGATCGAACATGTAAATTTTATGTAGAAAAACTCCTTAAGAGAGAATAAAAAACCACGGGAAATATGACAAAGTTTAAGTGGGAAACTAAGAACAAAATTCTCTCAATCTAAATGATTTTTGTTGTGTAAAACCTAGAGTAACTAAGACTTATTTATATGTTGAAATTCATAGCATATATGACTACAACAGCTCTAGGTTAATTAGAGTTTAAGTGGGAAACTAAAAATAGAGTTTAATAAGAGAAGAAAAACAAAAAAAAAAAACTTTGGTCAAAATAAGAGGCAGTCTCCCATAAATCTCCACCTTGACTTGTATTTGGACCAACTCCTTTGTCGAGTCCTGTTACGGGCTTAACTGATTCTTCATTGGACACTTACCAAGTTCCAGCAATGCTCGAACTTTGAAATTGGTAGGCTCTTTGTCAACATGTCGGCGATATTGTATTTTGTGTCAATTTTAAGAATTTGAACATCCCTTTGAAGGATCACCTCTCAAGCAAAATGATAACGAATGTCTATGTGCTTCGTCCTCTCGTGATGCATTTGATCTTTGGTGAGATGTATGATACTTTGACTATCACAATTTACGATAGTTGCCCATTTTTCAGGTACCAGTTCTCTAAACAGGCCCCTTAACCAAATTTCTTCTTTTACTGCTTCTGTAATTGCCATGTATATTGCTTCAGTAGTCAACAAAGACACTGTAGCTTGAAGTGTCGCTGTCCAACTAATGGCACAATTCCCAAAAGCAAATAGGTAACCTATGAGAGACTTTCTTCAATCTAAGTCTCCTGCATAATCAGAATCAACATATCCGACTAAACCCTTTTAAGTTCTTCCAAACTCTAAGAACATGTTAGAAGTACCCCGTAAATATCTGAAAATCCACTTAACTGTATGCCAATGTAACTTACCTGGATTTTCCATGTATCGGCTAACACTACTAACAACATGTGAAATACCAGGACAAGTGCATACCATTTCATACATTAAACTTCCAACTGTGCTTGAATAAGATACTTTTGACATGTACCTTTCATCTTCTTCGTTCTGTGGCAAATATGAAATTAAGAGTTTAAGGTGTACAGCTAAATGAGTACTTACTAGTTTTGCATCTTGCATCTTAAATCGCTCAATGATCTTCTTGATGTATCTTTTTTTGCGATAAAAATAATTTTTCGAAATGTCTATCTCTCAAAATTTTGATCCCCAAAATTTTCTTTGTTTTACCTAAATCTTTCATTTCAAACTTAGAGTTAAGCATGATTTTAAGATGATCAATTTCAGATGGATTCTTAGCCACAACTAACATATCATCAACATAAAGCAACAACTATATAAAAGAACCATCATTAAAATATTGTAGGTAAACGCAACTGTCATACTTACTTCGAGAAAAACCATTACTCAACATGAATTAATCAAACTTTTTATACCATTGTCGAGGAGATTGCTTCAAACTGTACAAAGACTTTTGTAAGAGATAGAAATAATCTTTTTACCTTTAACTTTGAAGCCTTCCGATTTTTGCATGTAGATGTCCTCCTCAAGGTCACCGTGAAAGAAAGCAGCCTTTACATGTAACTGCTCTGACTCAAGATTATTTGATGCAACAAGGGCCAAAAGTGCCCGAATGGACGTATGTTTTTCTACGGGAGAGAAAAAATCATGAAAAGAAACTCCTTCCACTTGAATGTAGCCCTTTGTAAACCAGTCTTACCTTGTACCTAGTGTCGTTGGGTCTCGAACCTTCCTTTATTTTTAAACACCCATTTGCAACTAACGATTCTTTTAATGATGGGTGGTTAAACTAGCCTCCAAGTCTCATTCTTTTGAAGCGATTCCATCTCTTCTTTCATTATAACAAGCCATTTGCTAGAATAGGAGGCTTGAACTACCTCATAATAACATGAAGGATCAATAAATCAATGTTCTCGACAACACTTAGAGCATAAGCTACTAGGTTTCCTTCACAATATTTCTGTAGTGGTCGGATTTCTCACCTTTTCCTATCACAAACCAACTTATAATTAGTTAACTAAGAAGGTGATGGTACTTGAGGGCTAGATGGAGTCCTAAATAGATCCGAAATAGCTTTAATCTCGTAGGAATCAGGACTTTTTCGTGTCATCACCACGTCATATGACATTTTGTCAGGATGAGACCTCCGGTCATCGTGTCATTACAATGCTAGGCAATTGCTTGTTGAGACATTGCCGTTGTTTCAGCTTTTGACTCCACCCTGCTCAAGACACTCTGATTTGTTGTGTCTTTAAAAATAGAAGTCACCTTTTCTGATTGAAACATGGCAGATTCACCAAACATAACATCTCTGCTAACAATTATTTATTTGGATTCTGAAAACCATAACTAAAAACCTTTTGTACCAGCAGAGTATACTAGAAAGATGCATTAACAGCCCTTCGTTTGAGCTTTCCCTGTCTAACTTTACCATAAGCGGGACAATTGAAATTCTAAAATTAGAATAATTGGGAAAATTACCTGACCATATCTCCTCTGGAACTTTACCATGCAATGCTCGATGAGGAGATCGATTTACCAAATAACTTGTCAGGTTTACGAATTCAGCCCAAAATTCCTTCCCTAAGCCTGCATTAGAAAGTATGCATCAAGCCTTTTTCAACAAGGTTCTATTCATTCCTTTTGTAACTTCATTCTGCTGCAAAGTTCCAACAACAGTTCGATGTCTTTCAATTCCTTCTTGTTTGCAAAAATCATTCAACTTTGATAAGCAAAACTCAATACCACTATCCATTCTCAACTGCTTCACTAATTTTTCGGTTTGTTTTTCTAACAGTGTCTTCCTATAACAACCCATTTTTCAGTGGTGTTAGAAACAGTGGTTTTAGGACCACAATTCTGATATGTAAGTTAGACAATATTATTTATTTAATATCTACAAATTTATATGAGTGTTGTATTAAAATTTGGTCTATTAATTTTGATATTTAGATAGTTAATTAAGGAAAAAGAGCTAAATCGTAAAATTAACAAAAGTGAACTTTTATAGAATTTCTTAGTGTTTGAGGGTTCAATTAAGCAAATGGGCTATTGTTATCAAATTATTTATTGGATGATGACATTATTTATTTGTTAAGGATGACTAAACTTAATTAATGGTATAATTATTTTAACTTAATCATAAAGTTCTTAATAATAAAAATTTTACCAAAGTATATATATTAAAATAAAGAAACCAAAAGATGAAAGAAAAATAAATTACCATGTTTCTTCTCTTCCATGGTTGTATGCTAGGAGGAAGCTTAGGGTTTTATTTTCAACTTTGTTTCTTCAATTGGTATGTGAATTCAAGCCCGTTTCTTGTATATTTATGTTTTTAGAATTCCAGGAGCTTGATTTAGCTAACCCAGGGACTATTTTGCAAAATTATTTAAGTTTTTTAAAGTTTTTATTGAGGTTTTCTTGAAACTTTTGTGGTTAGTTAGTTAGTTTTGAAGCTTAGATATGTTAATGAACTAGTTTGTAAAATAAAAGTTATTATTTTTTAATATAGTGACTAAAATGCAATAAGTCAAAAATGTGTAAGAAAATTCTAAATTTTTGTGTATTAATGGACTATTGGAGGACTAAATTTAGGTTGATTTCGAAATTGAAGCTCAAATGTGAGGATTATAATAAAATTGGTTTTAGGGACTTGTGATAAATGTCAAAGTTAAGAGATTTTAGTATAAATGAAATTGAATTGGGACATGAGATTTAAATGTTGTTTTATGTTGGTTGGATTGGTTAATTAAAGTAAATTATATTTTAGATCAAGAATTTCAACGATCGGAGGACGTATGAGGAAAAGGAAAATTTATCGATTAGTCCATGATAGTTGAATAGTTACCATTTCGACAAGTAAGTTCGTATATTTTGAATTTACTTATTTATTTTTATTTTTTTACTAAGATTATTGATATTTATTGTTTTTGGTCTTGATTTATAATGTATCTCAATATGTCCTGATGAAATTAGTAAATGCTCGTATACAGATTTGTGATTTTTTCAGGTTCCTAGCTCTTGCATATGTTGTGGACTAAAGAATACAGATTTAGGTTCCCATCCTCTGCATTTGTTATGGATTTGAGAATACAAATTTAGGTTCCCAACTCTTGCATATGTTGCGGACTGGAGAATACAAAATATTAAGCCCTCACCAGGTAAATTATCATGTAGGTTGACTCTATTGGGTAACCAGGCACTACTGTTTTTATTTGTATACCGAGGTATTTTATGAAATTTCATCGGGAAGGTTTCTTTTAAAGCCTTGGAGACTTATTTGTGAAATTAATTAAAGAATTTAGGTGATTTGATTATGGGATTAAAGTTGATTTACTTGGAATTGAAAATAATTATCGATGTTCATATGATTAAGCTCAAACATGTTGCCTATATTAATGATGTGAATTGAATTTTGATAGGTCAAATTGTATCTCAATTTGAGTTTTGTATATGATAGTACTTGAACTAAGTGATATTTAAATTGCATAAGCTTACTAAGTATTTGATATACTTATTCGTATTCCTATTTTTCTATAGATTGTGGACATTATAGACATGTCGATCGGACCAACATGGAGCTCACACCTATCGTCACTTAATTTGGTAGATTTTTGAAGTTTTATAGTTGGGTTACTTGGGGCATGTATATAGAATGTTTATGTGCAGGTTAAAAATCATGTTTTGGTATTTTGGTTGTGAATAAGATTGTAAGAAACTTAGATGTATTAAATGTTAAAACCTATTTAATATATGGTAATGAGTTTGGTCAAGTTTCGGTTAGTTTATTATGTGTTTAGGTAAGTACATGTTCTGACACCCCAAACTCGGCTAGACGTTATGGCCGAATCTGGTGATGTCACATGGAATGGGTTTGAAACAAAACTAATTCGATAAAAACCTTAAGCTTAAAAACCCTTATTTGCTTTCATTTAGTTCAAATCATTTATTTATTTTCCTTAAAAATCCTTTAGTGCGAAAGCTTATGAAAACTGTGATGTTTAAGCAATTCAGCTCGTGATTTAGAAAACCTTGTTTAAGTAAACCGATGTTTTAAGAGAAATCATTTGTCAAAGCATGCATAAAAACGAGCATCAAACCAAAACTACAGTTAAAGTCCATACAGTCCAAAAATTTAAAAACTCTGTAAAAACAATTACCGAAACTTAAATAAAGTCATAAAGCCACATATAACAGTTCTATGGCGAGTGGTCACCATCGAGTCCTTCGCTGCATCGATCCACCTATGACTATGGATTACCTGTACAGAATAGACAGAAAGGAGTGATTTTACGTAAACTCAGTGTGTAACTCTACAGAATTAAGCATGCACACACATACAGAAAAAAAGAATCGGTTAGATACAGATTCGGGCCAAAGCCCATTATAGATACAAATACACAAATCAGAATCAGAATCCTACCCCCAACCTCTACACACCATCTTTGACTATCCCTACACACCATTTGGGGTTTAAAACACCCACCCATCCCTATACACCATATAGTATCGATGCGGCACATAACAGATATAACATAACCATGTTGCCAGATAATAGGCGTAAATTGCCTTTCAGAACACTTCCTCCAAAATATATATATCATCCCAACCCCAATATCAGATACATAAATATACATGTACAGAAAAATAATCTATCATGCTCACATGCTTATAATCGTATACAGATAGAAGATAATAGTACATGTAGACATGCATCAGAATTCTAATCAGATCAGAATATCAAACAGATAGTTCATACAGATTAGGGTTTAATTAGCCCTTACCGACCCTACAGTAGGCCCACAGTCATTTGGGACTATCCGTGCAACCCTAGGGAAAAATTTAGATAAATGGGCCCACACGCCCAGATTGGCCTTGGCCATGTGGATCACAAGGCCTGGCCCAGATACCACACGCCCGTGTGGCGTGCCCCTGTGGGCCCACACGCCCAACTTGGCTTAACCCATGTGGCTCACACGGCCACACTCTGGCCATCACACGGTCGTGTCTTACACATGGCCTAGCCTTCGTCGATCACATGGCCGTGTCGTCGCACACGACCTATCACACTGGCGACCACACACCCGTGTGGCGTCGACAGACTAAAATTTTGTCTTTCGTCAAATCCCGTTAACATCTTCGACGACTTCTCCTACACTACAAAAATTACAACAACGTCTTAGCCTTCAGAAAAAATAGCAATAAGAGGAATACAAACAGAAGTTCCATTTACTGGTTACACGACAACCACCAACTCGAAACACCCAAAATGAAGATTAGAAACAAAAGCAACCGAAGGGAAGGGTTTAATTCCGATGGAGAATTGGGAAAACGAAAATAGAAAAAAAAATGGAAGTTTGCTAGAAAGAAGAGGAACGTCAAATTGCAGAGAGAAATTTTGGGAAAAGATTTTGAAAAAGAAAATAATCCTCAAAATTAAATCTAATTAGATATTCCCCAACGTCCCACTATCCACACAACCACAACTACTTCAGAATCCCAAGACCACTCAAACACTCTCACTTACTCGAACAAAATTAATACCTACGCTCACGCAGGGATTCGAACACAGGACCTCCAACACTCTAAACCTCCAACACTCTAACTCCTTACCACTCGAACTAGCAGGCTCATTCTAATGTGATCTAACAGAGAAATTTATATAAGCCCACTGAACCAGAATAAGGCTTGGGTCGAAAATAACAAAATCAGCAAAGGTAAGACTTGAACCCAAGACCTCATACACACACTTAGAACACCTAACCACTGAAGCAAATACATAGTTGTGTCACACTTTCACAGAAACAGAAATATAATATTCAAGGCGTTACACATGTTATGGTAATTGTTGGTGTTTGAATGAATGACATGAATGGTTTATGTTTCACCTTGAATTGTAATGCCATATGTGGCACTTTGGTTTGGCACATAGGTTATATTTGAAATGGTACATTTTGGCATGCTTCAATATGTTTTGAATAGGTAAAAATGGTTGAAAATTGTTTGGCTTGGGTCCTAAGGAATTGTTAAGAAAATATCTTGTTTTTTAAGTTAATTTAGGTGCACATGGGCTGTCACACAGCTGTGTGCCACACACGATCACTCAACGCAGACAGATGGGCTATTTGATTTTTGATGCAGGATTGTTCACACGGTCCCAGAGAGTTACGCTACCTGGCGACGCAGGTGTGTGACCCTATATTCAAATTGTACCCCACACGGCCGAACTTGGGGTCACATGGGTTGGTCTCTTTCACATGGTCATGTAACCCCTGTTTAACATTTTACTTTTTTTTTTGTACAAGATTCAATTTAACCCAGAATTGATTCTGGTTTGTTTTAAATGTTCTGTAAGCTCAATTTAGGCCCTAAATTGATTTATTAGCATGGAAATAATTGATAATAAATTATTTGATCAATATTAAATGCTTTAATGGAAGTTGTAAAAAGTTTATTTTTGTAACACCTTATAGCTTAGGTCAGGTGACTGGATCGAGTATAGGGTGTTACAATTCCATTGTTTAAAGATTCAAAAGACTTCGGTTTTCCATTTTAAGAAATAAACCCAAAATTTTCTACAGTAATCATCAATAAAAGTTAGGAAATATTTATTACCTCCTTTTGAGATGTCAGAAGATGAACCCCATAAATTGAAGTGAATATAATCTAGATTCCCTTTTATTCTGTGCACTGCTGAATCAAAACTGACTTGGGTTTGTTTCCCAAAAATGCAATGCTCGTAGAAACCTAACTTACTAACTCCAGTGTCTTTAACAAGACCTCTATTGCACAAGACTGTCATACCTTTCTCACTCATATGACCCAGTTGCATGTGCCAATGCTTGGTTGAATCAGAATCAATGGAGAAAGAGTCACGTCGTGTCGTCACAATTTCAAGTTGATTCTGGTTGTGATGTAGTGATGATTTCAGATTTTCTTCGATAATCACAACCGCACTAGTAACCGTTGACCTTTTCAAAATGTATAGGCTACCATTTTTCTGTCCTCTAATCACAAGAAGAGCCTCACGAGAAACTTTTAAGTCATTTGACTCAATAACTATCCTGCAACCGTTAGAATCCAAAATTTCCAATGAGATAAGAGTTTTCTTTAAATCAAGAGCATACTTGACATCTTACAGTGTTCGAATAATTCTGCCGTGCATCCTAATTTATACTGATCCGATTCCAGATATTTTACATGGATATTCCCCATTAGCACAACTCCACCTTCAACTGAATTGTACATGGAGAACAAGTCCCTATTAGGCCACATGTGATAGGAGCACCTTAAATCTAAAATCCATTCGCAAGTAAGATGAGAGCTATTACTCGTTGACACCAACAAGCAATCATATCCGCTGTCCTCGGCAACACTAGCATCAACAACTTCGACTTTCTACTTATCTTTCTTGTCCTTTTTTATAGGGTTGTTCAATCGGTTAACTGAACCGAACTAGCATTAACTGAATTAACTGAAATTTTTAAACCCTTAACCGTTAACTGAACCGAATTTTTTAAAAAAGTTTAACCAAACCGAACTATTTCGATTAAATCGGTCAATTAATCGAAATTTTTATGCTTTTGTTTTTGTTTTTGTTAAAGCTAGTATAAAACATATCAAAAAAATAAATTGGTAATGTTCATTTAACCGAATTATCCAAAATTAACCGAAAATTTAAGTCTTGAAGCACTATAGAATTAAAAACACTACGTAAGTCTTGAAATTAACACATTATTAAAATATAAGTGTCTTTAATATTCTTCATTTGCATCCATTTCTTCTCTCTAAAAGATTTCCATTTGCATTATACCTACAAAATATGTGCAAAAAAATGAGCATATAATAGAAATATATGCACTTAAAAAAATAAAATAATATAAACAAAAGAATTAATTGTAAGTTAACAAGAATAAAATAGTAATCATACCCTTCAACTCACAAAAGCTCATGAATTTAGGCTAGGCTCTGATACATTCTAAGGAAACTCTAAACATTGAAATGATTAAATAAGTTAATATAAAAGTGATGTGGTAAAAAAATTGAAATTATTAAATTAAAAATAAATATACCATTTTCAATATTGTCAAGCTCTTGGATTTGTTATTCAATCTTCTTGATGTCTTCTTTTGATGATGATTTTCGAATCCAATCTTGAGTACACACAAGAGCTTGTACAATTTTAGGAATTAAAGAACTCCTAAATTGATCAAGCACACTCCCTTGGTGCTAAATACAGATTCTAAAGCAGCCGTAGAAACCAGTATGGCTAACACATCTCTAGTTATATTGGAAAGAGTGAGAAATCTAGGACTATTCACTTTCCACCACAATAAAATATCAAAATTTTCAAAAAAATGCTCATTAGCCTCAGCTAGATATTTATCCAATTCAGACATTTTTTTCCTCACCACCATTTTCTAACTCACGCTTTTTATACAAAGCTTACATATGCCTTTTCATTTTTTTATTGTGGTTCACTGAGAGAAACATGTGTTGCCACACTCGCTTGGCTACAAGCACTATGAAGTGGAGGCTTATACTAATCAAACAATTCATACAAAGCTTCTTTCAACTTTTGTATCATTTCACAAGCTTTTTCAGCATTAGGCATTTCACTAAGTGCAAATTCAAGATACGTCAATTTTTGTCTAGGATCTAAACACCAAAAACAAACACAAGCAAATTCATCTTATTAATATCACCTTAATACTTATCATACTTGTATTTCATCTTCATTTCCATAACACTAAATTCAACATCAATATTTGACTGAACATCTCATAAAAAGATATCAATTTTAGAAAGCTCATCAAAAAATTGGATGTGACATGTGAAGTGCTGAAAACACGCAAAGTGACTTCAGAAAAGTGTTCCAAGAAATCCCTCAAGTTTCAACACTAGCCCAGTCATCCGCACTAGGCCAACCCTCCCCCCTTTCAAGTTCAACCCTAAAGTTTGTATTTTTCTTCTCAAATCTTTCAAAAGCTCTCTCAAAATTCTGAACAGTGTCTAACATTAAACAAGTTGAGTTCTACAAGCATTTCTCAATCACCATCTCAACAGACTCGCCCTTATAACTAGAAATTGGACAAAAGTTTAAAATTGTTTTATTCAAATTCCAATCTTTATCAATAAAGTGAGCAGTGATGCACAAATAATTTACTCTTTACAAAGAATTCCATATGTCAGTAGTTAAGCAAACTCTAAAAGTTGTTTTATCTAAGACCTTTCATCTAAATATAGTTGATAAACATCCCTATTCATAGTACTTCGTGAAGGAATATGAAACCTAGGACATGCCGCGAACATCAATTTGCTAAAGCCTTCACTTTCAACAAACTTGAAAGGTAATTCATCAATCACAATCATTTGTGCTAACCCTTCCTACATGCTTCTTGATCAAGTCTCCAAGTTGAAAGATACCCTTCCCCGTTCAACTCCCTTACTAGGTAAAACTAGTTGTCATTCGCTATTGTCAACAATATTACTAGGATTTTTCTTACATGGATTGATATGATATTTCAATGACCCTGTACCATTTTTTTCCCATCGCAACAAAATTATTTTTCATAATAGTTACATTTAGCCTTACTTGGACCATCACAATTAATACTTTTAGTGAAGTGAGACCAAACTTTTGGCCTTGGAGGGATGGTTTTTTTTCCCAACAGTCCCATTTATTTGGGTTGAAGCTTCACCTACTGAATTTCTGAAATCTGTCGAAGTAGGAGGTGTAAGGCTACCCTCAACAAATGTTGGTTCGATAGAAATTTTACAAGAATAAAAATTATAAAATGTATTTAAAAAGTTAATAATCCATTTACCTTAAGTTTTAAAAAAGTATACGATAGATTAAATAATTTAATAATCCATTTACTGAATAATCAATTTGGTTACATTTACGCTTTTTACTTTAAATAAAAAGAAAAGAGAAAGAAGAATGAAAGAGAAGGGAAAATGAAGCAAAAAAAAAAAGACAAAAATATCTAGTAAACTATTGTTGCCGCTGAGCAACACTTGACCAAACGGAAACTATGGCCACAAATTTGTTAATGTGTTTTTTTTTTCTTCTTTTACATGTGCTAATAATAATAACAACAACAACAACAACAACAACAACAATAATAATAATAATAATATCAAGAAAGGACGAGAGGCACACTAGATCTCAATTTACTATGAATCTATTTAGGTTCCAATTCAGTTAAAATTAAAGTATGTTAATATAAGTGTTTAACAAAGAGGAGGTAAAGAGGAGAATATGGTAATGTTAAGAAAACAGATGTGGGAGTGAAGTAAAAGAAGTTGTGAAGGGAAAACAATGGTTTTATGTTTCTCTATTTCTCATGTACTAGTATCCTCATAAATAGATAACAATGCAAAAAATTCATCTATCTTTGTTGTGCTTACAAACAGTTTCAAATTGCTTTCCTCTAATCTTGATTTTTATTCTTTGACTAATCTTTAGTTGGTGTTTATTATTCATTTCCTTCTTCAGTAATACCCATCATCATCTTTCTATTTAAGTATATCTCTAAGTTTTGAAATATATAAAAAAAAACAAGATATATTAATTCCATTTTACTTCACTAACAGTTTATAGACATATCTAATAGTTTATAGCACTAACAATGGCGTTCCATTTGATAGAATATCTCAACTTTCTTTCTTTCTTTCTTTCTTTCTTTCTTTCCTTTTCTAAGAAAATAATAAATTATATGCAATCAATCAATTAATTGGGAATTTTCGTTTGGTTTTTTTTTAATCCTTCAATGCTATTAAGGGTAATATGTAGCTTTATAGTTAGCATCTTTCCAATTCCCTATCTATATGTTTGGATTTCGGTTAAACTCATGGGAATCTTGTTATGGGAGAAAAAAATTAAAGGCAAAAGAAAATTTTTGACTAGACAATTACTCAATAAGAATAGTAGAACACCATGAAAGGCAAAGCACCTAAAGGTAAATAATTACACAATGAAAATGGAGAACCCAAAAAGAACCTAAAGGCAAAAGGGTTCCAGCAATGACATGAGCGGCGACAATGGAAAACCTAGAAGAGTGTAAGTTGCTTAAGCATTTGAGCCTTGAAATATTGAACAATAATTTTTTATAGTGTTCCAACAATAAAGGTAGCGGCAACAACGGAGAACCTAGAAGAGTGAAAGTTGCTTGAGCCTTGAAATATTGGACGGTGGTGAGTAGTGGTTGCCAGCACTCGATAATAGGGAGACCAGAGATTTTAGAGGAATTTCATATTAGGGGAAATAAGATTTGAGAATGAGATTGGTGATTAGGGCTACTAAACTGAATTGGAAATTTTAGTGTTTTTTTTTTTTTTTAGGATAGGTATCTTAGGTTACTGGTTGGGTTAGGGATGTTAATGGGTTATGAATTTTTGGGTTTCTTTGGTAGGTCAGTGGTTGGGCCTTGAGTGGCAGTGAGGCTAACTTGCTAACTACTAGTGGGCTTGATACATGTTATACATAATATTTGTTTTTTGAAAGTTCAGTTAATTCAGTGAATTACCCAATTTCAAATCGAATTAATCGATAATTGAACTTTCAAAAAACCATTAACCGACCCCGGTCGAATTAGATCGATTAACCGAATTAGTTAGATTCGCTCGGTTAATTCAGTTTTAACCAAAATTTGAACACCCCTAGTTTTCAGCATCCCTTTTGATTTTATTTTGAAGTTTCCAACATTCTGCCTTAACGTGACCCACCTTTTTACAATAGCCATAATATTTGTCACGATTTCTAGATTTGGACCTTAATTTAGACCTGTTTTGATCTGTCTTTTTAGTTTGTTGTCTACCTCTTGCAACTAGAAATGAGGCTTGCCTGTCTAATTTTTTGTTTGGGCCTAACTTGTTGTCGAGTTTATCCTTGCTCAGAGTATTCCCCTTTACATCTTTGAACGAGAGATGATCTATCCCATAAATCAGAGTTTCCCTGAAAGTTTTATAAGAAGAGGGCAATGAGCATAACAACAACATAGCTTGATCCTCGTCACTAATCTCTACTTCAAGATTATTTAAGTCATTAAGAAGGGTAACAAACTCGCTAGTATAAGTTATAATGGACTCACCTTCAGCCATTTTGAACGTGTAGAGACATTATTTTAATACTAACCTATTGGTTAGAGATTTCGTCATATATAAAGCTTTTAGTTTCCTCCATAACGTAGACACTGATTTCTCTATCAGAGCCTCATGTAAGACATTATTCGTGAGGCATAATTGAATAGCGGATAGAGTCTTTTCATCGAGCTCTTCCCATTTTGATTGATTCATATTTACGGGCTTCTTCCCTATAACAACCTTTTTTAGACCATTCTGAACCAATATTCTCGTCATCCGAACTTGCCACAAACTGAAATTTGTAATTTCATTGAACTTCTTAATATCAAACATTGATGTTGCCATCTCTGAATGGGTTGATTGCAGAAATCGAACTAGCTATGATACCAAATAAACCCAATTAAACAACGAACAAAGCGAATAAAATAAGAATTTAAAAGATCAAACACGCAAATTTCACGTGAAAAAACTCCTCAAGAGGGGATAGAAAATCACGAGCAAAAGGAGATTTCATTATAATAAAGGAGCATACCAAATATGGAGAGAATTAAATGAAAAACCAGAAGCCCCACAAGAAAAAGCCTTCGAAACAAAGAACAAAATTCTCTCAATCTAAATAATTTTTGTTATATAAAACCTAAAGTAACTAAGGCCTATTTATATGCTGAAATTCATAGCGTATATGACTACAACAACTCTAGGTTAATCAGAGTTTAAATGGTAACTAAAAACATAATTTAACTAGGTGAAGAAAAACAAAATAAACTTTGGTCAAAATAAAAGGCATTCTCCCACAACAACCGTAAAGATATTAGTAGTATTTTTTATTGTGAAGTTGAATGAAGAAACAAAAGTTAAAATGCAATTAAATGCATTAGAAATTAAACAAGTTAATTAACTAGAATTCATGTTGATCGAAGATGATGATGAAGATGATGGATTGAGAACGAAGATCAAGATTGTGAACATTAAAATGTTTTTACAATATTATTACTATTTATTTTTAAATTAGAATTTATTTTTATTGTTTTGAGGAAGTTAAATATTTTAATTTTCCATAATATTATTTTATTTCAATTTTTTAAGAAGTTATATTTTTTAATAAGTTTATTTTAGTTTCATTTTTTCGAAGATGATAGTCTTTTGTAAGTTGTGGTGTTTGGTTATAAATATACAATTTTTGTATAAAACTTCGTAGTGCATATTTTGATTAAGCTTGATGCTATGTGATTGTTGATGTTACTATTGAATGGTTTGATATGTTTAGGCTATCATATAGTCCATATGTATTGGTTAAATTTAGTTGATGATTTGGAAAGGGAAAGTTAAATGTTAAACATGCTTATTGCCTTAGAGAATGCTTAGTTTGATTTATGTTAATCTCATTGTTATGTTTAGTTTCCAATTGGTGTAATGAATATGTTTTGAGATTGAAATTAAAAGCATTTAACATGGATAGGTAAAATGGAGTCCATCACAAGTTACTAAACTCATCAAAATATCTTATACATTAAGGTGTATATACCAAAACACTTATATACATGCCACAATCCTTGACTCAAGATGACTAAAAAGCTATTGAATTTTGGAGAGTGTGAACTTCGAGAAAATCTGACCTGACGTGTTCCATAGGGTGACAATCTACAAGGAAAGAGAAAACAAACAGAGTAAGCATATAGGATGCTTAGTAAGCTCATATGGAAACTAAATCTTACCTTGATCATTAAATTGTACACAATTATTCTATTGGCTACCAAATTAACTTTCCTTGGCACATTAACACATATCTACATGCAACATCATCACAAATTCAAATACGTTAGTTACGTTCTCGAATCGTAAATACTGTCAACATTTAATATATAATCATATAGCAGTCTATATGTCCAGTATCATCAATACCATTTCATTTTAAATTCATGATTTAAATTTCATTTCCAATCAAATGAACACCACTCGATGGAACTGTAGTAAAATAGACTCGGATACACAGGAAAGTAATGGTCACACAAGCTGACAGTATTTCAGGGTTGTTCACACAAGCTGACAATATAACAAAGTTGCTCATACAAGCTGACATTATATCAAGGTTACCTATTTGGGCTAAACCTAAGATACATATAATTTGAGAATTTGTAACAAATTCTACATCTCGTAATAACATGCAAATCCCTGATTAATCACACGTATAACCTTAACAGAATGCCATAGGTATCCTAACATTTTCTAAGTTCACTCGGGCATCATTTCCGTATAAATGACATTATCAATTCCTGTACACAATTTCATTTCTCATGTCAGACATATATTCATTCAAAAATCTCATTTACATATTGTTTTATTTCCATATAACCAATATTCTTATGAATTTACAATTCAGTCCATTTCAAGCTATTTGTGTCAAATTCACTAATTCACTTCAATCTAAAACGTAAATGAAATAGAACACAAATAAATATAGCATGAAATAAATTAGTAATTTCTATATGAACTTACCTGACCAAAACACCAAACAAGCCAAAATTTCATGGACTAATCTACAATTTTTATTTTTCCCCGATTATCTCCGATTTGATCCAATTCTCGATCTGTACAATTATTCCATTCAATTCACCAATATTAAAATTTTATGCATTGTATCGTGATATGAATGAACCTATCAAATTTCATTTTTTGATACCCTTAAAGTTTTATATTTTATTCAATTTAGTCCCTAAAATCGAAATAGCCATAATTTTTAATTTTAAGCTTCAGTTTAAAAATCGACTTCAATTACATTCATTATAGGCGCTATACTATCTATTATTACCAAAATTTCACATCAATTTCATATTTTATTCACTTTAGTCCGTATGTACAAAACTAACAATTAAACATTACAATTTAGTCTTTTTTCACATCTAAGCTTAAAATTTATCAATTTAACACCAATTTATTCAAGAAATCAACAATTAAAACTTTTAAAAACTTTAATTTTCAAATTAGTATATGGGCTAGCTAAATTAAGCTCCCATGACCTCAAAAATATAAAAATTACAAGAAAATGACCTAGAATTACTTACCAAATAGTGACCAAATGCTTAAAGCCCTAACTTGTTTTTTCTCTATTCTTTGGCTATGGAGTCTCAATGGTGGAAGGAAGGATAATATGAGCATTCTCTTTCTTTCCTCTTATATTAATATATATATATATAGCATAATTAAACTTAATTAAACTTGGTTAATTAGCTTAATTAAATCACTAATCACCTTTTTAGTGCTTAACCCATAATAATCCACTATCACATATTAAAAAATGGTTTAATTTTATTTTTGAAATTAGGTTAATTTTAATTTAAGTCCTTAAGTCTTTGGCCAATTAAAAAAATACTTATAGCGGTAAGAATTTTACAATTTAGTCCTTGTACCTAAATTAAACAATTAATACACAAAATTGATGGGCCAAACTTTAATAAACTTTTATACCAACCCCATAAATATTAATATTTAATATTTATATGCTCGATTTATGGAAATAGGGTTTCAAAATTGCCTTTTTTGGCACAACTGAAAATTAGGTTGTTACAAATGTAATTGGTTAGGGTTCAAAACTGACTATATGCATATTTTTTTGATTTTTTTTAAATGGAAAAGATTAAAGTACCCTCGAATAATATAACTTATTTTAATTACGAAAATGCCTTTTCGGAATTTAACAACTTAGTTGGTGACCCTATTGAGGGTGACAAAAACTAAGTAAAACACTTAAATAATATTATAGATATACAACTGATGAAGGTAATTAATTGTGCATAATTAAATTAAAATGTATAAAAATATCAAAATAAAATTTTAGTTAAATGGTAAATTAATGTTCTATTAATGAAATTGGTATGTGTTCAAGTCTTATCATATGGATATTTTTATTAGTTTTTTTAAAACTTAAAAGACTAAAATAACCTCAAATCATATTACTTATTTTAATTACAAAAGATCATTCCTGTAACTTTCTGAGTTGGTAGACCATTGAGGGTGACACTAACTCAACCACAAGCTAAAATAAAAGTATAAATGAATCAATGGAATTAAATTTTATGTTTATTTATGATTCTTTAAACTTTAAAAAATAAAACAATTATTATATCACACAAATTATTATGTCAAAGTTTATGTAAAAAATATAATTGTTATGCCAACAACCTTAAGAAGCAAATGGTTAAAACTTAGTATTGACACTTTAAGATTAGGATTCGAGTCTTAACTATTACATTCCTCCCCTATTTGTAAGTTGGTCAAGATTATGTTTCGATCACTTAAAATTTAAAAGTTACATGATAGTCACCAATGTTATCAAGTTGTTATATTTTGGCTATTTGTTCATTAACTTCTATTATCCCTTAACAAAATCAAGGGTTAATAATTAATTTATCCCCTTAACTATAGCTAAAATAACAACTTCATATTTTTTTTTATTTTTTAACAATAATTATAAAAAAATTCATAATTTTTTTAAATAATTATAAAAAATGAAAATTCACAACTCATTTTTCAAACATATAAAAATTATTCTTAAAAAATTATAATTACATGAAAATTTAAAATAAGTCTCTGAAAAATTCTAATTGTTATAAAATAAAGAAGGGTAGAGAGAATAAAGAACAAATAAAATATAAAAGCAATAGAGAATGTACTTTATTAATAAAAATGGATGATTACAATACTTCATCAGAGTATCTATTTATAGGCATAAGAAGAATAAGAGAAGTAGAGATCTAATTCTAATAACTATTAGAATTTAAAGTACATCAAAACTTTATCTTGATCATGATGGACATCCACTTAATAAGATATTCATAACACTCCCCCTTGGATGTCCATTGGTAGATAATGTGCCTCGTTAAAACATTATTAGGATAAACCCTATGGGATAAAAAAACTTAATGAAGTAAAAAGAATACACAACCTTCTATTACAAGTTGCCTCGTTAAAAACCTTTACTAGGAAAACCCAATGGGACAAAACCTTGGTTAAAGGAAAAGAGTACAACTTGTTTTTAGACTCCCCCTGATGGCAATATTACATTACATCTTTGAGTCGACGCATTCCAATCTTGTGTGGTAGTCTTTCAAATGTTGAAGTTGGCAATGTTTTAGTAAAAAGATCTATTAAATTCTCACTAGAACGAATTTGTTGAACATTTATATCACCTCTTTTCTCAAGATCATAGGCGAAGAATAATTTTGGTGAAATATGTTTCGCCCTATCACCTTTGATATAACCACCATTCAATTAAGCTATACATGTTGCATTATCTTCGTATAAGATAGTTGGCATATTTTCCTGTAAAGGAAAATTACATATCTTTTGGATATGTTGGGTCAATAACCTTAGTCAAACACACTCTCGAATTGCCTCATGCATTACAATCATTTATGCATGATTTGAAGAAGCAGTAGCTAATGTTTGCTTTGTTGAATGCCATGATATGGCAGTACCCCCATATGTAAATAAATATCCTGTTTGAGATCCCTTTATATGGATCCGATAAGCATCCAGCATCAGCATAACCGACTAATAGGGATTTTGAATCATTTGAATAAAATAACCCCATATCAATAGTCCCCCTGAGATATCTGAATACATATTTAATTCCATTTCAATGTCTACGTGTTGAAAAAAAAAACTAAATCTTGCTAACAAGTTTACAGCAAAAGCTATATCAGGTCTTGTGCTGTTTGCAAGATATATCAATGCCCCTATGGCACTTAAATATGGTACTTCAGGACCAAGAAACTCTTCATCATCCTCACAAAGACGAAATTGATCTTTATTCACATCTAACGATCATACAACCATCAGAGTAGTAAATGGGTGTGTTTTATCTTTTTCGTATAAGTTGATTGATGAACATGAATTCCCTCTTTTAAATGTTCAATCTGTAAGCCAAGACAAAACTTTGTTTTTTCAAGATCTTTCATCTCAAATTCTTTCTTTATACAATTTATTGTATTTTGGAGCTCTTCAGGAATTCCAATAATATTTAGATCATCAATATAAACAACAATTATCACAAAATATGATCCAAACCTTTTTATAAAGACACATAGACAAATTGGATCATTTTTGTAACCTTCTTTTAACAAGTATTCACTAAGACGATTGTACCACATACATCTAGATTGTTTTAATCCATATAAACTTTTCTTTAATCTGATTAAGAAATTTTCCCGAGCCTCTGAGGACCCATCTTTTTTCATTGTGGTGGAGCAATTGGAACATATACAGCACATCCAAAAATTCTAAGATGGGAAATATTTGGCTCTTGACCAATAGTCAATTGCAATGGGGAAGATTTATTATAACTTGTTGGCCTAATGTGCGTAAGTGTTACTGCAAGCACAATAGCATATCCCTAAGCTGTAATAGAGAAAGCAATGACCTAGCTATTAGTTGGAGGCTTTTGATAAACGATTCAACTAAACCATTTTGTTTGTGTTCAACTTTTATCCCAATTAACATGCAATAATCATTGAAAGCTTGAGACGTAAACTTACCATTATTATCAAGACAGATAATTTTTATTGCATAATCTGGAAATTGTACTCTTTATCGAATTATTTGAGCAAGTAGTCTTGTAAACTCCAGGTTGCAAATTGATAATAAACATACATGTGACCATCCCCTAGATGTATCTCTCAATACCATAAAATATCTAAATGGTCCACATGGTGGATGAACAGGCCCACATATATCACCTTGAAAATGTTCCATAATATAGGAGATTCAATCCCAACTTTAGTTGGTGATGGTCTAACAATCAGTTTACCTTGAGAATAAGCATCACAAGAGAAATCTTTGAATTCAAGAATCTTCTGGTTCTTTAATGGGAGTATAATTAAATTCTTAATTATTTTTCACAGCATAATAAATCTGGGATGGGCTAACCGGTCATGCCAAATAGTAAAAGTATGTGGTTCAACAAACTTCTGGTTTGTAGTAACATGTGCCTTAATTGCACTAATATGTATATAATATAAACCTGATGAAAAAGCTGGTAGTCTTTCCAAAACATATTTCTTTCTGCATTCAACATTTTTAATATATAGATATTCAATATTTTTCTCATTTATAGTCTCAATATGATATCCATTAATATGAATATCTTTAAAAATCAATAAATTTCTTTGAGACTTAGTGGAAAATAAGCCATCATCAATGACAAATTTTGTACCTTTAGGTAATAATATAATTGCTCTTTCGGAGCCTTCAATCAATTTTGAACTACCTAAGATTGTATTAATATGAGCATCACTTATTGCTAAATGAGAAAAATATTTTTTCTCTTTTAGTATTGTATGTGTAGTAGCACTATCATCAAGACATATGTCTCCATTGATTTTGGATCCAACAAAATTTTGTTGATCATTCATATTCTTCATAAAAATAAATAAAATATAACATTAGAAACGTTGCAAATATTTATTGAATATGTATAGCTTGCAAAATAAATAAACATACCCCTTTTTTAATCAAGAAAATAAACATATTTAAAATAAAATAAATATGCCAAAATAACACCAACTTATTCTTTATGCAAGAAAACAAAACATACTTAAAAACAACATAAAATGCTAAAATAGCACCAACTTTTCTAATAATTCCCAAAGAAATCTGTCACATCAAGGTGAGTTATATCATTAAGGCCATGAATTACATCACCTTCCTCTTTTGCCATTTCATCATTTTTGGATATAAAATTTGTCTCAATATTATTTTTCTTCCTTTTAATAGATTCTTGATAAAGTTTCACTAAATGTTCAGGCGTATGACAGGTACGTGCCTAATGCCCCCTCATACCACATCAGTAACATAAATTCTTAATAACCTTCAAAGGATCATTTTGACTACTTATTTCTTGTCCTTCATTGCGTTTCTTCTTTTGGTGGTTAGAAATGTCACTATTATGAACACCATGATAACAATTACTAGTATGTCCTCAACCATGTTCTCCATTACGTCCACGACCATGATTACGACCTTTATATTTTTCATTTCCATATTTATTGTGTATTGCTGCATTTACTTCAGAGAGTGGTGCAATACCAGTGGGACGAATTCCATAGTTTTTCATCAACAAATCATTATTTTGTTCAGCCACAAAAAGGCATGAAATCAATTCAGAATATTTTTTAAAACCTTTTTCATAGTATTGCTACTGCAGGAGCACATTAGTAGCATGAAAGGTTGAAAAGGTTTTCTCTAACAAGTCCTTACCAATTATGTTCTCTCCACATAATTTCAGTTGAGAACTAATTTGAAAAGTCTTGAATTGTATTCGCTTACAATCTTAAAATCTTGCAACCGTAAGTGCATCCAATCATAATGAGCTTTACGGAGGATCACCTTTTTTTAATGGTCAAATCGTTCTTTCAAATTTTTCCACAACTCAAGAGGATATTTCATAGTGAGATATTCCACTTTTAATCCTTCATGTAAATGATGACGGATGAAAATCATTTCTTTTGTCTTATCTTGGTTAGATGTTTCTTTATTTGCTACTATAGTATTTCCTAAACCTTTAGCATCTAGGTGACTTTCAGCATCTAACACCCATCACAAATAATTTTTGCCTGAGATGCCTAGGGCGGCAAATTCAAGTTTGGAAAAATTTGACAATATAATCACTAAAAAAACTAATAAAAAATATTAGTAAAATAATAGTAATCATATTATTTGTCAAATGTAATTACAATCATGTATTTAAGAATGAAAATAGGAAATAACAAAAAATAATTTGTAATATAAAATTTAGGATTACCTTAAGTCGATAGAGAAATTAAATTCGATTCTTCACAAGAACTTGAAGCAAATCATTGCACAAGTTTGAACCCCTTTTTTTTCGTCAATTTTGGGTAGTCAAGCAATCTATTTGAATGCTAGATTAGAAAAGTAATGAAAGTAATTCAACGGAGGATTTAAAAAGGATAGAAAGCAATTGAGGTATGAGTTTCAAAATTTTTTGGAGGGTATCAAATGAAAAATAAGAACGAGGTGGGTTTAAAAAAATTGAGAATCGTGTTGATAACGTGTTATAAAAAAAGATAGAGAGAATAAAGAACAAACTAAATATGAAAGCAACAGAGAAGGTACTTTATTGATAAAAAGGGATGATTACAATGTTTCATCAGAGTCTCTATTTATAGGCATAATAAGTATAAAAGAAGTAGAGATCTAATTCTAATAGTACATTAAAACTTTATCTTGATCATGATATACATCCACTTAATAAGATATTCATAACACTAATCAAATTCTTAACAACATTTACTATTACTATTAGGAACTTACTTTGAAAAGAAAATCATGAAGTTATTCTAAGCCTTGCATTGTGTAGTGTATTTTACTTATAAAAAACTAACATTTTTTTATGAATATTTAGTTTATAATTAATTAATTTGTTGAAAGTTTTACTATTTTTTTTCAAATTAGTTCATTGACACAATAGACTATAAAACTAGCTCTCTACTAGAAATATAAGAAATTTATTTATATACACATTAGTAGGTTTTTAAGGTGGTGTTATCTACTGATGTTGTTTATTAAATATGAAAGTAGATAATGGAAGTGCTTAACTGCAATGGCTAATATGGTTTGACACTATGAAAAACAATGTAAATAAAAACAAAAAACACCAAAGATTTATTTACGTAATTCAATTTTCCTATATCAATGGAGCCTAAGTCAGTGAATAATTAAACTATCTTTAATCACAAATAAAATAAGTGATTCACAATCTATCACTCTCCAATTATAGAGATCTTACCTTTGTACCTAAAAATTATAACACTCATCTCTAAATTCCCCTCCTAAGAACTTGTGCAGTAAACACTGCATGTTTACAAATCAGTTTGCACTTACTTACAAAACAATTTGTAACACCTCAAAGTTTTGTTTTCTTTGATTTGTTAGATTTTGTCATAAGCAAGTATTTTTTTCAGTAGTTAAAGGCCTTGATTGTGTCTTTGAAGTCTTGAGTTTGAATCTTATTGCAAGCAAGTGGGAATATTATATGTTTCGTCAAATTAAGGATGAGTTTAGATTTAATTTAAACTCTTTGAATAGATATCTATTTAGTTGTGGATATAGATTGTTGTTCGTATTTTTAGGAATATCACTTGGGTAGTTATCTTTTTGTTCCAAAAACAAATAATAATATAATTAAATATTTTTATTTTCCCACATTTTTTTGGTTTGCTTTGGTTCCTTCATTCCCCACTTACACCGCCTTTCTTTCTTCCCTGTTCTTGTTTTCAAACTGATTTTGCTTTATTTATTTTATTCTTCTTTTTTCTTTCTTTTGTTCTTTCATGCTCTACTTAAAACTTCGTTGGTTTCTTTATTTTGGTCTCTTAGGTTATCAAATTTCTGTAATATGCACTTAGTTGAATTGTTTAAAGCTCGAGACTCGTGTAAGTGCAGCCAATTTCATTTTTTCTTTGACTGAATTTTTTTATTGTACCTCTGGCTAAGTTGGGTCTTTTCTTGGTTTGCTTCGAATTTTTTTGTTAATCGTGTGGGGTTCCTTAAGTGAAGGTCGCAGAACGGGTGATCCACCAGTGAATTAAGGCTTGTAAGGGTGTTGTTGTCGCATTAAGGTTAGGGTTTAATGTTGTTTTTAGGCTATGGGTTGTCGAGACAATCAATTTGTTTCGATTTTTTTTCAATTGATCAATTTGAGATGATTGAATCTTAGCTAATTATTCATGTAATCTATTGATTTAGGGTACTGGAATTCGTGTTTGGTGATTCTACATAGGTTTTGACAAGGTGTGTAATGAAAAACTTGAAAAATAGCGAACAACGAAAGCCAGAAAAACTGCACAGTCGATGCCACCTAACTATGTGCCAAGCTATGTGGTAGGTCATGTGTGACACAAGGTTGTGTCTCAGGCTATGTGGGCCACACAGGCGTGTGGGCCCAAAATTTTAAGTTTTTTCTAGGATTGTTTGGATAGATCGTAGGCCTTTCATGGGGTCAGTATGTTATTAATTAAGCTATAAAACATTACTTCTAACCATCATTTAGCATAAATTTGATATAAATATGCATGTTTGAAATGATATAAGATAGGTAAAATATGTAATATGCTATGTATGGTCTGAAAAATGTTATATATATTTTGTATCTATCACTATAAGTATGTATATTGTAAGCATATCTGATATCTGTTAGTTTTGCATTTGTATCTAAGATGGGATATGTTATATGGAAGAAGTGTGGGCAATTTTGTGACACCTTATATGTAACGCCCCAAATTTTTTATTTTCGGCTTTTCTGAATACTGGGCTTGGAAGTGTCTGAATTTGTGATTTGTGTTATTTTAGCTTAATTATGTGTTAGGTTAAGTAATTATATGCTCTGGGGTGTGTTTGGGAGGTTCCAAGTTTAAGCGTTAACTTGGGCTAAAATTTAGGTTTTGTTGGAATAAAGCCTGACTTGAGATCAGTGGGCTTTTAAGGATTTCTTGGTAAAGACTTAACAGAATGGGCCTACTAGTCTAGTGGTTAAGTGGCAAGGGATTATGCTTAGGCTCAGAGGTTCAATTCCCTGTAGTAGCGATGTGATTATTTTTACTGCAAGTTCCAGTAAGCGATGGGTTTTAGTAAATTCTGAGTTGTGGGCTTTAGGGAAAACCTAGGGTTTTCTTCTTTTCCTCTTTCCTGTCAACAGTTGCTTTCCTTGCCGTTTTCATCTTTTTTTTTTCAATTTCCCTTGTGCCGAAAATTCTCTGCTTCCTTTCCCTTCTTCTTCATTTTGCTTTTCTTTTTCGATAAACTTAGGCGTGTTCAAGCAGTTCTGTCGATTAGGGATTAATCAAGGCTCGATAGATCAGTAATTGAGTTCCTAGCAAAAGAGGAAATATCGTTCTTCGTCGAAGGCTTTGGAGTGCTCGTAGTTGGATTAGCAGTGAAAACGAACTAGGTGTGTACTTCGACTGCACAAAAAATAGTTTTGGCAAAAGTCAAAACCAAAACTGTCGACGCCACACTGGTGTGTAGACTTCCCGTGTGGAGGCCGTGTGGCTATACACGGCTGTGTGATCGACGAGCCAGGCCGTGCGCGTGCTACACGGGCACGACAGACACAGGCGTGTAATGGCTTGTAGGCAGTGTGCGAGGCACGGGCTCAGGAAAATGGGCCGTGTGGGCCCACACGGGTGAACCAAACGAGCATGTGAAAATCTGGGCCAGGCTGTGTGATCCATACGGGCAAGGCTAATTTGGGCCGTGTGACCCATATAAGCGTGTAACCCACGCGGGCGTGTGAGCCCAATTAATTTAAAATGTTCTGTAACGTTGCACGGGTCACCTAAGTCGACTGTGACCTGACTGTAGGGTCGATAAGCGTTACTTGGACCGCATACTCTGTTTGATTGCTGTATTGTATGCAAAGTATAATAATTCAAGCATTATATCTGTCTGACTCTGTATATCTGTTTTGACATGACGTATGATCTGACATCTGCATATTAGCATGCCATACTATTTATGTTGCATTGCATTGCATTGGGTTGGGTTGATATGAAGAGAAGGAAGTCTGAAAGGCGGTTAGCCTGTTATCTGACAGCTATGCTGCGTATATCTGTTATGTATTGTTTTACGGTACCATTTGGTGTGTAGGGCTGGATGGGTTGATTATATCCCCATACTTGGTGTGTAGGGCTGGGTGGGTCGATTTGATCCCCACACGGTGTGTTGGGTTAGACAGAGATAGTGTGCAGGGTTGGTGGGCATGGTTTTTTATTCTGATATCTGATCTATTATGCATGCGACATCTGTATGGCTAAGGCCGGATATCTATATTCTGTTATCTGTTTGTATGCGTACTGTTTGTGAGGATGTACACACTGAGTTTGCGAAAACTCACCCCTTTGTTTATTTTTCTGTCAGGTAATCCTCTGCAGTAGATGGATCGGTACGACGAAGGGTTCGATGGTGACCACTAGTTGACTTATAGAGATTTATAAGTAATATTTATTTCATCTGCTTTATTTTAAATTTTTATTTTTGGGATTTATATGTCTTTGGACTTGAACTATTTTTAAGTTTATTTTAGGATGTTAAACTGTTAAGTTATTATTTTATGAATTAATGATGTTTTAGCTTCCGCGTTAATTAAATGTTTTCATCTAATAAATAGAATAGACATTTCATGACTTAAGCAAAGATAATAAACTGAACGATTTTCAACTTGCTAAAGTTTTCCAAAAACACTCACATGTGACACCGTCAGATTCGGCCATAGCGTCTAGGCCGGGTTTGGGGCGTTACATTTAGTGGTATCAGAGCCAGGTTTGCAAAAACTTGACTGTAGATTTGGATAGTAAAAAGAATGGTTTTAAAAAGTAAATGGTAAAGTAATTTAGAATGTTTCTGTTAAATTAGTAGTTCACAGAGTCTCCGGTGTCGATCCTGTAAGTTACTGAAACTCTAATATGAATTGTCTGGAAGCATGCCTTTATTGAAAATTCTGTCAGTATCTGTCTGAGATGTTATGTATGTATTGGGAGACTACTATAGGCAGTACTTTTCTAAAACACTTAGGTAGTGTAAACTAAAACTGTAGTGAGACGTATTACTCACGATAACTGACTCTGAAACTTTGATGTTGTTTTGTATAAAATATCTGCTAATAATTATCAGAACTGTAAACTGATATGCATAAAACTTTTAAAATACAGATTAATTCGATAGTTACGATGAGCACGCGTGGTACTCGTGGAAGGGGTACTAGAGGCCGAGGTAAAGGCCGTGGAGGGATTCGAGTTGAGTCTCTCGCATCTAATACAATCCCTGATTTGGACTCTAGCGGGACACCAATAGCACATGCTAATGAGACTAATGCTAAGTCTATCGACTGTGCAGCTGGGGACGACGCACTATCCCAGGCTATGCTGTGAATTCTGGAGAGGGTCGCTGGGGCTAATGCTGGATTTGGAGGTCGTGGGTCGATTACAGAACTACTCCAGTCGAATGGGGCTGAGATATTTAGAGGCATCGCTGGAGTTGCTCCTAATGTGGCCAAGTACTGGATGGAGACCACAGAGCGTATTATGGATGATCTAGATTTTACTGCCAAGCAGAAGCTCAAGGGGCCTGTTTCATTGCTTTGCGATGAAGCATATCAATGGTGGCTGACGGTTAGGGATGGCACTCAGCTTGACAGTCTGACGTGGGATTTGTTTAAGACAGCTTTCTAGAGCAAGTATGTAGAGGCCAGTTACATCGACGCTAGAAGGCGTGAGTTCCTAAATCTTACTCAGGGAGACCGTTCAGTGGCCGAGTATGAGGCCGAATTTCTGAGACTGATTCACTATGCGAGGGGCATGGTGACGACTGAGTATGAGCACTATGTTCGTTTTGAGGATGGACTGTGAGATAGTCTACGAGTTTTGATAGCCCCTCAGAGGGAGCAGAATTTCTCAGTCTTGGTCGAGAAGGTCAAAATAGCCGAGGAGGTGAAGCGCACTGAGTGCCAGAACTATGAAAAGGGAAAAGTTAAGAGAGACTCTAAGTCTACTGGCTCTGGGATGAGGCTTAAGAAAAAGAACAGGACTGACGGGCCCGTGATAGTTGGGCCAACTGTTACACCTACTGGGGTGGCAGTTTGTCAGCTGTCTAATAGAAACCATCCAAGCGAGTGCTGGAAATCTACTGGGGCTTATTTGAGGTGTGGATCGACTGAGCACATAGTTAATGATTGCCCACTAAAGGGTAATCAGATGCAAGCTCCGGTTGCTGAGACTGCACAGCTATCGAGAGGAGTACAATAGCCACCTAGAGGCCGAGGACAGGCTAGGGGTGGTAATGGTATGGGCCGAGGTCAGAGAGCACCTGGAAGGGGTGCTGGGCCAGCTAAGGCGAGGCAGCCTGCACTTATTTATACTGTATGTCATCGTGAGGATAGAAATGCTCCAGAAGTCATCACGGGTATGTTTTTCATTCTTAATGTACCTTCTGTTGCACTGATAGACATAGGCTCTACGCACTCTTATGTGGCATGTTCTGTGTCTGAGACTTTGGGGATTCCGTATAAGAGCACTTCTAGTGAGATTTCTGTGGTGAGTCTGTTGAGGCAGTCCATTAGGGTTAGTAAACTATTCCGGGACGTTCCTTTGGAAGTCCAAGGTAAAATATTTTTGGCTAATTTGATCGAATTTTCGTTTGGGGAGTTCGACTTAATTCTGGGCATAGACTAGTTGGTAAAGCACCGTGTGAGTCTGGATTGTGCTGAAAAGAGGGTGGTTCTAAGGACCGAAGAAGATAATAAAGTAGTCGTGATTGGGGAACGACGGAATTATCTGAGTAATGTGATATCTGCGTTGGTAGCAGAGAAGCTTGTGAGGAAAGGATGTGAGGCGTGCTTGGCCTACATCAGTGTTTCTGATTCTGTGGACTTTTTGGTTAAGGACATCCGTACTGTGAGAGACTTTTCAGATGTCTTTCCAGAGGAATTACCAAGGTTGCCTCCGAATCCTGAGGTGGATTTTGGGATAGAATTGATTTCTGGTACAGCTCCGGTGTCTATCACCCCTTATCGAATGGTACCGGAAGAGCGCGCGATCAAGCGGCTCAAGTTCAGGAGCTGTTAGATCGTGGGTTTATTCGTCCTAGTGTGTCTCCATGGGGAGCACCAGTTCTGTTTGTGAAGAAGAAAGACAGTACGATGAGGATGCACATAGATTATCGTCAGTTGAATAAGTTGACGATCAAGAATAAATACCCACTTCCCAAGATAGACGATTTATTCGATCAGTTCAGAGGAGCTTCAGTGTTCTCTAAGATCGATCTGCAGTCAGGTTATCATCAGATGAGAGTAAAGGAGGCCGATGTTGCATTGTATTGAGTTAGGTTGATATGAAGAGAAAGAAGTCTGAAAGGCGATTAGCCTGTTATCTGGCAGCTATGCTGTGTATATCTGTTATGTACTATTTTACGGTACCATTTGGTGTGTAGGGGTGGATGGGTTGATTATATTCCCATACTTGGTGTGTAGGGCTGGGTGGGTCGATTTGATCCCCATACGGTGTGTTGGGTTGGACGGAGATGGTGTGCAGGGTTGGAGGGAATGGTTTCTGATTCTAATATCTGATCTGTTATGCATGCGATATCTGTATGGCAAAGGCCAAATATCTGTATTCTGTTATCTGTTTGTATATGTGTTGTTTGTGGGGATGTACACATTGAGTTTGCGAAAACTCACCCCTTTGTTTATTTGTCCGTCAGATAATCCTCTACAGTAGATGGATCGGTGCGACGGAGGGCTCGATAGTGACCACTGGTTGACTTATAGAGATTTATAAGTAACATTTATTTCATTTGCTTTATTTTAAATATTTATTTTTGGGATTTATATGTCTTTGGACTTGAACTATTTTTAAGTTTATTTTGGGATGTTAAACTGTTAAGTTATTGTTTTATGAATTAATGAGGTTTTAGCTTCCGCGTTAATGAAATGTTTTCATCCAATAAATAGAATAGAGATTTCATGACTTAAGCAAAGATAATAAACTGAACGATTTTCAACTTGCTAAGGTTTTCCAAAAACACTCACATGTGACGCCGCCAGATTTGGCCATAGCGTCTAGGCCGGTTTTAGGGTGTTACATTATATTTGACCCAATTAAAGGATCCGAATATAAAATGCCACATTCAAATGTCGTAACAACCTATTTTACTATTTCACTTTATTGAAATGGTAGTGTAGTGGTAATTTTTTTTTTTAAATCGACATCATTTCTGTTTATTTTACTATTTCATTTTTATTTTTTTTCATTTTCAGTTTCCTTTTTAATTCGCCGCACGTATATATATAATATATATACTAAACAGCTAAACAATTTAATTTAATGGTTAACTTGCCACTTTAGTCCCTTTATTAACTTATAATTATAATCATTTTATAATTTGCACTTTTACCTCTTATGCAATTTAGTCTCTGTACTTAAATTAAGCACTAAGTACACGAAAATTCCTAATCAAAATTTCATCTATCTAAAAATAAACTCCGTAAAAATTTATACATATTATTTACGAGATCGGTTTATGGAAACGGGGTCCCCAAACCTCAATTTCTAAAATTGTTAACTTAAGAACCGATGCACTTGTACTTTTACTAATTGTCCAATTAGTAAATTTATCTAATAAAAAGTTAATATAAAATTATAATTAACTCGTAAATATTATTTAATAATATTTATTGACTCAATTTATGGAAATGGGACCTTAGAATCGTAATTTTCAACTCCACTGGCTTTAGTATCATAACCCTTGTACCTTAATTTACTATCGATTAAGCAAAATTACTAGACTGACTTTAATATGTTTCTATACTAGTCTCATAAATATTAAATATTAATATTTATGAATACATTTTACGAAAATGACATTTCAGAACTGTAGTTTTTGACCCACTAGAAACTAGGTCGTTACAACTCTCCCACCTTAAGAAATTTCGTCCTCGAAATTTACCTAAAAAGAGGTGGGAGTATTGAGATCTCATCATCTCTTCGGATTCCCAAGTTGCTTCCTCGATCCTATGGCTAAGCCATAACATTTTTACTAAAGGGACGCGGTTGTTCCGTAACTCCTTCACCTCGTAAGCTAAGATTCTGACTGGCTCTTCCTCATAAGACATATTAGGTTGAATTTCAATTTCTTCCGTTGAGATAATGTGAGATGGATCTCAGCAATATCTCTTGAGCATCGAAACATGGAAAACATCATGCATTTTCTGCAATTCCATTGGCAATGCTAGTTTATACGCAACGGGTCCCACCCTTTCGGTTATCTCAGAAGGTCTGATAAAATAAGGACTTAGCTTCCCTTTTCGACCGAATCGTAGAACCTTTTTCCATATTTTAAAATAAAATATTACGATATTTGAATAATAATAAGATATCAAATAATAACTTAAGAATATTTTAGTAAATAGAATCAAGCCGAGACCCTCTAGATGTTGTGTTCACGTCCTAACCTTATGGTTCATCTGTAAAGATGGAAATTAAAAGGGGAGTGAGCTATGAAGCTTAGTGTGAGTTCCGTCACAAGGGAACCAGTCCAACCAGTAGACAAGTCATGTAGAATATCAACTCATAGAATAAATCATAATTAATAGCAATACAGAATATCGATAATTTAAAACAACTAATCAACATAATATTTCAATGTTCGTAGCTATGCAACTGCTTATGAATGCAATCCAAGTTCGGTTTAATAGTAGAAAGGTCCTACCCCACCATTACACACTACAGTTTTGAGTTCACCAAAACTCCTCTACCTTTACACCATATTATGGATGAACCATTGATCATTGTAGATAAACTGCTAATGATAAATATATTGGTGGATGAACCATCCGTCTGCGCAGATAAAAATTGCTAATACGTTGTTGATAAACCACTAGTCGAGCAGATGAACTGTCGACTACTTTCTTCGCTCAAACGTTTCATCCCTATGCAATGCAATATGGCATGTTATAACAGTTAAGTATGGTAACATTAACATGCTTATATCAAGTATATACAGTAGCAATTATTATGCTTATAACAAATCATAAAAGTAGCAACAAACTTGCTTACCATATGTTCGATTTAACGGTAACAATGGCATGTATCTCATACAATTAGTATTATCATGGATTTGCATAACAATATCAATACATCAAAAATATAGTGACAGTGGATATGTAACAATCACATATCATGAAATAGTGATTTAATAAATTATATCATAGATTATTATTCATATTATCAAACGATTAATTAAATAAAATGAAACACTAAAAATAGTTTAAGAACCAGTCAGAAACTAAACTGAACATATCATAAAATTTTGGGCAAAATTGTAAAATCTAAAAAACAGGGGCATATGGCTGTGTGGCTAGGCCGTGTGAGATGCCTCAGGCTGTGTGGAAAGGTTACACGACCGTGTGGCCAGGCCGTACAATAGACTGAGGTCGTGTGGTTTACAAACTACATTAGGGTTTCTAGGGCATATGGTCGTGTGGTCCACTCATATAGTCCAAGTGCCTGTGTGGCAGACCGTATGGAAGGGTCGTGCCCGTATGAGAAGCGAACTATCCTAGGGTTTGCAGTGGAACATGGCTATGTGGT
Organism: Gossypium anomalum; assembly: GCA_025698475.1. Lineage (NCBI taxonomy): Eukaryota > Viridiplantae > Streptophyta > Magnoliopsida > Malvales > Malvaceae > Gossypium > Gossypium anomalum. The sequence continues at coordinate 63,182,050 of CM046965.1, forward strand.
CCACCCATGTGGCCCTATCTTAGATGCAGTTTTGCCCTGATTTGCTTGTAAAAGAACACACACCTTTCACCGAGAGACCAAGCGACGTACCTCTCATTCAAATCTGATCTACAGTACCTAAAATGGGTCTTTCAATAGATAATTATGTGAGAATTAGAGATTGTTTTCAAGATTTTCAAGAAAACTCGTAAAAGATTCGAAATCGATTTTGGAAAATTAACAAGAATGATTTTGTTCCAGATTTCTAGGGTGCTACGTAATTGGAAATAATAATACTTGTCGATCTTTAATGGGATTATGAAGGTTCAAACGAGGATTCATCTTGACTTGGGTTTCCAAAAGATCAATTTCTAGCAAATGACTGTAAAATTTTATGAAAAGAAAAGAAAAGAATGAAAGAAGATGATAAATTTTAAAGGGAAGAAAAAGAGGATTTTAATTTCAGTTTGAAAAGGAATTAGAATCAATGTATAGTTAGGAAAAGTTATTGAATACATAGGGTTTCAAAATTGGAGGGGTTGATTAGGCATTTAGCCATTCTAGTCATCTAAAAAGAGGAAATGGAAAAGAGAGTGACGTAACTTGAACCTAAGGACAATGGGGAAATGAAAGGCCTTACTACTTGGGCTACTGCCTATTCTTAGATTATTTCTACCACATTTAATATGTATAATAGTTTTAGTTTGTTCCTTAGTGGCTGAAAAAAAAAGAGGAAGAAAATAAATAGAATGGGGCTTTCTACCATTTAGACTAAGGTTCATTTCTTAATGGTTTTATTAATTCTAACCCTATGAATTTTGAGGCATTACAATATTTAAATTGTCGATATTATTCATTTTATTGTAATTTTTTTTATTAATTTCTCTGAGTAAATTGATGTATTTGACTAAAATAATATAATTCTAAATATTAAAAGAATATTAAAAAACCAATTTTGATTTTTTTTTGTGGGATGTGCCTTGCATTTATCGGACATGTTGAAGACACCCTAGATGAGAATCGATGAGTAACAGAAGAAGGGCTAAAACAAAATCAACATCAGGATGAGCAGGTCCCTGACATTGAGACAACGCGACGAACTCCCAACTTAAGGCAACAATGACGTCGTGACAAGCATGCATGGGACGTCACGACAACACGACATATTCTCTACGTAAGTAAGCACGTTTTTTACTCCAAGTAGGACTTCTTCTCCTAATCAAACTATGATTATTTCAGGGATATTTTAGTATGATTAGAACTCTAATCTTAGCCTATTTAAAGGGGCAATTGTATCCCTGTTTTGAGTGGCCAAAATTAGCACACCAGTCAACAATGACTTTTCTTTGAGGGCAACAAGATGCAAACAGATATGACTTTTATTGAGGGTTCCATGGTAACTATTGAGAGAATTTTCTTCTTGAGTTAGGACTTTGTTTTCGGGGTTTTGGATTGTACGTTTAGTACTTTTATGTTTATTTTCTCTGCATTGCACTCTCGTTTGTTTACTCATTTAGTGAAAAGTCGATATCTCATTTGCCCATAGTTTTTCCCTCTTTGAGAGTTTTCCACGTAAAATATTTATGTTCGTTTCTCTTCACTTTTATTATCTCGTTATTTATATGAGTCGGTCTCTAACAATTCTTTTGGTATAAAAGAGACAACGGGGATTATATGTAATGGTTGTATATGGTGGGATAAAATATTAAGTTTAAATTTATTAGAAGTATGGGTTATTTGGGGCGATTTACCCAAATATGCCCTTTAAATAATATAATTATGAAAATGGGCCACTTTTTGCGTTATTTACCGGACTAGGCCGTTTCCCACGAAAATGCGTCCACATAAGTGCGATTTCATAGTACGTGTCCGCAAAACGCTCCCCTAGGGGAGCGCTTTGTCCACATCAGCAAAAAATGCCTCCTTGAGGGCGTACTTTGCTGACGTGGACAAAGCTCTCCCCCAGGGGAGAGTTTTGCCCGTGTAACGGTCAAATTTTTTACTGTTGGCTTCCAACGGTCCAAAAAAAAACCTATAAAACCCCCCCAAATCTTTTTTTCACACAAATCTCTCAAATTTCTATAATTCTCTCAAAATTCCCTTCCCTTTAATTATTTTTCACACAATTCTCTCATAATTCTCAACATTCTTTCAATATTCCCTTCAAAAATCTATCAAATTTCATTGAAATTTTCTCAGAATTCTATCAAATTTCTATCAAAATTCTTTGTTTAAAATTTTTTTGAATTTAATTTTTTTAAATTAAAAAAATCCGATAGTGTTAGCAATGGCCGGAGAATTAATCCGTCTCGATAATAAGCACATCTCCGTTGATCAAATGATAATGGTAAGTGATAATTTTAAATTTTCAATACTATTCGATATTATTTTAATTTATGCAAATTTAATTAAATTTGCACTATTTGATATTTTATTCATTTATGCAATTATAATTACAATTTCAATACTGCTTGATTTTTTTTTTCATTTATGATGTTTGCATTAATTAATTTATGCAATTTTAATTAATTTTTGTTTTATAAATTTTTATAATAGTCTGTAGATCGGGTGTTGCAATGCTACATTCGTAATATGTTTGGTCCTCCATCGCGGTTGATCGAGAATTACTTGCTAGAAGCGGGATTTTGGCATGTGGCCACGATAGGCCGGGGGTGCAAGTTGGACCCAAAACTAATCAGTGCATTGATAGAGAGGTGGAGACCCGAGACGCACACTTTTCATCTTCCATGTGGAGAGTGTACTATCACTCTGGAAGACGTGCATTTGCAATTGGGATTACCGGTGGATGGGTACGCAGTCACCGGGTCCGCATCATCTACTGATTAGGGAGCCATATGCTACGAGCTTTTGGGTGCTATACCGGATAAAATTAACAGAGGTCGGATCGAGATGGGATGGTTACGAGACACATTCTCGGAGTCGGATAATGATTCAACTGAACTTGAAAGAATACGATATGCTCAAGTATATATTCTTGAGATGATTGGAGGTTATTTGATGCTGGACTTGTCAAGAAACCTCGTACATCTGAGATGGCTGTTGAAACTCGTAGATTTTAGAGCAGCCGGCGAATTGAATTGGGGCTCTGCCGTGTTGGCAACATTGTACAAGGAAATGTGCGGGGCGACGCGACTGAACAAAGCCAAAATAGGAGGTTGCCTATCACTACTGCAATCATGGACACGATTTCGTTTTCCATTTTTACGTCCTCGAGTCGACCACCCATATACATTTCCACTCATAACGAGGTAAGTTTTATATTAGATTTTACAATTATCTCGTTAAGTTTTATATTATATTTTACAATTATTACGTAGATTTAGAATATAATTTTATGCTAAAAATTTATTTAATTAGGTGGAACCATTCGGCGAGTTATGTCAGAATACCTACCTCTCCCGAAGATATACGACTTCTATTAGACTAACGATCGAAAGTAGAAGTAAGTATTAAATAAAATATATATACATAAATAAATAGTCGTTTTGTATTTAGTATTATGTATTATGTATATAAGTAATATTTTTATCATGTTCATATAGTTTCAATGGACACCATACGAGGATCCGGCAATTCGGGCAGTAATTTCAGATGAATCCTTTCAAAATCCAAACGTTTGGCATGTGAAGGTCCCATTGGCGAACTATGCCACCGTGGAGATGCACTAGTCAGATAGAGTATTGCGGCAATTTGGATTCTGACAACCAATTCCCGTGGCACTCGAGGTGTTTGATGACGAGCACAAAGTCGACTTACGGCAACTCCATACGGATTGGCCTAGATTTTGGTCACACTATATCGAAATGTGGGAAAATCGGTATGATTATATACCTACTCGTGAACCGATCATCATTCCAGAGTTAGTGTGCGTAGCGGAATACATGTCATGGTTTAGGATCCATGGCAAGCCATATTTATTGTCGGAAGAGGAGAGGCGATGACAAATTCGTGCCCAAAGGGAATGACGGGGCCCTTTAAATCCAAGAAGAAGGGACAACGATGCAGGCCCATCAACAGCACCCACACAATCATCAGGCCCAACAGTTCAGTGGACGACACCCACATCACAGCCTTTTTAGATTATGCCAGGTGCGTATCCTAGCCCTTATATGTATCCTAACCCTTATATGTTTCCTTTTCCTAGTCCTATGGTAGGTTGGAATCCATGGCCCGGATCATCTCCGTTCCCGATTACTCCGAGTCAACCTCCAATCTATAAGCCGCAGTCGCATGAGGGATCACATGAGGCACCATCGGGGAGCTCTTCTTTCTACCAATCTCCATCACCTTACGGGATTCAAACACCTCCGCCATGGGTGACGCAAACACCACCGCAATCATTATTCTATCAAGGTGGTTCATCCTCCCAACAGCCACAACTAGATCCCCTGCTAGAGGAACCACAACCTTTACCAGAAGCTGATCGAAGGAGGAATCCACCACAGACTCGTCGACGACCCCCATGTGGCACTGATTCCGACCGCCACGAACATTGATTTTTTTAATATATTTGTACAAACTTTTTCATATTGTTTCATTTAATAAAAATAAAATTTCTTTTGAATAAGACAATTGTAATACAACATAGTTTCATTTAATTAAATATAAATAATACAACATAGTTTTTTACGACAACTATCAACTATTTCGATTTGGACATGATCTACTTGTATGGCCTGGGTTCCTATACCATCCGCACAACTTCTGATTATTGGTTGTTTCTCCGATATCCATATTGGCACGTATTCTAGTCGACCAAGGTCGACCCTTCGGTTTGTGACGCAATTCTCTATCCGGTAGCAGCTTAAACGGAGCAAGCGATACAAGCGGCCAGTGACGTTCATCTGAGACAGGTGGGAATACGTTTCTCCACACGTTGTACATGGTTTCTAGTTTGTACACTTCGTCGACGTAGCTCATGGGATCTAGACGGAGATTCTGACAAGTTGCAATTATATGAGCGCATGGATAACGAAGTGCATCAAACCTCCCACAGTCGCAAGTCTTATTTCTCAAGTGTACACGATATTTCCCGCCAATAATACCTTCGTGTGGTCTGTCAAACTCTGTCACATGAAACCATAAGTTGTCTCGGTCATGACAGACTGTGTGCACAATGTTTGCCCGCGCCTTTGCCTTGTTAATTTCTTGCAATACCTTTGCGCACCATACATGGCCTCCTTGCATTTGGCCTTTATAACTCACTGCTCGCTTCAAAAATAGTACCGCTAAACGAAAATATGTCTCTCGAATAACCGACATTATCGGCAAATGACGTGTTCCTTTTAGAACAGAATTTATGCACTCAGCCAGGTTTGAGGTCATGTGACCATATCATAGGCCGCCGTTGTATGCTTGTGTCTACTGTTCGAAAGGTATGTTACAGAGGTAGTCTGCGCCTTCTTCGTTAACTGAACGCAAAACCGCCAACATCTCATGAAAATGGCCCTTACTTATCTCATACCCTGCCAATATAAGTTGATAGTGAAAATTACATACCACTTTTCCATTTAAAATAAATTCAATATTACAAACGAAATTACATTAATAAATATTAAATACCCATGTTGGTCACTTGTCGTTTTTCACTTATAAATTGAAATTGTCTATAGTAGTTGGACGCAACGTGCCTTAGGTAATACCGATGGTGTGTGCGATGCCATAGGCTTCCCTGTCGCTCAATTGCGGCTAGTATTCAGGTGCCTCGATCCGATATGACGCAGATATTAGGTTGGGGGCAGACATGCCTCCTTAACCTAGAAAGAAAAAACTCTCAGTCATCAACTGACTCCCCCGGTGTTATTGCAAACGCAAGTGGAAGGATTCTCTCACTACCATCCTGTGTCACAGCTAGCAATAGCCGATGGGTATATCTATCGTACATAAAGGTACCGTCAATTTGTACCAATGGCTTGCAATATAAAAATACATCTTGGCATTGCTTAAAGGTCTAGAACAGACGCTTAAATACTTGGCATCCACGGAGCAATCGGTCGTTGTAGTATGCAGGTTCAGTTTCAAGGTTTGTTACGCAACCTGGGATATATCTCTCCAACACCTGACACCACTGCCACACTTCATTATATGAAGCGTCCCACCCACCATAAATCTTTTCCAATGCCTTCTGCTTAGCTATCCAAGCCTTGCGGTAAGAGGGTGTGTACCTCAACTGGCTACGAATATTGGCAATTAAGACCGGCACTGAAGTTCTGGGATCGGCCTTCACCATCGGTAGTATTAAGGTAGCTAACATATCTGAATTCATCTTGAGATGATCTTTCGAAACACCTGCCAACGAAGTATGTTAAAAAATACAACAGTACGTAATAACAGTACCATTAAAAAAATCTAAAGGGTTAGTGATACTATACCGACAGCACATGTATGTGGACCTTTGTACTTTTTTATCTCCCACAAGCTTGTCTTTTTCCTCAACGAGGCCATGATTTTCCATGAACATGTACCGTCTTGCACTGCATACTTGGCCTCAAACTTATTGGGTTTGGATTTAACCACGTTATAGTTAACCCCGTTCATGATGCTATGTTGTTTTAATGCACCAAGAAAACTATATTTATTGGAAAAATCCTTACCAACTTCTAATTCACCTGAATCCAATGAGGAACTTGTACGATCACACCTTTTGTGTGGTAGATCTGGAAACTCCAACGCATCATCTTCAGATAGATCAACATTATGCATGTGGACTGGAGGCGAGTACGCCCTGAATCATGGATCTTCTTCTTCATCATCTGAACCCCCTTCAACATCTTCATGTATGGTTGGAACAGGCTCTGGTTCAGAAAATAATGCAACTTGTACACCACCGGGGCCGGCCTCTCGAGGTGATCCGCATCGGTCTCATTATCTGACCCATCATCATGTGCAACGTAAAAGGTCCTCTCGCCAGTGGATGTCGTAGGGAGTACATCATCCATCCTTATGGACGTTTCACAACATCTCCAATTAGGGGTGTTCATTCGGTTAACCGATCGAAATATCATTAACCGAATTAACCGACCCTTCAAAATTTTTAACCGTTAACCGAAACGAATTTTTTTCCAAAAAATTAACCGACCCTAAATCTTGTCGGTTAATTCGGTCGGTTAACCGAAAATTATATTTTTTTAAATTTTTGGTTAAAATAAGTATAAAATTAACCGAATTAATTGAATTAACCGAATTACCTGAATTAACCGAATTAACCAAATTAACCGAATTAACCGAATTATTTGTGTAAAATTATATGTTTTTATTTTTATTTTTAGTTTTAGATTTTTATTTTTATTTTTATTTATGAAATTATTTGTAATTTTTATGATTGGGTTGGGTTGGGTACTTGGATTAATATATATTAGATTGAGTATTTGGGTTTATGTTGGATTGGGTTTGAGTGAATAGTGGGCTATTTATATATTATAATTTTATTTATTAATTTTTTCGGTTAACCGAAAAAATTCGGTTAACCGACCGGTTTCGAACAGAATTAACCGTTAACCGAAAACTCAAAAATTATTAATCGACTTCGATCGAATTAATTCGGTTAACTGACCGATTAACCGAATTCGGTCGGTTAGCCGAATTTTTTTGGTTTTACCCGAATTTTGCACACCCCTATCTCCAATCAGATGTGGATTGCCAACCACTAGAAGTTGATGTCATTCCCCAGTACGTATTTCTAGCATCAAACATCGACCCACTGAGGTGCGTGTCCCATCCACTAACGGAGTGTCGTGCAGGGGTTGACTATTCCATACTGCTACTAAACATGGGCACTTCCGTGTTTTGCCACCCACTAACTGAGTGTCGGGCAGGAGTCGTGTATTCCTCTCGACCAGCAGTAAATGTTGAAGCTGCAAATGCATCATTTGGCGATGAAAATTGTACATATAACTCAAGATAGGGTGATCCACTAACGAAATGAGTCTGCACCATTGCCTCCAAGCTACGAGCGCCTTTGATGTCGAAGGAGTCATATGTCACAGGATCAACTGAAGCATAAAATTGATACTTAATAGACAAAAATTTTATTGGCGTCGTTCTGAAGATTTTGCGCCTAATTCTTTTACGAAGTTCTGTCAAAGCTATGTTCTGGTTAAAAACCAGTCTCGCTGTGTTCTCCGATAAAAAAACAACACCGTTCTTGGTGTTACAGCCTCACCATCATAGTAAATACTGTAGCAAAATAGCGTCCACGTGGGAGCTTTTTCCAGAAATTTTGCTGATAGTGCATCCTGCTTGAAGCGTTTTCGGCACTATTTGTTCAGAAACGTTTACTCAGAATTATTTTTCTGCGAACTACTGTAGCAAAAGAGCGTCCACGTGGGAGCTTTTTCCAGAAACTTTGCTGACAGTGCATCCTACTTGAAGCGTTTTCCGACACTATTTTTCCAGAAACGTCTGCTCAGAATTATTCTTGCAGAAACCCTAAACCTTAAAACTTATGACAAAAAAAATTTATATTGCTTATATGTTTTTCCTAATACCCTAAACACAAATTTATTTTAAAAAACTAAACCCTTATCCTTAATTTAATGAATTAACCATAATACACTCTAATTTAGTATTTAGCATTTAAAATTAATAGTTAATTTAATGAATTAACCTTAAAACCCTAAATCCTAATTCAATTAATTTTTTCTCGAAACCCTAAACTTAACATAGCTCCAGTATGTATATATGATGCAATCATATTATCTTTGAGATATTTTTTTCTTATATGTATCAATTAACCTTAAATTTAAACAATTAACCCTAAACCCTAAATCAATCCATAATTTAATCAATTAACCCTAATACCCTAAGCTCTAATTTAATATTTTGTATTTAAAATTAATAGTTAATTTATACCCCAATTCAATTAATTTTTTTCCTAAAACCCTTAAACCCTTAAACCTTAAACCCTAAAATACTAAACCTTTATAAAACCCTAACCCTAACCTTAAATCAATTAAATAAAAAACACTAACCCTAAAAACACAGGCAAAACGCTCCCTTGGGGGAGCGCTTTGCTGACACGTACTATGAAATCGCGCTTACGTGAACGCGTTTTCGTGGGAAACGGCCTAGTCCGGTAAATAACGCAAAAATCAGCCCATTTTCGTACTTATATTATTTAAAGGGCATATTTAGGTAAATCGCCCAGTTATTTCTCTAAGTCCAAAATATTGTAGGAAATTTGGATATAAACATTAGATAAAAAAATTTAAGACGTTTATACTCGATGGGTGAGATTTTAGTTGCATATGCTTTTCATGATATTTTGAAAAGCCATGTGATCTTTAGTAATAATATTAAATGTTATTAGGAATTTGATTATAATTTTTTAAATTGGCATAATGTTAAAAATAATCCTAACATTTGATTGATTAGTCACTTTAGCCCTTATTCTTTTTTTAAGCACTCCATAAAATAATTAAAAATTAAGAAATTATAAAAATAAATAAACATTTTTAAAAATTCAAAATTTATTAGAAAATTTTAAAAATTTTAAGGAAACAAAAAAATTAAAAGTTAAAAAGTTCTCCATTTTTCAATTTTTAATCCATGGTCCCACCATCAAATTTACCTTTCTTTTTAATTGAAACTCTATTTGATTTTCATTAAATTTTTTAATTAAATACAACAAAAACTTCTTCTTTTTTCTTTAATATTCTCTTCTCCCTTCTCTTGCCCTTCAATTTTTTTTCTCTGTTCTAAAGTAACTCAAAAACAACCACCACTAAATTCAAAAATCGAAGCCGAATCATGGCGCTGTCGTCAACGGTGGTCAAAAAATTTCAATCTCTTATCTAGTCTCTTTTTAGCCTTCTGAACATGAATCGAACTTTGAATCTTCATTTTGTTAGAAATAAACCATCATAAGGGAAAAAATCAAATCATTTTCATAATATTTTTAATAGATTGAAAAAATTTAGGAGAAATGCACTAGAATATAACTAAAACAATTAGGTTTTAAATATATTTTTTATTTTTTATTTGCAATTATTTTTTAAAAGATTTTTTCTTTATTTTTTCTATAACCTTTTAAATTATTTTTAATTGTTTCGCTGATATCACGTATAAGATAAAATAGCATCACGTCAGCAATTATACATATGTAGAGTTCCACATTAGCACATGCTGTAGACTATTAGTCAACTAACGGGCACATGTCAATTCCGTCAGAAAATGATCAATTTTATCAAAAACTTGAGTGTTAAAGTGCTTAGAAAAAGAATAAAGGCCAAAGTGATTGATGAGACAAACGTTAAAGGGCTATTTTTGGTATTATGCCTTTTAAATTTTATGTATTTTTATTTTTTTTAAAATACATAGAATTATATTTTTGAAATTATATTTTATAATTTTAGAAAACAAATTATATATATTTTTATAAACTTTTTAATTTTTTAAAACTATCATTAAAAAATTTGAAAAGTACAAAATTAATATTTTAATTAAACATATAAGACAAAATAGCACCATGTCAACAATTATACACATGTAAAGTGCGACATCAGTGCATGCCGTTGACTGTTAGTCGACTAATGGTCACATCGTCAATTCCATCAGAAAATGATCAATTTGATCAAAAACGAAACCATAAGAGTTAAAGTGTTTCAAAAATAAAAAGAATAAAGACCAAAGTGATTGATCAGGCAAATGTTAAGGGTTATTTTTGGCATTATACCTTATTTTTATTTTTATTTAAAATACATAGAATTATTTTTTTGAAATTAATCTTTTTATAATTTTAGAAAAAAATTATATATTTTTTTATAAACTTTTTAATTTTTTTAAAATATCATTAAAAATTTTGAAAAGTACAAAATTAATATTTTAACTATAATTCAACTTGTTAAGGGAAAACGAAAATTAACTAATAAATGATTAAAATATAGTAATTTGATACTATTAAAATCATTACGTAACTTTTTAAAGTTGAGTGATTAATATTTTCTAAAGTTTGCCCAAATACATTGGCATCTTGTCTAATTCGCCTTCATTGTGGGTTAGGGTTCTCAAATTGAAGTATGGAGTTCAAATTGGCCTATCGAAAACTTTATCGAGATCACTGAGTTCTTTTTTGTGGAAATCTCTTTCTAAGGTATGGCCTATTATCTGTAAGAATCTATTTTAGTCTATTGGAGATGGACGAAGCATTAACTGTTGGAGAGACTCTTAGATTCCAAATATTGGGCCTTTATATAAAAGGATACCTCTTAACTCTAATCTAAATATGGATTGTGCTCTCAGTGATATGATTAATGAAATTGGTGAATGGAACTTAGATTTCTTTCAAATTTGGGTTTCTAAAGAGATTATTTATCAGATTGTGGGGACTCCTCCACCACAACCAAATTTTGGGACAGACAAAATTAGTTGAAAAGGCACCACGTCTGGTTCGTTCTCCATTAAAAGTGCATACGAGAAGCTTCGAGAAGGGGATTGGAATTCGAATGAAGTAGTTTGGCAGATTTCGTGGAAATTCCAAGGACCGTAAAGGGTGAGGTTCTTTATATGGCTTGCCTTAAAAGAGGGATTACTTGTTAATGTGGAGAGAACAAGAAGAGGAATAGGAGTGGATACTACTTGTGGAATTTGTGCCCATGGTTATGAAGATATGTTACATGTTTTATGAGACTGTATTGCGGCTAGAGGCATCTGGAATCAGTTAATTCCAATAGGTAAACATCCTTCTTTTTTTACAGGGTCCCTTCAACAATGGATAGAGCATAATCTCAGCAACCGACAATCGACTATTTTGGGATGAGGAAATAATTAGCACGGACTGTTCGGAATTTTTATCTGGCGTATTTGGAAGAATCGCACCCTTTACATCTTTCAAGGATTGTCATGGAGCCACGACGCAGTCACAAAAGCTTCCTTAAGTTGGGCAAATCAATATGCTTCCATTTCAAATTCTCGTATTCATAAATCTTCAAGGCCGAGTATTGACCCTTCCTTACAAAATAGTTGGATACGTTTGAATATGGATGGTGCGGTTAGAGCAGAAGACACGTTTGCTACTGTTGGAGGATTTCTGCAAGATTATAATGGAGGTGGATTATTGGCTTCAGTAGATATTTGGGCAATTGTGTGATTGTGGATTTTAAACTTTGAAGTATTTTCAATGGGTTGAAACTTGTCCTTGAGGGGAATCGTTAGAGTCTTAATTCAGACAAACAATCTTAAAACAATCAACATCATTCAAGAATGAATAATTGGATATTCTAACTCTACTTTGGTAAAGAGAATTCATGCATTGTTGGAGCTTTTAAAGTAATGGGGGCATGCAACATATTCCCCGAGAAGAAAATAAACTCGCAGACAAAATAATTAAGGTAGTTTGAGATAAAAGAACTGATTTACGTCTAATAGAAGATCCAATCTAGATGACTTCACATTATTGTTGATTTTTTGAGTTGTATTTATTTAAAAAAAAAAAAAAGAGTTTGCCCAAATAAAACAATTATTATAAAATAATAAAACTAATAGGATAAATTTGAGAAACAGGATCACGTGGGGGAAGGTGTAGAGAAGGGACAAATCACACACAATTCATCTTTCTTTGTAAGGAAAAGTGATAGAATTACACGTGTACGGACAGATGGTAGAGATGATAGGTTAGGGCGGTGCCACGTGTTTAATAAGCAATAGGTTTGAGATTAAATAGGTAACAGGCAAGTGGAAACCTACCCACATGTGCTTTCCCCAAATGGTTTCCTAATGTAACTTGGCAGCCTTTTCTTTTTTCACGCTTCTCCTAAGCGCGTTCACTCTCTTCTCAGCTTCAATAACCTTGTACTAGCTGAATATTGTTAATTAATTCTTGTGAACATTATCAATTTTATTATACTATGTTGAATAATATTTTAATTTATCACAAGATTTTTCTTTTCTGAAAATTTTGGGTTTTTAAAAGTTATTTCACCCTCCTATAACCATTTACCACACACATTTGCTATCATACATAAATTTTTATTTCTCATTTACAAGAAATTATATCCCACCTGATTGTGAAAATTATATAATTAGAATATAAATTTTAGTTATAAAATAATATACAATAAATAATAAAATATATGTTTGGAAATTAATTGAGAAAAATATACGAAATATATATTATATTAAAATAAAAAATAGATTAAATTATGAGTAAAATAAAAATTAAAAATGTAAGTACAATTAAAATATACATATTATATTAAAATAAAATTTTGATTTAGTGATAAAGTTAATATATTATTGCTAGATATAAATTACATAAGTTTAAATTTATCCACATGCAAAATTTTTAATTATTTTGATTTTTTAAATAAAAAATTAAAATATTCATGAAAAATATAATTTATTTTAATTATTAAAAGATGTTTTCATAATTTTTTTAATTGAGTTAATATTTTATTGATTCGTGATATTAAATTAATCAAATATTTTGATTAATAGTATAAATATTTTGTTAATATTCTAAAGAAAGTATCACCTACATTTATGTGTGCCACAACTTAATAGCGAATTAATCCTTCATATTTCAACTTATTAATATTAGTAATTTCATTTAACCTACATTAATTTAACTAAATATTAATTGATGGATATAATGTTTCAAAACAGTATGATAAAAAAAAATTGTAATTGTGTTAGTAAATATTATTCAAATAAAATAGTAGTAAAAATATCAAATATGCAATAATAGTAGCAATTAGACATATAAAATGATAAAAGACTGAACTATGTGATTTTTATTTTTTGATAAATTACATCCATGATTACTTTAAAATTGGGTGTGTTTTATTTTGGTCACTCTTAATAAAATAAATGTGCAAATTAGTTACTTTTGTTAAAATTTTTGTTTTCTTTTAATGAATTGTTGACGTGGTACATTAGCCTATTGAGTGACTAACATGTGACATTTTTTATTGACTTTGGACTAAAGTTTAGGGACCTCCCTATAATTAACCCAAAACTTTTTTCCCTCTAAACTTTATAGAGAGGTCCATAAACTTTAGTCAAAAGTCAATAAAAAATGCCACGTGACAATCACTCAATGTGTCGATATGCCACATTAGCAATCTGTTAAAAGAAAACATAAAATTTAACAATAATGATTAATTCTCACAGTTATCTTATTTAGAGTGATTAAATTGAGAAAAAAAATTTGGAGTGACCAAAATAAGATATAATCTATTTTAGAATGACCATGAATATAGTTTACCCTTAATTTTTTTTTATATATAAACTATACAACAAAATATATGCTTCACAAATCATTTGAGAAAACTTTGCCCTCACTAAAAGAGATTTTCCAAGATAATTACTCAAACAAAGAGGCTCTTCTAAATCCTAAAAAAATCTATTTAAGGCTCATGTTAAATTAGGTCAGATCCTTCGACTCCAACACCAACTTATTAGATTAGAATATAATCAGGTCTAGTTAAATTTTATCATATTTAATTACACCTTATTAAAGGTCTTCATAAATATTTATTTAATACGCATTCATTTGACGAGGCTTTGATTAAACTTCAACTCGTTTATATAAACTCCCTCCATCAATAGCAAGAAAAGTTCCAAAAGATCACATCCCCTATTCTCAACTATAATATGAACTATCTTTTATCTCAATTGAATTTCATAATCAACAATGTAATATTTCATTAACGCATCAATTATTTAAATATTATTACAAAAATTCTTTAAATATGTAATTAAAATTTTTCAAGTCAATAATATATAAGTGAATTGAAAAAATATGTCACAAAGTAATGACATTATATAAAACATTATTTTAATTTATTCACTTGATGAGATTATAACATATACACTATGTAAGTGAATAATATTTATATAATAAATACTTATTAAATAGAGTATTGGTTGAAATGATAAAGTTAATATATTAAAAATTGTATTTTATGTATAAATCACACATGTTGTGCATTTTTTTAGATTTTACCTAAAATATAAAATGATAGAAATATCCTCATAGTATATTTTTTTTAATTTTACAAATAAATCGGGATTCAATTGATGAGTGTCATCTACTATAAATTATTGTTGTTGAGAATATCTGACTGGATTAATTAAATCATAAATTATAATTGATATCAAATTTTTACTTTTTTAAAAAAAAAATTACTTCAAATTTTAAGTGCAAAAGTTACACTTTTATGAATTCCATATGATGATTTGATGGTTAAGGGTGTCTACTACCCTAGATATGACTTGGGTTTGAGTCACGTTAATTACGTTGGTTGTTTGGGCTTTACCTTGTTATTGTAATTCACCAAAAAATATCTTTCATGTAGATTTAAAAATATGTATAATTTCTTCTTATAATTTTAATATACTTTGGATATAGTATTAACAGTAAAATAGTAATTTAAAAGAAAGTTAATGATTACTAAAACCATCCACTCTACATTCCACCTCCATTAAAAAAAAATCTCAATTCCAAATTTAAATTCAACAATATTATCCTCAAATATTCCAACTTAACAAGTAAAAAAGTTAAAACATAAAAATAAAATCAAATATCAAATTCGAACCCATTATTTATAATAATAAAAGATTCAAGAAATAAATTCAAACATTCAAACATAAAAATAAAAATGAATATATCCCAAATTCACTGCTTAAAATATCTAAATTAATAAATAAAAAAACGCAAATCCAAAATGAATAAATCTCATTTGCAGTATCCACAATCATTGATGGTGAGATGAAATCTTTCCCATAAAATAGTAGAGAGAGAGGGGGAAGGCATGTACCCTCATTGCACATTACGTACAACACACAGGGTTGTTGTTGTTGTTTTTTTTTTTTTTTCCAATTTTTACATCTTATATTTATTTTATAATTTATGATTAGAAAGTGATAATATATAATTTGATTCTTGCATTTATTTAGTTGTACTTTCTTCATTCTTAATTTTTTTGAATTAAGTTGATCATTAAATTTATATTGCATCAATCAAGTTGATTTTTTTATACGAAGACTATTAGTATATATTAACATGATACTGTTAATGAATTCGATGATATTAGATAAAAATCTCTTAAAATTTTACGTGATAAATATAAATATAAATTCTATTTTTTTAAATTCTATTTATCATTATATTAATTAATAGTGTGTCGTCAATACAAATTAACAATGATATCTTCTAATCTCTTTAAGGCATCTAAGAGAGTGTAATCTAATGTAATCTTTAATTTGTAAAGTTGTAAAAAGCGTCTAACAATCCATTTGGGCCTTTTATCGGCCTCTAGCTCTATATATTTTCCTTTTCCTTTTCTTTTTCTTTTCTCTTTTTTTCCCCTTCCCTTCCCTTCTCTTCTCTTCTCTTTGTTTGGTTTTTAATTTTCTTTTCTCATTTTTTATATATATATATTCTCTCTCTCTCTCGCGTGTAACTTCCGAACGAAATCATAGTAAGGGCCTTGTTGTTGCAAAACAAGCTTTTCTCATTCTCTCTCTTTTGGTCTTTCCATCCATATCTCTCTTAAATATACCCAGACCCCTTCAAAAAACCTAAAACAATATTAATCATATGACTGCAAAACAAGATTGAAACTGATATAAAACTTTGCTTACTTCTTCTTTCTATCTATCTATTTCCTTTTAACTCTATATTTCTATAATCTAATCTTTATTAATCTGACAAACAAACAAGGATCTATTTATTCTTCCTTTCTACAATGCCCACTTTGTTGCGGGCAAGGTAATTATTAATCTTCCCATTTATCTTCAATATTTCAATGTTGTTTTTGTTTTTCAAAAGTTGGTTTTTCTCTCCTTTTCTGAAAAAAACAAACAAAACAGAATTTACGTTTTGAATCAAATCTTTCCTTTTCGCTTTTTGATCGATACCCATTTACCCTAAGGTTCTCGGAGCAAAAGTGTTTCCTTTTTTATAAATTTTCTTGTTTTTTCGAGATTTTTTTTTTGTTTAATCGTTGTTGGATAAAATTTGGGTTTCCATGATTTTTGTTTCTTAATGGGTACTAAATTTTTTACTCAGTAGAAGTTTTTGTTTGATGGGTTTTCTTTTTTAGGGTTTTCATGCGGATCAACAGATTGGGGAAATTTCCTAAATTGGGAACTGATTAGGGTTCCGATCAGAGTAGAAATGGGCACAAGCTCCAGTATTTGGGTTGTCGGATTGAAGAGTTATTTGCCTCAAACTTTGGTTTTTGAACAGATTGCTTAAGAAAAATGGTGATTGCTAGGCTTTTGGGCATGGAAGAAGATTGCTTTCTTAAGGAATTGTGTGTACAGTGATCAGACAAGCTTGAATATTTTTACCTGTTTTAGACAAAAGGGTGTTAGGGTTTTCAGTATTTTTATGTGTTTGATCTCAATTGGGGGATGGTTTTGGTATTGGATTATTATTGGAAGGAGGAGGTGATGATTCCTTATTGTCCGGGAAGACACCATAGAAGGTCAGATTGTACTGGACCATTTTTGTTTCTAAGAAAACCGTTTGGTTTAACATAACTTTTGAGCTAGAATTCTTGATCAAAAGAGCATTTCTTTAAGTTAGCTTTCTATTTCGGGCATTGTTGAAGTAGCTTAGTGTAAGATTATAGTAGGGTTTAGTAAGTGATCCCGGACTTGCAGTGGCAATTTTTGCAATTGAAGTGATTTCTTTGGTGGTTGGTAGTTGACTTGGGGTTACCTTTGAGGTTAGAGTGATTGAGGGGCGTGGTGGGTTTTAGGAACTTTTTGAGCTGTTAAGAGTGATAGGACTCATGGTGGAACATTGAAGCCGGAAATGTGTGCAGGGATACGGAGCATAGTTTCTGGTTGTTCCCTTTCTGGAACATTGCTTCTGGAAGATAATTCAAGTGCTTTGGCTTTCGGAAGGCATTCGTGTATTGGTTTCTGAACTTCTGTGAAATGTCGCGTTGCTTTCCCTTCCCACCACCAGGATATGAAAAGAAGGCTAGGACCGATGATGCAGACTTTCTAAAAAAGGTTAACACCGTTTACTTATGTTCTGTAACATTTTGCTTCACTCAAACTATACTTTATGTATTCATAATATTTTGTGGCTGCTTTTACTGAGGATTCAAGAAAAATGCCATGGTGAAGCACTTATGTGATTTAGTGGTTTAGACTGATAGCTTGTATATTCTGAAAGATGAGATCTTAATTATCTAGGAATCGATAGCAGAACGGGAGCTTATTTGAAGTGATAGAACAGTGCTTCTGGTGCCTAATTTAGGTTCTCACCATTAGGAACTATTTGTGATGTTTATGAGTGAATGAACCCTTTTCATAGCTTTATTTTCAGTTATTGTTATGGTGTTGGAATCTGACTTAGGATTTTGGAATTTTGCATCACTTAAGGATATTGCATCACTAGGTGGTTCCTTCTTAATCTACTATGCACAAAACTCTAGTGGATGATGTTGGACTTGTTCTAGGAATCATATGTGAAGGAGGTTCATGTTTGTTCCTGAAGATTACTTTTTTTTTCAACAATTCTTCTTTCTTAGTTTTTTACCTTTTCCCTCTGTTATTACATATGTTATATTCTTGTTCCACCCTGTAATAAGTGACAAGAGTTTTGTGTATACACAGGCTGGTCCTATTGGCTTGGGTTTTAAATTATTAATTTGTTAAGAATGGATTACTTATTTTGATGCCTGTTTTACAATATCTTGAAGAAGCAGTTTGTTCCCAATTTTTGACATTGTTAATATCTGTTAGAATATTGGGATAACCTGTGTGTGTTTGGACTAAATATATTTTTTTGCATAAGAAACTTGGCTATGACAAATTAATGTGGCACCAATGGAGTTGAGAAATATGGCCTGTTCAGATCAAGTGATTTGAACTGGAAGATATAGAGTTAGTTTTTTGCAGCTTTTGCTAGTCAGATTGAGAGTGAACTAATTAGCTCATTTAAGTGTATGAAATTGAAGGAAGTGCTTTAAATATGCCAGAAGAAACAAGTTGTATTGCTTGTGGTTTCAATATGGTGTAGTATTTAGTTCCATCTGTTTGAAACTTCATTAGGTAGGTTATGTCTTCTATCTAAGACACTTGGATGTCCAAAAGTCACTGGCTATGCAGTTTTAATAATTAATCCAAGAGCTTTCTGGTTGAGTGTTGAATGCTAGTTAAAGGTACAGATTTTTGCTTAATTTGACTTAATTTAAGAACAAGGAGATCAAAGGGCTCTGACTTTCTTTTACTCACACTCAACGAGTTATTCTTTTTCTTTTAAATTTATTTTTTAATTTTGCTAATGCTAGTTGTGATCATGTTTGCATGAAATTAGCTATGCTTGAAGGTGATTGTTTAATGAAGTATTAATGTTAATTCGTGTACGCGTGACTCTTTTTGCCTCTCTTCCATATTCAATATATATTTTTTCTTCCTTCTCTTTTTATTGCATTTGGTAATTTAAATATTGATAATCCATATGTTCTGCTTTACTATGATGCTACATAAGAAATATATCCTCTCCAGTGGGATATTAACAGTGACATATAACTTTTTTATATGTCCTCGTATTCAAAGAACTTCTATTCTTCTACAGTGTACCAAAATTGGCTTCTCTTATGTTCTTGTTTCAAATTCCCACTCCCCTTGTGTATTCTCCCAATTCGGTTTCCAGGATATGTCTCTGAATGAATTTTTAGTAAGTGTACTAGGGGTATATTAGATCATAAAGGAATAATTCAGATTAATTCCCTGTAGTAGATCCCTCTCTTCGCACATCTGTTGGTCTAAGTGCATATAAAAGAAGCTTGATTGCTTCATTATTCCAGTGTTATCATTGTCCTGTATTACCCCGCTAAAAATAATTTAAGCTTCAGATGTAAAATCTTGTACCTATTTAACAATTCCTATTCAGATGTAAAATCTTGTGTGATTTTGTATCATAGCTGCATTTGAATTCTGTTACCTGTTGCCACCTTTTGTGTTCCTATGGTTTGTTTGTTTTTCAAAAGAGCTCGATATGTATTCAATAGTTTTTGTTGTGGTGTAGTAACTATTTAATGCAGTCATGATGTTTCAAATGGCTAAAATAGTATTTAACATGAATCTATGCTGTTGCAGAATGCTGACTTGATCTATATACTGGTTATGCATCCTTGTTCTGTAAGAGATTGAATGACCATCTCTCTCTCTAACATACAAATAAACATCTCTATGTATTTTGAGTTGTTATTGTGTTTTACCTAGTGCTGTTAGCGAGATACTTGTGCTTGCGAGCTACTCAGGTTCAGCTCTACTATGTTCAGCTAAAAAAAAATATAAGTTCGACTCAAAACATTGCTTGGGTTAAATTCGAGCAGCTCAAGCTATCAAACGATCCAAGTTCGAGCATTCTAATACTTGACTCGAGTACCTCATGAGCCTAGCTGAGTTTCTGTAATTTTAAAATATACTTTCATTATTTAATTATTGAATTACAAATTTACCCTAAATATATAAATACTTAAACACACCCTAAGTAGCTAATTTTATGTTCACACTTAACATGAGCTTCGACCTCCTTCCTTTCTCTCCTAATGTTTAAATGTTTCCTTTTCATCTCATCCAGCAACCAACCTTACTCTCATCAACAGGCCTCACCCTTTCCCTGAACCACCCTCTTGTCTTCCACCCAACAACATTAGCTACAGGAATATCAGCAACTCCTTCAGCATCAACAATAGCAGCGGCATCAGCAACAAACTTCTTCTGCATTAATACTTTAATTTCATGGTCTGAACTGATCAATAAAGACTTTGAGATTCAAAATCACATGTTTCTTAGTCATGAAGTGGATCTTGAGAGATGATTATTGCAAATTAGGGTTGAATTTGAATTTGTTTATGGTTTTTACTCAATAAAGTAGGGGAGGCTGAGACATAGGAGTCGAGTTTGATCTGTTGAGCTTAATTAAGCAAGATCGAATTGTTCGATTTAGATCAACTTGAGCCTTCATTAATCAGGCTCGGCTTGGTTCGGTTACAACCCTAGTTCTACCTTTGTTGCAAAGCTTCTAGTAGTCTAGGAGTAGGAAGAGTAGGAAATAGATGCTCTTTTGATATGATACCAGTTGCATCTTTACAAACATTTGATTTAAGCATGTTCTAGAAAGTTTTGCTTTGTTTTTCTTGAGTGGGTGTCTAATTTTAAAGGACATGAAAGATTCCCTTCCTCCTGTCTCCCCCAAAAGGTACCAATTTCTCCGAAGAAAAGTAAAAGAGGAAGTCAGAAAATGCCTAAATTACTTCATTTAGAATGAAACTTTTTGGAGAAGCGATATTTTTAAGCAATGTTCGTTGGGTTATATAGCAGTTTTTGTTCATTGCGGTATTAAGCAGTTCATGGGTTTATTGCACTCTCATTTGTGTTTTACTGCATAATACTTGGGAGGAAAAGTGTAGTTCCACCTTTGGCATTAAATACACCAATAAAAGGCATCAAGAATTCCAAGTAATTTGCAATAAGGGAAATGAAGTTTGTTTATGTTGGCTTTCACATTATTCTTTCTTGTGTTTTATAATACAGTTAATTAAAGTTTGTTTTGAGCAAATTTATTTTTTGTTTTCTCTTATTGATCTAGCTTGGTTATAGCGATCTGTTATTGAGAGAAAGGAGTAGGTAGACTATATTTCCTTATTTTATGGAAAATGCTGAATGCATTAGCAGCTCCTTTTTAACTATAAATTCTATTCCTCTAAGGCTTCCTTATTCAAGTGTAATGTGTAACTGCTTTGTTAATGATGAATGCATGCATTTTAAATTTAACTGGACAATTTACGTGACTAGGCATGTTATATCCTATGAATTTCTTGTGAATGGATGTTTCCTAGTACTTCACTACTTGTTCTCATTTTCTTGAAACCGTTAGGGGATTGGTAATGCAAATCTCTGTGTCATCTGCCGTAAAGGTTGCTGTATTAACTACATTCCATTTTCTTGCAAGCCTTTGTTCTACAGCTTCTATACCTAATAAAAGGTTGAGACGTGCCTCATCACATATGCAGCTTAAGTATAGAACAGATTTACAGTACATTTTGGTGTAAATGCAGTACTCCATGGATTTGAGTATCATTTCCTATACTCTTTGACTAGTAGAAGTTGCTTGTTAATTTGGTATGTAGCATTGATGTTGTTCCAACTCTTCACTTTCCTTGAAGTACTTGTGTCCTATGCATATGTAGGCATGAGTTTATGATATGAACCTTTAAGGACTTTCCAAATACATTCAAAATTTACAAAATATTGAATATACCTGTGTCAGAGTAACGTAGTGTAGCATGTTACCAGAAAGCTTTCTTAGACATACAGCTGGGTATTTTATGTGTCTTATAGCATAAAACTTTTTATTGTAGAGGTGTGTGAAAACTAAGATTCTATTCTAGTTATTCAAACCTAATACGTTCACTTTGCTGACCAATTATATATTGCTAAATGATGGTTTGTCTGCCACTTACTACAAGCATTCATTTTTTGTTGTCTTTTTGGTGTGTTGTTGTTCCTTTCCCCCCCAATTATCAGATTTCTTTTAATTCCTTTGTCTTTTCAGGACATAATGCAAAGAAGAATTATCAGAGAACTATCTTCTGTGATAATCTTTTAAGTAATCCTTTGGAAAATTTCTTGATGTGATTAGTGTGTAATTCGCTGACAGTTTTTTTACTCATAAGTGTACTTGTTCTCGGTCAGTGTTGTTTAAACCAGACCAGCCAGTATACTGATACGGGCAAAGGGTTTAGACTGATTTTAGAGCGAACCGCTTGGAACCGTGGTTGAACTGGTTTGTTTATGTTTAGCCCAAATTAATGGCCCAACTGGCCCAACCCCAATGGTTAAACCAACCGGCCCAAATCATCCCTAGTACTTAAAAAAAAAAATGTGGAGGAAAGAAAAATAAAAACTAACCTAAATGGCTAAATTGGGACATTGGGGCAGCAAAATTAAAAGAACTGAAATCTAAACTCTAAAGAAGAAAAAACCAACAAAAAAACCTAAGTGCCATTATGTTTTTAATTAGCTAACTTTAGAATGGAATGTTTTAATGTTTTATGGTTACTTTTGGATTGAAATGTCTTAATGTTTTATATTGGAATGTTTTAATGTTTTACTTAAATTTGGTTAGATGAATATTGGACTTTGGATAATGTTTTAAAGCTTTCCAAGTTTTAGGGTTAATGTAGTCAACACTGTTAACGTTTTAAATTTTTATTTGAATTTGGAATGTATAATTTATTTTTATCTCATTATTGCTATTTATTTGTGTGTATAATTTTTTAAAAATAATTCTGATTCTTTTTCCTATTTTTACTTATTTTTCAGAATTTTTCTTTTTTTTTTATTATTATTGGATCGGTGGTCAGACTTGTTCGACCATTGGTCCAGTTCCAAAAGCATTGTTCTCAGTATTAATTGCAACTTGGTGCATAATGGATCCTTTAGTATAAATTTCAACTTTTGAGGGTTACTGATGATTTGTTTGATTGTTTCCCTGCTATGTAAATTTATCTTTTGCGCTTGATTCATGAATCTATGTTTTTCTAATATGGTTCTAGATTTTCAGGAGAAGCAAAAGGAGAAGAAGCATAAGAAAGAGAAGAAGGACAAGGAGAGGAGAGAAAATAAAGAAAAAAAGGAAAAGGACAAAAGTGATGGAAAGCACAAGGATAAGAAAGACAAAAAGGAAAAACACAAAGACAGAGACAAAAAGAAGGAAAAAGATCGAGATAAAGAAAAAGATAGAAGTAATAACTTGGAGGAGAAGAAATTTCCTGGTCGTCCCGAGGGTCAAAATGGGGAGAAAACCACGGATGAGAAGCAGCTTCCTGGAAAATCTGAAGGCCACAGTGGGGAGAAGTTTATCCCAAAAGAGAAGGGTAGTGAGAAAGATCGAAGCAGTTTCTCAGGTGAGAAGAAATTTGCAGGGCAATTTTCTGGTTATAATGGGGAGAAGCTTAGCCAAAGTCGTCAGGCTGAAGATTTCAGGGATTCTAAATTTGTGCATGAGTTGGGGAGGAGGGTCAGAGATGAAGGTGCCGGAGCTGGAAACCAATTGGTGGAAAAGCATATGGGTACCGTACCAAAAAGAGATGAGGGAATGGTCAGATTGGTGGCTAAGACTGCCAATGCATTGGTTGAAGAGAAGGAAAAGAACAAGCGAAGTGATGATAGGAAGCCAAATGTGCAAGGAATCAGGGACGAGACAAGATCAGGTGGAAATGCTATGGTTCAGAATATTGTTGGAGCTGTTAATGCTAGAGTTGAAGGGATCCCAAGACAAGTGGGGAGTAGTAATGAGAGGCGGGATGAAGGGAAAGAAAAAACCAAAGAAAAAAAAAGTGACGATAAAATCAGGGACAAGCACAAGACTAAAGATGGGGAGAAAAAAAGTCATGGGAAAGATAAGGATAGGGACAAAGAGAAGAAGAAGAAGAAGAAGGAGAAGAAGAAGGAAGAGAAGACAAAGGCAAAAGGTGAACATAGGAATTTGGAGCTGGATAACTTAAAAGGAAGCAATAAAGATGACCCTGTTGGCACCATTAATCCGAAAGCATCAGATTCTCCTAAGGAGGGCAACAAGGGCACTGTTGTTGAGGAAAATCACCGCAAGCGGAAGGACTGGGAAAATAATGGATTTCTTCATGGTGAGTTTTATACCATGATTCTATGTATCATTGCCAATGATCGTTTGAAATTTTGCTGCCCTTTATCTGTTAGAAAACCCGCTACAAACCTGTGCATAAAATCGTGTAATTGCTTTGATGGCAATAGTTTCTCCGTTTTTCTTAGCAGGGATTAATAGTTTCTCTATAGCCATCTTGATAACAAGTTCTGCTTTCTTTTTTTCTTCTTTCTCGCAGTTAATGACCTTAAACCCAATAAGTTGCCAAGAACTTCTTCCTCTCTATTGATGGACAATGGAAAAACGTTAGAATCTTGCCAAGCTCCCATGCCACTCGCTTCCTATAGCCACGGGGCAGGAACTGGTCTTAAGGTGAATGCTAAAGAACACAAGTTGAATGGTACCAGTGAAGCTCAGGTGTTATCTGTTTCCCCGGCGACGCATTTATCAGCAAGTGCACAAGCTAGTCAAATGGAGGAAGTGTGTAAGAAATCACCCCATCCGGATTCCAAGTATTTGAGCCAGGTACTTTCAGTGCCTGAGATGGAAGAATGGTCTGATTTTGATGACCAATCATGGCTATTCGACAGTAATGGATCTCAATCGAAGAAGCCCAAGGTGGGTTTTTCCAAGATTGATGAGGCACCACTGGTGTGGGCAGAAGCTGTGCAGATAGAGTCCACCGATGTTTGTGCTCTCCCATATGTTATTCCATACTGATTTTTGTCTTCGTTACTGGCTTCTGGTTAACCCTCCTACACCACAGCAGGATTGGCCCTTGGGCGGATTGATTTCTCTTCAGCATTCTTTTTGTTGTTGAACTCCGGTGTTACAGTGAATGATTTTGCATGACTGACCACCATATTTGTCGAAAGCAACTGATCCACCACGTCAACAATCACATATTTATTTGAAACACACGATGGCAACGGAGTCTTGGCTAAGATGGTGCCTTCCAAGAAAGAGAGGTATAAAGCTTCTGCAATTCTTATTATAATTGCTTAAAAAGGCTGAGAAGGCAGTTTGTAATTGAGAATGTAAGAAGAAGAAGACAGGCTGTGGTGAATGAAAACTCCACTGCAATTTTGATTTGTAACATAGAAGGGTCTTATTTACAAGAAATGTAAGATAGAAGGAAAAAGAAAGTAAGGGCATTCGGTTTCCAATTTATTCACCTCCATCCTTGTTTATATTTTAACCATTTTTTGTTGTTGTCCAAAATATGATTTCAGTCTCATATTTCTGCCTTTTTCCATGTTCCTTCCTTGTTGCTACGGTTAAATCAAGGGTTTGTCTTGGTCTTGGAATTAGCCATATTGACCAAAGAACCCTACATGGATAGTCACCTATAGTTGGGTATTTTTATTTGCTCATCAAAATTGATTTAGTCATTAACGATTTTGAAATTTTATTTTTTTTCACTTTGCTTTGAAATAGTTAATGGAATGCTTCGATGTTGATAATTAAAGTTACAAAAATATATAGTTGGTAATGGAATTTAATTCTAAAAAAATTAAATATATATATTTATATATATAGTTGATAATGGAAATTTTAGTTCACATGATAAAGAGAGGATACATAGAAGTCCAAGGAAGAATGCTGAGGAAAGAGAAGATACTAGCAATAAAGGAAAAGAGTGATAATGACTATGGTAAGCATACACTTCGACAAAGAGCTAAGTGCATTTGAATGTTTTCGTACAACATGTGATTCATGATTTTTTTATAGCATTTAAATTTTTGAGTAAACTATAAAAATAGTCATTCAATTATTAAATTATTAACATATTTCTGTTTTGGCCATTCAAGTTAAAAAAAATTATTTTAGTTAGTAACATTATTGAAATTTAATATTTTTGTTACTCTTCTATTAAATCACTAATAGTGGTAATCTTTTATTGGTATTATAATAAATCTGACCATCTAATGTTTCTTAAATCTAAAAAATTTAATAAAATTTAGCTCTTAACTTTATACATTCTATCAATTTAATCTTGATTCTTAAAAATTAAAATTTAAAAGTTAAAATATATTTAAAAAAATATTTTTTGGTAAAAATACATGCAAAATTATAAAAATAGTAATAACTAAATTTATATATTTTCTCATTTTCTAAAATGAAATTTATTTATTAAAATAATAATTTTATAAAAAAATTATAATCTTATTAATAAAACAATTCATGAGAAAAAACCACGAAGAAGACTTACATAGATTCAACATTTCCCTTTTTTCAATATTATTAACGACCATCATATTTAGGCTGGGTCAAAATTACAGCCTGAAGTAAAAAAGGTTAAGAATCAATAGTTTGTTGTTTGAGGTTGTGCTTAAGGGCAAGTATGATTGAAGATATATAGGTAGGGATAAAGTCTTGGAGATCTAGTAGGTAGAAGGCCATTCTGATAGCTCCACAACCAAATCCTAGTTTGAGGGCACAATGATGGAGGATGTGGAAATCAAGGAGTTCGAAATCCTAGTTTGATGGCACAATAATGGAGGATGTGGAAATCAATGAGTTCGAAGTAAGGGCTATTGGTGCCAGTGATTGTGGGCAAAGACGATGTCTAGTGCTCGATATATTTGGCGAGGAGTAAGGCTAGACGTATAATAAAATTTCTTACATATAAAATAAACTAAAAACAAGGAAAAGTTTGAATTTTGGGTCGTTAAAAAATTATTTTATTTATAAAAGTATTGTTTTAATAAATAGATTTTATGTAAAAAATGAGAAAAAGTTGAGTATTCATTTATTTATTATTTTATATGTATTTTTATAAAATCCTATGTACTTTGATCGAAAATAACTTTTAAATATTTTTTTATTTTTTAAAGTTTTTTTATGTTCAATTTTGAATTTAAGAAAAATTAAATTGGCAGAATGTGTAAAGTTGAGGGCTAAATTTGTTGAAATTTTTAGAATTAGGACTAAATTGATATAATATGTAAATATTGGATGACTAAATTTATTATTATATCAATAAAAAAGGCTACTGCTCGTGATTTAACAGAGTGACCAAATTATTAAATTTCATAATGTTAGTGACTAAGAGATTTTTAAATCTAGTTAACCAAAAAATGAACATTGTAACACTCCACACTCGACCTAATAGTTAGATCCGAATGTGTGATATCACGTTACATTACCGAAACAACTTAAACTAACTTGACATATATTCACAAAGTTTAGATCATAATCATCATGCATAACAATTAAACCACCCATTATGTTCATACACATACCACCCATTATGTTCATACACATACATTCATTTATATATAGGATTCTAATTCATTAAGTTACGAGTTATTGCGGGGTCAATTTTAGAGTTAGGACTCAAATCTAACTCAATTATTAAGTTTCAATGTTGTGTTTTGAGACAGACCTATAGTTTACCCTTAATTTTTTTAGGTTTAATTGAACAAGAGACCCATAAACTATATCCTTTGTTTGAGGTAGGTAATAAACTATTTTTTGGTCAAATCGAGTACTTAAACTATAATTCCATAACCAATGTAGGCCCTTACCATTACGCTCTGTTAAAAAAAGCTAGAGCTAATCAAATTGTGACACTTGACACATTTATTTATTTATCTATTTTTTTTAGTTTTTTAAATTATTTTTTCATTTTTTCTTTCACATTTTTCCTTTCTTCTTTTTCCCCACAATCACTAGATCTCTAAGCCTTGAAACTATCAAACTAATGGGATAAGAAAAAATAAATAAATGTTTGAGAAAAGGGAGGAAAGGGAAAGAAGGGAGAAGATGGGGAGAGAGGGATAGAAGAAAAGGGAGCGAGACGGTTGGAAGAAAGAAAAAGAGTGAGAATGGGAGAATGAGAGAGGGAAAGAAGATATTTTTATTTTATTTAATATTAATAAATTTTAATGACGTTACACTTTTTAATTGGCTACAATAATTTTTTTAATGGATGTAACGGTAGGAGCTAACATTGGTAATAGAATTATAGTTTAGATATCCAATTAATGAGATAAAAGGGTTAGGGTTTAATAAAAAAAAAGTTTAAATACATAACTCAAACAAATGATAAAGTTTAAGAACCTACTATTCAATTAAGCCATTTTTTAAGCAATAGCCAAAAACTGCATAAGAGAAACTAGCTAATAAGATCCATTGTGTTAGGGTTAGTTCTATTGTAAATATATATACTCTTTTTGTTTGGCGTTTATGAGTTATTTAAATTTGAAGTGTTATGTTACACATTTGAAATTCAACTTTTAAACTAATGTTTCAATTTTCATACATTCTGGCCTTAAAATCTAAAATGAATATATATATATATATATATATATATATATATTCTTTTTATGTTAAAGCCTTGAAATTATTGTGTGTTAATGTGCTCCTTGTTTAAGTGGTATTATTTCTTTTTGTACTTTATTTTTCTTGCAATCTCATTATGCCTACCAAGTCACCAGAACATCATATCTATACTTTGTTCATTTACTTATGTTAGATGTGGAAACAATCAGCACCATTATTGACATTATTCGTTGAACAAATTATGATTTACTGATTCACATTAAAGAAGCCTTGATTTGCACTTTGTTCCAAATTTGATGATCAAAATATTGTTGGAACAAATAACTTGGTTTGCAGCTGAAAAACAATTTCGTTCTAACTTTTGTTAGAACAAAGGTTGAAATAGATTCGAATAGAACAAATTAAAGGCAAAGTAAACAAAAAAGCAAAGTAAAGAGAGATAACATGTAATATTTGTTAATGCAGTTTAGATTGTTCAATCCTACTCTACAGAGCCTTGCTCAAAGAATGATTTTATTCCACAATTCGTCTGGATCAACTATCAACTAAAGCCCAAACTACCTTACTTACACCAATCGGTAATTGTTGTCTCAATATTGAACCCAAATTGTTACAAATCACTCTTATCAAAATATCCTTACATACAAACAATAAAACTCTTGCCAACAAATACCTAAAAGAGTGTTACTAATTTACCCAATAAAATAGCAAAATACAAATGCTAAAGACATTTAAAAAATTGTCCACTACTATCGTTATTAAGCTATTAATATATAGGCCATTAATATAGCACGATCTCCAGCCACAAGATAAAGCTTTATCACTTTATTTAAATACTGAAATTATCTACATGAATTCTCTGATAAATAATACCATTAATTCCATTATTGTTAGGTTTTACTCAACAACCCCTAATCACTTAAGGTAAGATAAGCCTAGACTTTACAAGCATTTCGATCTTCTTTACTTCTTCTCCAAGTTACACTAGCAAATGATAATGATGATTCCAAAATGTTGGCTACAAAATGTCTCCTCATTTGTTGTTTTAATGAGATTTAATAAAAAATCAAACATGCCAACATGTTCCAAACTAGCTTATTCTACCTACTATTGAACATGAAATGGGACAAGCAATACAAGCAATCAAAGTTTCCAACGATCTCCCCCTTTGGCATTTAAAAAAGAAAAAACAATAAACGATTAGCACTCTCAACACATATGAGTGCAAATAAAGGAAACTAGATTAGAACTTTCCCTAACAAGGTGCATCATGCTAAAGACTTCCCCTATCAATTTGAGTCATCAAGTTTTATGCTTGTTCATCAATCATCAACCAAGTATAAAAAAATGTGCTGCACATATCTAAAAATAAGCACCATAAGCATCAAAACATTAAGTTTGCTACAACATCCAAGTTCACCAAATTCATTTGCTGCCCAAAGAATTTCCCCCTTTTTTTGTCAAAGATGCCAAATAAGATACTCAAAAGAAGCTCCCCTTATCAACATGCATGCTTGGCCATCATTGTAACAACTTGATTTTAGGTAGTGTCAAAAAATGTGATTTTGAAATCCCATTTTTGTAAGTCGAGTTCGTAAGGATGAAATATAAAGATTAATTAAGCTATCATGAAAATATATTGAAGATCAGTTAAGTAATTTAACCGAGAAAATATTTAATTAAAACTCAAGGACTAAATCGTAAAATTACAATCACTATTGAATTTTATTTTAGAAAAATGCTTGAAGACCTAGATAGCAATTATTCAAAAGACTAAAATGGTTAAGTAACCATTGTTTGTCATGAGATAGTGGAAGATGATGGGTTTCCCACTTAGTTTTAATATGATAATTAAAATGTATAATTAAACCTTAATTAAGTAAATTAAACATGTTCAATTTCTTAATTAAAAATTACTAATGATGTGTATATATAAGAAATCAAGTGGAAAGAAAGAGAACATCATCTTCCTCACTTAGTTCATGTCGTCCCACCTTTAGAAAGAAAGAAAGAAAGTTTCAAGCTTTTTGAACAACTTTCGCCACAAATTCTTTAAGGTAATCAAGCTAGTCCTTTGATATTTTCATGGAAATTGAATCATGTGAGCTTAATTTAGCTAGCCCATGTATTTCTTTAATTGTTAAGTATTTATCAAATTTTCATTATAAAGAAATTGATGAATTAGGCTTGAATTTGATAGTTAATAAGCTTAGATCATGATAAAGACTAAATTAGAAACTAAATTAAGCTTGTTAGACAACTTGGTAACATTAGAGATTAAATTGAATAAATTGAAAACTGTCACGAAATTGTGTTATAGATAGGAAGTATAAGGTCTCTAATGAAAGAATGTGAAATAAGATTTTAATCCACTGTTAGATATTAAAATACGAGTATCCTAGATATAGGGACTAAATTGAATAAAATAAAAAATATGTTTGGCTATGTATTTGAATGTTAATTGGATGTAAACTGATGTTGTTTTTATTATTGAATTGTCAAACGTAGCTAAAGATGATGGCGGGTCATAGACGAGTGACGAAAGCTTCAGTTTGTACTTTTATGATTTGAGATCATTCCATTTATATACATACATATACATGTTTGTTGCATATTAACTATTAAGGTAAGACTTTATTTGTTTAGAATTGAATTATGTTGATAGTATTGAATGCAGAGATTGTAAATTGTTCTGAGCATGGTAGAAACAAGCATAATATAAAATGAGGTTATGACATGTGATCATGATATGTGAATTGGTTTATGATATGTAATTAAAATATTGATTACCCTATTAGTTATTCGGGTAAAGTCAGATATAGTTGGCATGCCGTAAGGTCAAGTATAATAATTAGAAACCATAGTTGTTGGGCAACTCGGGGTGGTAGAATGTACATATGCTAGTAGTCATCGTTGTCGGGCAACCCAGGATGATGAAGTAAATAGATTGCAAAAGCTATCATTGTCGGGCAACCCGGGATGGTAGTATGTACATATTCTAGTAGTCATCATTTTCGAGCAACCTGGGATGACAAAGTAATATATCTGTGCATTCGTCTTGAGTTTGGGTTTGGTTAATAGGGTTTATAAAACATGAATTGGTGTATATATATATGAAATGTGGAAAAACAACAACATGCGAAAGATCATGCGAACCAGTTAAAAACGAGCCCTAGGGACTAATTTGAATATGAACGAGCCAATAGACTCGAGAGTGAATGAGATGGTAGAATGAAATTAAGCATCAAATTGGTATATATCTATTTATATATGCACTTAGATGATTATATGAATAAGTAGGAATGGAAATGGATAGAAAATGGTTGTGGTATGTATTAGAAAGCATGGTATGGTATGATCATTTGAAATTGACAAATGAATTAGTGTATGGAATTGGTATATGATACGTAAGGAAGTGAATTGAAATGGTTGTGACTAAATCCTTTATTGAATTACATTAGTTCTTATTAATGTTTAATGTTATTTACTTGAATCATGAAAGTACTATTGAGCTTTATTGCTTAGCATTCGGTTTGTTTATTCCATGCACAGGTATTAGAAGATCTCAAAGTCTCGAGGACTAATCCAACACCCAAACTTCACCGTACAATTTTTTATATTTTAAATATGTGACATGTACCAAGGGTTGAATTGGTTTTAGGTTGCGAATTGGTCAAACTGATATTTTGATTAGTTTATGTAAATTTTGAACTTAAACATATGAGATGTTGTAGTTATCATATATATGATATAAGGTTTAAATGGTTAAATGGTGTAAATGTTCATAAGTATTAAGTTTGGATTTGAGTTGTGAATGGTCATGTTGTTAGTTTGGATAATAATGATATTATATGAAGTGTTTGAAGTATGTATGAAGCTTAAATTAATGAAATGATGCAATTGGTAATTTGTTTTAGGTGTTGTGAATTGGAGCCATTTGGATACTTTGAAAACAATAGGTGACGTCGTGACGTGATACCCTCAACATCATGACACCAACTCGAAAGTTTTAAAAAATGTTACATTTTGGTCCTCATTTGACCTCGAGATATCGAAAGAGCTTTCCTAAGCTCGTTTAAATCCTAACTTTGATTAGATGTCATATTATAAATAAGTATTAGTCCCAATGAAATGTACAAATTGTGTATTTGATTTGCGAATGTTATTGTAGTTGCTCCGATAACGAATGTGACATCCCGTAGCTCAAACCTGATGATCAGGTTGGATATAGGGTGTTATAATCACATTGTGTACCTAGCTTCAAAATTAACATGGAGTACAAATCATGAGAAATAAACTAAACTCAAAACCAACAAGAGAGAAAATAACCACCATAAAAATTGAAAATGGTAATAAAAGTCTAGAAGTTAAATAGTAGTTCAAACCAGCATCAACCATCTATCAGTAGCGATAAGCATTTGTTGCACATCTCTTCCCCTTTTCACAGTGGTCCTTTCACTAACAGCTTAACAACCTTTATTTCTTAGCCTTCAATCTCTAAAACTTGATATTGATGAATTCATTTCAACCCTCAAGATATCCAAATCTATGCCTCTTGTTCAACTGCAACAAGTTGAGTCAAGGTTGTTCTATATGTTGTTATTACAGGGTTTAGAACATCCATATCTTTCTTTAATTTGATTCCATAATTTTCACTAATTACATAAAGCCTTTTCTTCAATTATACTTAAAAAAAGCTTCTATATTTTCATTTAGAGTCACCATGAAGCACAATTAAAACAACCATAATTAGCATAAAAAAAAAAAACAAATAACCAATAACACCAAATCAACATCAATTCAGAGCATAGAAGCATTGAAATCAACCATAAGTAAAATCAACAGCATTGCTCCCCTTTACTCTATTCATCCTCAATTAGTTTGCATCATGTTGTTTAAAGGGAATGAGATCAAATGCTACATCAATAATAGGGATTATATTTCATGGAACAACAAGGATATTTTTCATGAAATCTAGATGGAGTATGTCTGATCTTTGATAGATCTTCAATTGATCAATATAAATTGTAATCCCATGCTTCACACGAGCATCGATTAATTTTTTATCTTCATAACTCAAATATGGCTTATCTTTTCCCACCCAAATGAGCTTTTTCATGGTCTCCTTGTTGTATTTGTTGTTATAACATGTTTTGCAACAACCTTGAATTTCTTTCAATCACATATCATCTTGTAATAGTGATGCTTGATGTGTCATTATATTCCACAATAGTTACAAATAAATCTTTTTTTTTCCTCTTAAAAAGAACTCACTTCTTTTGCTTTAACTAAAATTGTATGAATCATAAATTCCTTACCTTTATTGATGTAACCAAATCCTCTATGGTCTGGTTCAAATCTCTTTGAAACTAAAATTTCATTAAGCTTCTCACTTTGGTCTCCAAATTTCTTTAAAACAACATTAGCATCAGCTAACTCCTTTTTAGTTTTTTTTAGAGCAACTCCATTTTTGAACTTTGCATTTTCCCTTTTAAGAATGATGACTTCTTCTCTCAATAAGTCATTCATCTAGCACAACATTTCCATCTTCTTTATTATATGTTGATAGGCATATTGAATCATATAGCTTAACATCATGATCTGAATCATCTTTTGTTCCACAATTATTAGAACAAGAGTTGGAACTTGTGGAATAGAGGTAGTAAAAGCAACATAGTTGTTTAAATCTTTATCTGAATTAGTAAGATCACTAAACTTTTCATCACTCCTAGCAAGTAAATTTTGTTTCTTCTTGATGGTGTTAGCACATTCAGATTGAATGTGACCAAAGCTCTTGCATTCATAACATTGAATTTACCTTTTCCTGAGCTCAAAATTATCATAAATTGTATGGATCTTCTTCTATGGTTGTTCTTTTCGACATCTAAATTTATTCCATTCTCAGAAAAAAATTTAAACGCTATGGTAAGTGATGTCAAATGCTCCTTGATCTCATCAATAGAATCCATAGTTGTAAATTGAACACAGGATCTCCTTCACATACGTCTGTAGCCAGCTCTGATACCAATTGAAGAAGGCCTAGTTTGTACTTCGTACCAAATTTGATGATCAAAATATTGTTAAAACAAATAACTTGGTTTGCAACTAAAAGCCAATTTCATTCTAGCTTTTGTTAGAACAAAGGTTGGAATAAAACTGAATAGAATAGATTAAAAGACAAAGTAAAGCAAGGATCAAAGTAAGGAGAGATAACAAACAATATTTGTTAATGCGGTTTGGATTCTCCAATCCTACTTTACGAAACCTCACTAAAAGAATGAATTTATTCCATAATTCGTCCAAATCAACTATCGACTAATGCCCAAACTACCCTTACACAACAGATGTTTGCAACCCTAATATTAAACCCAAATTGTTACAAATCACTCTCCCAAAAATATCCACTCATTCAAACAATAAAACTCTCTCCAACAAATAAAAAAACCCAATAAAATAGTAAAATACAAATGCTAAAGACACTAAAAAAATTGTCCACCACTATTGTTATTAAGCTGCTAATATATAGGCCATGAATATAGCATGATCTCCAACCACAAGATAAAGCTTTATCACTTTATTTAAATATTGAAATTATCTACACGAATTCTCTAATAAATAATAACATTAATTCTATCATTATCAGGATTTACTCAACAACCTCTGATCACTTAAGATAAGGATAAGCCTAGCCTCTATAAGCATTTCAATCTTCTCTGCTTCGTCTCCAAGTTACATGAGTTGATGATGATGATGATTCCGAAATGTTGGCTATGAAATATCTCCTCCTTTCTTGTTTTAATGAGATTTGATCAAAAGTCAAATATGCCAACACAAAGAATTTGATTGTTTTGACTTTGCTTGTTCTAACTATTATATGAACATAAAATGGGGCAAGCAATCAAAGTTTCTAACAAACACCATTTTTATTTTTATTTATCTTTTATAAATTTCTATAAAATTTTAGATTTTGCATCGATTTCTTTTTTTATAAATCTCTATTTCTAAAAGTTTTAAAATTTTTTTATAATTTGGTTCAAAATAATAGAATGTATAAACATTAAAGAGTTATTTGTTATTATGCCAATAAAAGAGGCCACATCTGACTCAAGATAAACTATTATTATAAATGACGTTAAACTATTTTAAGAAAAAAAGACAAATATTTTTTATTGAGAGAGTAAAATAGAAATATTATTATAAATGTGTATGTTTATCTTTTTTTCCAATATGTCACCAAATAAATAAATCTCGAATTTGTTTTTTTAGTATTGTGACCTCATTTTAAGCATACTTTTCCGTTGCATAATTCCGTAAAATAAATTCCATCTTAAAAACTCATTCATTATTATTAGTTTTAATATCTTCTCAATGCATCCAATCAATTCATAATTTTCATCCTGCACTTATAAAAGAAAAATAAGTAAAATAAAAACGTTATTTTTTAAAAATCAATTTGCATTTCTAAGCATATAATATGAGGTGAACCATGAATTCAAAAATGGCGCACCTCTTTTTGCTTAGCTTAATAGTTGAAACAAAATAAATAAATAGAATGAGAGGGCAGGGTAGGTTTCTCGAGAAGTATGAATTTTGTAATTAATCAATAAATAAAGCCTACACAAGTAAATATGGTAATGATAATGAACCGAATCCTACTCCCTTGCTGAGGGAGGGTACACTATTTAGGAACTACAGCTTTACAAATCAAAATGTCTAAACTCATCACCTATCATTAACTTGTTAGACCACTCGGGCATGGCCAACGACTGAAGATGCGCATAAAATGAGAGGATAAAAATACAGGATCAACAATACATAAACGGAAAAGCAGCATGAGATAGACAGGGTGGATTTCTATAGGAGGGAATAGGGAATTATTAATAAGTTCTGTCAAATGCAACAAGATGTTTGAGACCAAGGCTGAGTTCAGCTCTTATTCACCATATCCTGATATCCATGCTTCAACCCTAGAAAAGAAACCAAAGGGAAAAAAAAGAAGGGGGGGAAGACTTTGAAAAAGGATGAAAAAAGAAGACAGGACAGTGGAAAAGATGAGCGAGTTATGCCTTTTCTCCTTGAGTGCAAAAAGCATATGCAATCTTCAACCAAAACAAAGTATCTTAAGAGTTTAAATTCCAAATGATTAAACTAGCACAAACCTAGCTCCAATGAGATGACCAAATAATGTCTCAAATCCCAAATAGGAACCTGATAGTGGTTAGGTGAAGTTTTCCCAGTGTGAACCATGAGATAAATCAGAGTGCTAAA
The DNA here is from genome assembly GCA_025698475.1 of Gossypium anomalum. Taxonomy (NCBI): domain Eukaryota; kingdom Viridiplantae; phylum Streptophyta; class Magnoliopsida; order Malvales; family Malvaceae; genus Gossypium; species Gossypium anomalum. The sequence goes on from CM046965.1 coordinate 63,219,200, forward strand.
GGTTACAAATTGCTTCAGTTGGTCAACAGAATTTTGGTGATTGACCAGAAGCAAGTTTAAGTTACCATAGCAAAAGAATTAATATCTATCCATCTAGGAGACAAAGTGCAAGCAATTTTAACTTGCTAATTAGTAGTATTATAATACAGAACTAGCCTAACACTGGCATATAAGATTACCTGTGACAAACCATGAACTTAAGTGATTAACCAATCTGTCAAGGGGATCAAACAGAGACATTCATCCCAGAGGAATCTGGTTACACAGGACCTTAAAGTAGCTTTCGCCAACAACTTTCCTTGGAAAGGAGGAAAAACAAAGAAATGAAAACAAAACAAAACAAAACGAGGAAAGTCAAAAAGTGGGACTAGATAAAGAACCAGGTTGGTAACACAATTAAAATAAAGATAAAAAGGAAAGTTACAAAGTATTGCAGATAGCAGCAGAGAAATGCATTCATTCATATTTCTATCAATCAACACTAAACAAATTTCAAAATTATCAATAGAAATTTAATAGCATTAGCTCTCTACCACAAAGCAATTGCATACCTTCACATAGATTAATTAAAAACCAACCCTCCAAAAATTATCATTGAACAGCTTCAGCAAGAACACCATGTATAAAACCTGCATGAGTAGGGATATAACAGGCCATCCAGACCATTGAAGGCAAAAAAGAAAAATGAAACCTATGATCAAGTTCATCAAAGAAAGGACAATAATTGTAGAACATGAAGACTGCTAGAAGGCAGAGGTGGCTGTAAGAAAATGAGAATCAGTAACCAAAAAGGCAGATCAAAGAGGCCTACAGTAAGATCTAGCTTCCCAACATGGATCACTTATTTTCTAGACTGACAGTAACAAGCGCCTATTCTACAATCAACAGGTTGGAGGACATATGACTTCAGGTACATGCACACCTTCTAGTACATGAGTTTCTAAATAATTCAATACAGAGGCAAAGTTAATGGAAACAAGGAATCGAACTTTCAAATAAACAAAAATTAAATTCAGAGTTCAGCAATGGAGATAATGGTCCAACATACATCTAGCAGTAAAAGAAGCTTGCTACAAACATTGCATGGTTGATTCCAGAAGAAAGCAGAACACTGCTTGGAATACTTTATCCATAGTAAATGACATCTCAGAGACTTCAATTCCAATCTGTTCCACATTCCTGCAAAGGATAAAAAAAGAGCACAAAGGGCATATACATATGAAGAACCAATAAATGGCTAAAAACCTGAGCACCAAAATAAACACTAAGCAATCTCTTAAAGAGCTGCCATTCATATAAGAGCCAAAAGCTCATTAAACTCTAAATAAGTTGATCATATCTTAACAAGCTTGGCTTAAGCTGAAACACGCCTAAACTAGAGACTCAGAAGCAAACAGCTTGGAAAAGATTTGATCACAGAAATCCCCAAATTCCAGTTCCACATAAAGCCCACAACTCATTTCGGCTGAGGAGAAATTGAATGATCTTCTAATTCTGCAAAGGAAATCATATAGAAGTTACTATTAGTCATTAACTATACAACTCTACTGATGTTAAGTTATTTTTTGGTGAATAGTGACATTACCATTAATTTCAAGCCACTGCTTACCACTTGATCTTTCAAGTTTGTTTGCTTCTTCTGCATCCAACCTTTTATTTGGTGAGAGTCCTTCAGCATTACCAGAGTTCAGAAAACGTTTTCTCTTTGATTCCTGGCCATCATTTACAGAAACTTTGGAGTCCTCTTTTGAAACCAACACTCCTTCATCCCCTGCATTTTTATATCATTCACAATGGAAGTAAGCAGCTTGATACAATCTCCAGTCTTTCCTACTTTTATGCCAAAAGTGAACATTTATTCACACTATCCAAATAGTATCAACCTTCAGCAGACTTTGACCTAGAGCGCCTTCTTGGTCTTGAATCATTGTCTTCAGAACTTCTAGGAGAAGATCTTCTTCCTCTAGGAGGCCTATCTTCAGCTGATAAAAAATGTTTTTCCGCACAGCATTCTGATCTTTCATCCGTTTTATCAATGGAAAGTTGCTTGAATTCAGTAGGCTTTGACCTAGAGTGCCTTCGGTGTTTTGATTTTTTCTCATCTGAATTTCTGGGGGACAGCCTGCTTCCTTTGGGATGCTTGCGGTCAGCAGATCTTGACCTCGATTGCCTTCTATCCCGATGGTTAGACTTCTTATCTCTACTTCTACCACTCCTCTCTTTGGCGTACTGCCTACCTTCAGTAGATATAGACCGAGATCGCCTTCTATGACTATGTTTCAACTCATCATTTATTGTTTCATCAATTTTACTGTGGGGGCAAACCTTTCCTTCCGGAGAAGCTGACCAGGTCTGCCATCTGTGTTTTGATTTGTTATCACCTGAACTTGCAGATGACCTGCTTCTTCTTCGATGCTTACCTTCTGAAGATAATGACCTGGAGCGCCTTCTGCTGTGGTGCTTTGATTTTTCATCCTTTTTGTTATCAGAATCGACAGATTTTAACCTAGATCGCTTTCTGCATTTTGATTTTCTTTCATCATCCTTTGGAGATGACCTTCTTCTACGATGCCTTGGCGATCTCGAACCAGGACAGGATGATCTCCTCACCTTTGGTGAACTTTCTCGGCTATGTTTTGGGGAGTCTGAATCTACAGCAAGTGATTTTCTTGTTTGAGGACTCGTATTCATACTCCTACTCCTATTTCTCCTCAAAATAGAAGAACGAGGATCATGTGATCTGTCCAGATCTCTTCTCCTACTCCTATCATTGTCATTTCGATCTCTATATGACAGTCTTTCACTATCATACCTTGAACGATGATAAGACCTCTCAGGTGATCTGGACCTACGGTCTAGCTGGAAATGAGGTGGAGGTGAATAAGAGCGAGACCTCCTCCTTTTCCTATAGCTGATTGGTGATCTTGACATGGACCTTGACCTTCGCCTATAACTGATTGGTGATCTAGACTTTGACCTTGACCGTCTTCGATAACTAAGGGGTGACTTTGATTTGGATCTTGATCTTGACCTTGCACGGGAAGTAGATGGTGACCTGTAAGTAATGATTTAGAAGAACTTCAATTTACTTTTAAGCAAATTTGAAGCCTTTAACATAGAGACAAAAAAGGGAAACACAGTGATCTCCTTTGGTTCCTATAAGTAAAAGCATCTTCTGGAAAGACATAATCAAAGATCTGACAACAAAAAGAGAATCATTACAAATAGATACCTCTTCTACTGTTCTGCTCCTAATTAAATAGTGAATCATAAACATTATTTGTTGAAAAAAGTGCTGCTGCTGCAGTCTATCATACCACAATAAACCTAAAGGAGCAAACATAAGTGTTCTACGTATCATAACAAATAGCGAAACTCTGCTTGCATTCCTTATGTAGCTCAATAAGTAACTTCATTCTTTAACAATATTGAAGCATACGGACCTAACCAAAAAGTAAGCCTTAAGTAACAAAACATGTATGTAAGGAAGTACATTTGTCCTGATGAGGACACATACCTAGATTCACTCTTGATTTCCTTCTCTTCATTAACAAGTCCATCAGCTTTTAGCTTCTTACTTATTTCGGCAGCTTTTGCTGCAGCTAACTCTGTTGCAGACTTCATGCTTGCGGCTCGATTAGCTGCCTGCTGAGCAGTCAAGGTTTGTTGCATAAGCAAAGCCTGTTGGAATTGCATCTGTTGCATGGCGACAGCTTGCTGCATCATCATAGGCAGAGACGATGATGTCAATGATGAAATAGCTGGTTTCTGAGGAAGCGTTTTAGCCATCTCCACATTTAATGGTCGACCACCAATATCCATATTGTTTAATGCCAAAGCGGCCATTGTTTCCTCAGGTTTTGAGTATTCTATATAAGCAAAATGTTTTGAATCAGTGATTGTACACTCGACCACGGAACCACAGAAGCTAAAAAGCTGTTTCAACTGCTCAGCTGTGAGAAGTGGGCTAAGATTGCTAACTTGTAGGGTTTTCTTCAATGCATCAGCCTTCCCAGCTTTGTCAGGAGAATCTGACACGCAGCAGACAACCGTTAGCTTGAGCCCAACAAAATAAATAGAACTTGGGAAATAAATTAACAAAGAAACTGACAGTTCAAAATAAGATAGAGTAAAAAGTACCAGATGAATCTTTAATTGACTGAGCTTGTGCTTGCACCTGAGCTGAATGAGCTTGAAGGGCCTGAGCAGCAACAATAGTCTGAGCTGCAGCCATTGCAGCCGCTGAAGGTGCCATAGGTACCTGACTAAGAGTTCCCATGCTGGTTGTTGCAGCCAAAGCAGTCATCAGCAAATTGTGAGGAGGATGGTTCAATTTGCAATCAGTTTTAGCACAACGGCCATTGAGGTATTCTCGACAAACTTCCCCAAGAGATGCCCCCATTCCCGGCAATATAGCACCACCTGAAGCACCAGAAACAATGCCTGGGATCATTCCCAACAAGCCAGGGAAAGCTCCAGAAACAGAACCTGTATAGTTTGGCATGTTGGGCATGGTTTGGTTTACTAGATTTGGATATGTGGATGCAGGAGCCACCCCCAGTAGTCCTCCGGTAGACGTACCTGCATAACAAAAATTCAACATCTATGCCCTGAGCACTACAGACAGCAACCAAGAACCACGCTTAAAAGTGAAGCCAAAAGTAAGAACAGAGACTCAACAACAATTTTATATGGACAGTGAATGCAAAGTAATGAGAAGGTGAATATCATTGGGAACTTTTCAAATTCCTAATCGTAAGCCTTCTTCACCTAGAACAACAAAACTAATATACAAAAGACTGCATTTCATATTAGAAGCAAAAATTACTCTAAAGGTTTGAATATTAAAAGATCCACGTATTATATAGACAATCAAATAGGGACAAGAAACATGCAAAGTCATGCATGACAAGTGACAGCTAAACATGCAGCTAAAACCGAATAAACATAGTTTTAACGATGTTACCTGTACTGAAGAACACCGGGAATGGGCTACCCATGATGGGTTTCCCATTGCATTCAACGTTTACCATATAGTTCCCTCTCTTAGGCACCACATAAGTTACAGAGTAAGTCCCATCTCCCATATCCTTCACAATGCCATACTGTTCTGAGCCCCCAACACCCACACCTGGCGAAACCCTCACCTTAATCTGCGCACCCCCACTCTGTACTTTCCTTTCATCTGCATCTCTCGTTACCACCATAAACGTGGAGGCAGCACAGGCAGTGCCACCCGCTATTCCTGGCCCCGCGGCCATGCATTTAACGGGATCCACGGGACCAATTGGCTTGTTCACCAAGTCACCGGTGTCCTCGGATTCACTATCCGATGAAGCAGCCACCTCATCCTTGTTACGGTTCTTATCAACATCCTTGAATGTGGCTTCGAAAGCTGCTTTAGCAGCAGCAGCTTTTTCAGCCTCAGTTTTTTGCTTGGCTTCCTCGGCTTGTTTCATCCATATAGGCTTTGAAGCGGTCGTGTTTCTATCCGCCATCAATTCAAAAACACCTAAATTGCTAGAACAATCGAATAAGCAATAATGCAAATGTCAACAACAAGTAAAACAGCGATAATGGAGGAAAAAATCCATCCAATGTGCGCCGGTATACCTAGCTGAAATTTCAGAACTAGAATACTATTAAAGTCCCAATTTACTAATGCAAATGAAACAAAAACTAACCAATTAGGCACGCAAAACCTCAAAATCAAAGCTAAATATTTTTTTTTAGAAAAAGGAAAAGTAGGTTTGATATGAAGCTTTTTCGATTTGACTGTTCATAACTTCTGGGGTCCGTTAGACTTGGTTTGGTTACCAGGAAATGGAAAGAATCTTCTTAAAAAAGGAAAAACAAAAAATGGAAACGCCTTACCGGGTAATTTTGTTTGTATCAGAATTGGAACTGGGCCGTGTCGGGCCGAGTTCAGGCCAAGTATGCCAAATTCTAGATTCATTAACTGGTTCGGATTCAACTCAAAAAATAGACTTAAAATTTTATTCAAATTCGATCCAGATAAAAAATGTTAAATTCGAGCTCAACCTGTCTGTATTAATTTTTTATATTATTTTATATATAAAATAAATTTAAAATATAATGTATTAAATACATTAAAAACATTAAATAATGTTAAGATAGTTGCAACTTAGCAAGCAAATACCTTTAAAATAGTAACAAAATTAATAATAAAATAATAATTATATAATATCTAAACAATAAAAATAAAATAATAGTAGTATAATAGCAAAATGACAGTAAAACAATAACAAAATGATAGTAAAACAAAAGTAGAAAAAAAATTAAGCAAACTCGAGTCAGGTCGGGCCAGGTCTAGACCAAAAATCTTACTTGAGGCTTGCCCTGTTTAGAAAATAGGCCTTATTTTTTATTCAAGCTCATTTTTCGAACTTATATTTTTACTAACTTTTCGAGTGAGTAGTCCAGCCCATGATCAAGTCTCACTATATAATGTTCCAAATTCAAGTCTCTCACTATATGTTTAAAGATTAAAGATTAAAAATCATAATCTTCTAAGTTCAAGTCTCACTATACATTCTACTTTATTGATTTTAATATCTTTATAAAAATATCATCATAATTATATAATTCACTTGTATAAATAATGTTTTCTAGTCATTTCCCAAATCAGCTAAGAAAATATCTAAAAGCCTTTTTTTTAGAAAGTTACTAGTTTTTAATGTTTACGTGTTTAATTTTTAATTAATTTTTTTATATTTTATTTAATTTCTACAATTACTGTAAATTAAGATTCATTATTCGAATGATTAAATATAATTGAAATATATTAACTTATTTAACAAATCAAATATTATTATAATAAAAAAATCATAATAACATATTCAATATATGATATAATTTTACTTCTTAAAAGTCATATAAGTAGCATTGGTCGAAATAATAACTAATTAACATAATTAACTTATATCAATTATTTTAATAATTCAAATATAGTGCTAATAAAAACTTAATATACTATAAATTAAACTCTTCACTATTTATAAATAATATAATTATAATACTTAGGTTATATTCTAAAACTATATTATTTATAAAGTTTTAATGTAATTTTTTTTCTTTTATATATGAAAAATATAGAATGCCACTCGATGTTTTGATTTTTCTACATGATGATGTTAAGCGAAAAGCTAGAATAAGAATACAATCTAAATATAAAATAATTTAATATAAATTTTGAATTTTTATTTCGTATTATAGAAATTTATTTAATAAAAATCTTTTAATAATCTTTACACAATTGATGAAAATAAAATAATAAAATAGTATAAATAATAAGATATTGCTTATTGATTAAATTGAATAGTTTAAATTAAGTTTAATGACAAATTTAGTCACTAATGTTTACATGTTTTGTCAAAATTGTCCTAATTGTATTTTTGAGCTTTTTTTTTACCATAAACCTTTTTTTTTGGAATTATTTTTTTAACAGATTTGACTGATAAAACGCATCTTATCCCAAGAAGGTCAGTAACTTTTGCGCCATTTTCCTAGAGAATAAAATCAAGTTGCTGACAATTTAACGAAATTGGCTCTGGTCAATAAAGAAGAGTTGCAAGTTTTTTATTTCCCCTTGAAGGAGATTTTAACTTTCATTGAATCCGACAAGATAAGGGTTTTACTCACCCTTAGAATAAAACTATGTAATTTAGAATTCTAATTATTTATTTCACCAAAAAAAATTAAATGTGAAATTTTATATGTGAAATATTTTTAATGGGATGTAATTTATTACTTAATTAACTCAATAAGATAATTATGTGTGAAAAATAATAAAATAAATAAATCATACATGAAATTAAAAAAATAACTCTTAATTTAAAGAAAATAAAAGTAATTATTTAAAAAAATTCAAAATGAATGCGTGCACTTGTTTATTGAGAGATTTCAAAAAGATAATTAATAAACCAAATCAAAAATATTGAATGTGTGCATTCATTTTGAAACCCCTTTTTAGATAATTACGTTTATTTTCTTTAAATTAAGAGTTATTTTCTTAACTTCATGATTTATTTATTTATTTTATTATTTCCCACATGTAATTATTTTATAGGGTTATCTAAGTAATAAATTACATCTCATTAAAAATATTCCACATATGAAATTTCACATCATCCCGTTAACTTTTTTAACTGTACTTTTATCAAATCTGTTAAAAAAAGCAACATGAAAAAAATAATAAAGGTTGATGGCTAAAAAAGGCTCAAAAATACAATTAGGGTCATTTTAACAAAAACATGTAAACGTTAATGGCCAAATTTGTCATTAATCATTTAAATTATAATGAAAATGTAATTAAATATATATTACTTTAACATTTATTATGAGTTTGAATAAAGATGAAAGAACTCTATCTTGAAATTTTATGTAAATATCAAATTTCAAAAATTAAAAATTATTTTGAGAAATGAGATCAGAATTTGATTTAATTTGTATATGCATACTAATAATAGATAAAATTAATTATGATTTTAATGTATTGAATTTACACAATTATATTTTTATTATTTAATGAAACATTTATATTTTAATGTATTAATGTTAAAATATTAATTTCACTTTTAAATTTTAATATTAAAAACAATTTAAACATTTTACATTTTATTTTTCTAATTTAAAACTAAATAATAATGTTATTAATTAAAAAGTAAATTCAAAGTATAGAAAATATGATGAAATTAAACTTTACGAAATCATAACATAATTTTTAATTTTTCAATAGTTTATTTTCCTACCTGAAACAGTTATTGAGATTATAAATTTAAAAAAATTAACAATATAATAAATTAAAGATAAGTTAAAATAAAATATAATTTAAAAATAAATACAAATAATATTACAAGTATGAGAAGGAAAAAAAAGGAAAGAAATAAAATAAAATAAAATAAACAAAATGGAGGAAGTGAAAATAAAAAATAAATAAATAAAAGAATAATAAAAAAGGAAAAGTTATGGGGATTTTAATGGGAATTTGAACCAAAATATAAAAGCATTAAAAGTACTACTCAAGAAATAAATATTAAAAATGTATATTTAATGAGAATTTTTAAAGTTTGGTGACAATTTTAAAAAAAAATATTTAAAGGAAAAAATTATTTAATGGAAATTAAAGGTTGACTATATTTATTTTAAAGTTGATGACAATTGTTTTTTCTTTTGGTGGAAAAGAGAAAATTACAAGAAAAAAAAAAAAAAAACTGTCAACTAGCCTAACTCCCCGAACGAGTTTTAGTTGGTGATAATTTAAAAAAAATATTTATTTAAAGGAAATATATATTTAATGAGAATTTTAATGAAAATTAAATGTTGACCGCTAGCTTCCACTATATTTCTTTATAATTATTTTCCCATTTCATGGTGCCTTATAAATGTAATTGTATCAGCACCACACATTTTTAGTTTTTTAAGTTTTATATTGTTATTTTTTAATAATAAGTCATTCAGTTTCTGTTTCTGTTTTTGTTTATGTTTATTTTTTATTTTCTGAGTTTTTCAATCCATCTATTTTTTTCTAGTGCCATTGTTATTTGACTATGACTTCAAATTTTCTCTTTTGAAAATGCATTATTTTAATATTCTATTATTTTTTAGACAATTCAAACTTACCAATGCTAATAAGTAATAATAACCTCCATTTGTTGAATGTTATTTATAATGGTAGATTTTAATTTCAATTGATATATAATTGTAACATTAATTAAAAATAAAATTAATTTAAAATATTATTTATTATTAATATCTCAACGGTGTAGATCAAACCAATAAAAAATTTAATATACAAAAAAAATATTATTGATATAACTTTATCTATATTATGAATATATTATTAAGTAGATATCCATCATGATCAAGATAAAATACTTCTTTTATACTTCTTATGCCTATAAATAAAGACTTCGATGAAGGATTGTAATCATATCTTTGATAAATAAAGTACATTCTCTATTATTTTTATATTTTCTTTGTTTTTTATTCTCTCCATCTCTTTTTATTTTATAACACGTTATCAGTACGATCTTGCTCAAAGTGATAATTCCTTTTATCAACGATCAAATTTATCTTCTATGATTTCCAATATCTTTGACGACAAGATACAAAGTTTTTACAGGAAGTTTCTTTTATTTAATGTTTCATATTTGATTATTATTTTTCATTCTTCTTTCATTATATGTTATCATTGTTTTGATTAACTTATTTTACTTTTTGTTCTTAAAGATGGTGAAAGATTTGATATCGCTATCTATATGAAATCAAGAAATAAGATCCACTCTTAAAGTTTGCTTTTTGATATTTGTTTGAGGATAATCTCTTTCTCTTCATTACAAAGAATGTTTAGAATCATTACTTCTCATCCATGGTAATGTAAGTCAATTTAATCAACTTCTTTTGAAATTTAATTTTATTTCTATTAAAAAGTTCAATTTATATAATTCACTATCTATATCATTATGAATTTATAAAATCCTTCATGCATTTAGTTATTGAGATTTTTATGTGGAGATAAATATTTTTTTTCATTTTTAATAGAATTGATTGGTTTAATTTTGATTTTGATTAAGATATATGATTATGGCGGAATGTGAGTAAAAATACTTACTTATCATGAACTTTGGGATATTCACCCTGTAACACCCCTAACCCATATCCATGCCAGAATAGGGTTACGAGGCATTACCAATCAATACACATCGTTCACATACATAACATATACATTTGTGCATTCATATATAAAACCATTCAGATTATTCACATTGTCCCTTATAATGCTCTACGAGACCTTAAAACATGCTTAAAAGTGGTTTGGGACTAAACCGGTAACATTTGCAAACTTTGAGAAACTTATAATTTTTTTCAACATTCAAGGGTCACACGCCCATGTGAACAGGCCATGTGCCTCACATGGTCACCAGACACGCCCGTGTCACTAGCCGTGTGAAAATAGGGTATACATTCTAACTTGCACCACATTACCGAGGACACGCCCGTGTGCCACAGCTGTGGGAAAACTGAAGGGGTTACTGACTTGGGTCACACGGCCGACCACACGCCCATGTGTCTAGACCGTGTTAAACCTATAGGGTATGCTGACTTAATTCGAAGGGTACCCCAAGGGACACACGGTCGTGTAACATAATCGTGTGTCGCACACGGCTAAGACACATGCCAGTGTCTCTGCCCGTGTAGACAGAAATAGGCCATTTGTAAAGCTAATTTGCCACCTTTCTCTCATGCACACAAAGTAGCCAAAATAGTACCAATTCAATACATATATAGGCAGCCAAAAACATACCAATTCATACACATATCATGCCATCTATCCACAACCATTTCAACTACTCAATTCCATATTCAAAAACATACCAAATCAATATGCCAAAATTATCAAGACTTACATAAGTTCTAAATGCATTTCCTCATCAACTTATCATCTATTTTATGTCACCAAAACACACCATATCATCACCTTAAAATCAAACCACAATATGCCAAACTTCCAAGCATTAATATATCAACTAATAATTAACCAAATGAACAACCATTTAGCTATATCAACATCTATGGCAAGCATACCAAATCAAGCCAACATATAAGGCATTATATACATCACATATATCACTTATCAAACATATAATTCAAGCCAACTTAAATGGCCATACACACCAACATTTACAAGCCAAATCTCATGGCTAATATCATAACTCAAAACATACCAAGATGACACTAGTCTATACATGCCATATACCATAAATACAAAGCTCCCAAAAGTACCAATGAGATGATCGATAATGTGACGACGTTTTCCCAACGATCCTCGAGTCCGAGTTAGCTTCAATAATCTATAAAATAGTGGAAAATTAAACACAATAAGCTTTAAAAGCTTAGTAAGCCATATATGAATAAAGTCAACACATGAATATTTGCATATCAATTCAAATATGCTAAACATAGCTAATCACATTCAAATTCACAAACCTTTCTCATTGAACATATACTCAATGTCTTAATCGAGTTCATCAAATATTTCCCCTTTTCAATACTTGTATGAATTTCGTATGTACCTGGGTCACTTAGCTCATTCATATATTCTTTCTTGACTTGACTTTGCCTGTTGAACTGTTCAAAATTGTTAAGGATACTCGAAAATCACATAAGCTCGTACAATGCCATATCCCAGATATGGTCTTACATATCATATATCGATGCCACTCCTAGACAGGGTCTTACACGAAATCAAATAACGATGCCAATGTCCCAAACATGGTCTTACACGTAATCACAATACAATGCCAATGTCCCAGACATGGTCTTAATGTAATCACATCTTGATAACCTAATGTCATGACATTCCTATCCTATACTATTCCTAAGGTTCGTACGGGACTTTCGGATATTGTAACTCTGTCGATTCTTGCTCGTATTTGCTTGTTCAACATTCATAGCAATTCAATGATAATAAAACATATATAATTCAATTCAAAGACATTTATTTGCATATAAAATTACCTCGTTCGTAGAAACAACGAAACTAGCCGATTAATTGAGTACTTTGTTTTTGCCTCGATCTAAGTCCAATTTCTTTTGTTCTTGATCTATATATATTAAAAATCAATCCATTTAATCAACAACTCAATCAATTTCATCCACAAACACATATTTAAGCCAATTTACACTTTGGCCCTCTATTCCTACAATTTAGCCCTTTATTTCATAAATCACTAAATCCAAAATTTAAGACCCATCATCCGACAAGGTCCCTCAAAATTCAATTTCATCCACAAAATCACTAGAAATATTTAAGAGTCTAGCAAATTAGATTTAAATTAGGTAAATTTAGCTTAATTTAGAGCAATTAGTAAAAATGACTAAATTGAATAAAAGGCAAAGGTTCAATTATAGATCAATAGAAAATAAAAAGGACCAAATAGGCAATTAAGCCTATATGAGAAGATGAGGCGGCAAAGTAGAGTAAAAATCTAGGATTTTTTTTTATGATAATATACAAATATTTGACAAGTGGGTGGTAAAAAAATAAAAAATAAAATAATAATAAATAAATTATTATAATATATTATTAGTAACTAAAATAATAAAAGAAATAGAACAAAAAAAAGAAACAGAATAGGCAAACGAAAAGCAGGGGAAGGAAAGAAAGAAAGAAGAAAGAAAAGAAAAAAGGGAGAATTAGGGTTTGAAGGCTTGAAGTTTAATTGGTAAGCTCAATCAAGTCCTTTTTTCTTAATTTTGATGTTTTAGAAACTTTAGAACAAAGTTTTGATGAAGTTAAATTGATATATTGTAAGATAGTTGATTATAAGACATTGTTCTTGTTGAAGAAATGATGAAATTAGGGATTAATTTGATAAAATTTTGAATTTGAATTGAATTAGAGACTTAATTGTAAAACAAGCCATAAGTTTTAAGTTTTAGGAATTAAATTGAAAGAAATCCGGAATTATAGAAAAATGATGAAAATTTGATAGTTATATGAATATTTTGATGGAAATTGAATAGAAATAAGGTGTGAATTGGTGTTATAAACTTGGTTATTAGCATTTTACACCAAAACAGTTTTGGGAAGTAGCAATGGTCTGAATTTGAAAATTCACTAAAAATTGTAGGAATTGAATTAGAGGATGAATAAGATATGAAATTAAATCTTATTGGGTCTAGTTTCTTATAGTGGAAACAGTGTAAACAATGAATTTATGAATCAAGAGATATTTGAAATTTTGTAGGACTGGTTCAGGGTAATTTCGAGACACTCTGTTCTAACTTTAGAAAATCACCAAAAATTGTATAAAAATAATTATGGGTTGGAATTCACATGGTTAAAATCCTTAATGAACCTATTTTCAAGATAAGTAAACGGAACATTGTTCGAATTTTTTACAAGGAGATAAATAATTTTAAGTGAAGAGTGGTCGGAACTGTTGACAGCAGAACAGGGGTAACTTTAAAGAATAAACTGTACTTATTGGCTAAACCAAAAATTCTAAAAATTTTATGGTAAGAAGATATGTGAGTCTAGTTTCAATAAAAATTAACGGATCTTAAATTGGAGTTTCGTAGCTCAAAATATAAATAATTTAGTAACAATGACTCAAGTAGACAACTTAATGGTGAAATTATATATATACATTAAAAATGGTTAAATTTGCATGTTTAGGCTCAATTAAATTGAATTGTGTTATACTGATGATTATGAATTATGTTTTTCGTATAAATTCTATCAAAGAATAGAGAAAGCTGAGTTAAAGAGAAATTATTGTTTGTATTATTGAATTGAATTTCTTTTAAGAATTGAATTGAATGAGTGGTAATGTGTTGAATATGCATAATTGAATTGTAAATTGATTTGAATGTGAAAATTTTGATTGAAAAATAATCTGATTGGAAATGAAAGTGAATTGAGAATTGAAATACCCTATTAACTAGTCGGGTCTAAACGGGATATAATTGGTATGCCATAGGATTTGGAAGTGTACGATCGCTTCATTGTTTATCGTGCAATTCAATTGTCAGTAATTGTACCATTTTAGGTACAATGTGCCGATCGGGTGTGTTTGGGTTGGAACTGTGTATCCGCCAAAGTCAATTTGTTAATAGGGTGAACATCTAAAGTGCCAATGAAATTGAGATTGTAAATGGAAGGCATGAATCTAATGTTCATGTAGTGATTGAAATTGTTACATGTGATATGTGATGGAAATTGAAGAATAGTTAAAGAAATTTATTGTTATTATTAATTAATGAAAGTTTAAGGAATCTACATGTAATTGTGATTCATATTATAATTTGAATTAAATACACATCGTACAAAGAGTTAATAGGAGTCTAGTGTCCCATAACCAGTTCGATCCCGAATGTCTTAATTGAAAGATACATGTTGTATAGTTTATATAAATATGCTTATAATGTTGGTTGTAAGAATGTTATATTATATTTTGTTACTAGTTTGATAAAATAGTAGAGATTATATTATATAAATTGGTATTTAGTTAGAATGGAAAATAAATGAAGTGATTAGTTAATTTTTGATTAATATCATGAATGTTTAGTTATTAAATGATTATGTTAATGAATTGGTTATGATAATTGTATATTTAGGTTTAATTGTTTTTGACTATGTCATTGGTTTGTTTCTTTTGGTTGGAATTTGTGTTGGGTATACAGTAAAAATAAGGGGATATGTCATTTCTAAATTTATAATAATTGTGAATTATTCGTAAGTTGTCTGATATGTCCAGAATGCCTCGTGACCTGCTTTTATGATGCAACATAGGGTTAGGAGGTGTTACACCCTAGCAGCCCATATTTTCATTTATTTCACACTTTTAACCACAAAATTTCATATTTTCTCAATTTAATCCCTAATATGCATTTTTATCAAAAATCACTTAACATAACATGAAAATCTACCATTTAACTTCCATAATTCATCATCAACCATCACAAATCTCATAAATTCATCAATGGCAACTATCAAAATCTTTAACAGTTTCAAAAATTAAGACACGGGCTGGCTAGTACTCAAAGCAACGATCATGAAAACATAAAAATCATCAAAAATCGAGCTCAAAATATACCTCAATTAAGCTATGCAAGTGCCGAATATCAAAGCCCTAATTTGGCTTTCTTCTTGGCTTTATTCAGCCGTAAAAGATGAAATGAAGCTTAATTTTTAACTTTTTTTTTATTTAATTTAACTTATTTACAAAATGACATATTTATCATTAATGAATAAACATTAAAATTCCACTAACTATAGGCATAATTGTCCATCCATTATTGAAATGGTTTAATAGCATTATAAGGGCTTCACACTTAATAAATCATAGTAATTAGTCACTTTTAACTATAGCATGCTACTTTTACATTTTATGCGATTAAGTCATTTTCTCAAATTAACCACTCAAACGATAAAATTAGCATACGTAACTTTCACACCTATCTAATTTCATGCCATAAACATAAAAAATAATATTAAAATAATTTTACAACCTCGAATTTGTGGTTCTGAAACCACTGTTCTGATTCAACTAAACCTGGCCATTACAACTTCCTCTTAGGGATTTTCATTCCTAAAATCTTACCACAAGGAATAGGTTTGATATTGCTTTCTCATAGCATCCCTGCTCCTACATAGCTTCTTCAATCCCGTGTCGATGCCATAATACTTTCACTAACGCTATTCTTTTATTTCTCAGCTCTTTGATCTCACGAGCTAGAATTCGGATCGGTTATTCATTGTACGATAAATTTGACTGAATCTCAACTTCGGTAGGGGAAATAACATGTGAAGAGTCAGATCGGTATTGTCGAAGCATCGATATATGGAATACATTGTGAATCTTTTTTGACTCAGATGGTAATGCTAGTCGATGAGCAACTGGTCTGACTCGCTCGATAATCTCATACGGTCTGATGAATCTAGGACTCAATTTCCCTTTCCGACCAAATCGAAGTATTTTTTTCCACAGAGATACTTTTAAAAACACTTTATCCCCGATCTGAAACTCAATATCTTTCCGCTTTAAGTCTGCATATGATTTCTGATGATTTGACGCTGCTTTCAAACTTTCACGGATCACTTTCACTCTCTCATATTTTCTAATTAGATCTTATTCGAAATATCTCGTTCATGCCATTATTATTTCAACAAAGAACCCAACCTTCCCCGCATCAAACGCAACCTGCACTATTCAACGATGCATTACTATAGATCACAAATCTTTTTACCCGACTGGCCGTTAGTATTGAGCTTCAAATAAAAGAGCTTTCAAATTGATCGCAATTCATAGAAATTTATCTTTTCACCCATAACTCTGGCAATTTCGATAAAATGATCAATGATAATAAATTTTCTATACCCATAGAATAAGTGAGTTATAGGTAAGTATTGATATTGAGTTGAATAAGAATTGAATTGAATGGTGAATTCATAATTGAATTGTAAATTGATTTGAATGTGAAAATTTTGATTGAAAAATAATCTTGGATTTGAAAGTGAATTGAGAATTGAAATACCCTATTAACTAGAAGTCTATACCTGCCATAGGATCATGAAGGCATGTACGGATTTGCCGGCTTTGTCGAACATTTTATAAAATGTGTCTATGCCACGATCGTAATGTACCGCTTAGGCACAAATGTGCCGCATCGTGTGTTTAGGTCATTTGAAAAGCCAATTGGAATCCTTCTCCAAGTTTGTTAATAGGGTGAACATCTAAAGTGAGAATTAAAATAAATTGATTGGTTATGTTATTGAAATATTGAAAGAAATGAGAAAGTTGAGTTATGGATTGAAATTGAGATTGTAAATGGAAGGCATGAATCTAATGTTCATGTAGTTTGAAATTGTTACATGATATGTGATGGAAATTGAAGAATAGTTAAAGAAATTTTATTGTTATTATTAATTAATGAAAGTTTAAGAATGAATTGATATTTGAGAAATTAAATAGCTACATGTTTGGTCTTGATTACTGATTCTTTATCTATATATATTCAAAATCAATCCATTTAATCTAGTGTCAACTCAATCAATTTCATCCACAAACACATATTTATAGTTTATATAAATATGCTTATATTTACAATGTTATATTATATTTTGTTACTTTGATCCTAAACTTATATTACATTTATTTACAGAATTTGAGTCCTTATTTCATAAATACATTAAATTATTAAAATTCAATAATGAGCCATGCTTAGCCAAATTCGCAGGGGTTTATAGGTCCCTAACAATTGTGAATTATTCGTAAGTATTTTTATTTATTTTCTGACACTTTTTAGGAACCAAAATTTTCATTTATTCATATTTTCTCAATTTAATCCCTAATAATGCATTTTTATCAAAA
Organism: Gossypium anomalum; assembly: GCA_025698475.1. Taxonomy (NCBI): domain Eukaryota; kingdom Viridiplantae; phylum Streptophyta; class Magnoliopsida; order Malvales; family Malvaceae; genus Gossypium; species Gossypium anomalum. Next base: position 63,237,100 of record CM046965.1, read on the forward strand.
ATCACTTAACATAACATGAAAACCTATCATTTAACTTCCATAATTCATCATCAACCATCACAAAGCTCATAAATTCATCAATGGGAACTATCAAAATCTTTAACAGTTTCAAAAATTAAGACACGGGCTAGCTAGTACTCGAAGCAACGATCACGAAAACATAGAAATCATCAAAAATCAAGCCCAAAACATACCTCAATCAGCCTATGCAAGTGCCGAATATCAAAGCCCTAATTTAGATTTCTTCGTTGCTTCATTTGGCCATAATAGATTAAATGAAGCTTAATTTTTAACATTTTTTTTATTTAATTTAACTTATTTACAAAATGACATATTTATCATTAATGAATAAACATTAAAATTCAACTAACTATAGGCATAATTGTCCATCCATTATTCAAATGGTTTAATATCATCATAAGGGCTTCAAACTTAACAAATCATAGCAATTAGACACTTTTAACTATAGCATGCTACTTTTGCATTTTATGCGATTAAGTCTTTTCTCAAATTAACCACTCAAACGATAAAATTAGCACACGTAACTTTCACTCCTATCTAATTTCATGCCATAAACATAAAAAATAATATTAAACTAATTTTATAATCTAGGATTTCTGCTTGAAACTACTGCTACGATTTAACTAAAACTGGTCATTATTACACACTCGCATGTGATAATTTCATTATTGTAAAATTTGAAATGAAATTATGTATAAGAGGTGGAGGTTAGAAAATGTTTATGTTTAAACCTTTATATTTATAATGTTATTTTAATTTGACACTATAATATTTTGTATTTTGTTGTGTTATGATATATAAAAAAATTATTATCTAACCCCAATGATTTATTAGTAACATGAATTTATTTTTTTTATGTTTAATATATGTTTTATATATACCTATTTATTTTATTTTTATATGAATTAATAAAATTTTAGAAGATCAAAATTTTTTTATCATTCATGTTTAAAAAAATTGCAAAACTATATATTATTTAAAATAAATTAAGCATCCAATAAGGTTATATAATAAAATGATTATATGCTTCTGAAGAGCTAATATTGCATCAAACTGTAAAAAGCTCTTTAAGAGCTAATATTTTACCTCCTTGTTATGCAAAATTTTGTAAATATAACATTGTTTTCTAGATAAAAAAGATATATGTTGAATAAAACCTTCATGTGTTTTACATTAAAACCATATATAGAAATAACATGAGATACTCATGTATTTGTATTATATATATTCCCCGAAGGAATACATTACACTATATGATTGAAATGTCTAATGTACTCCTGCAGTAGCAATATTGTGAAAATGACTTTAAAAGTATTTTCAAACGATTTCATACCTTCTAGTGGCTAAGCAAAATAATATGTTACTAATGAAAAACTATGAAATTCTTCCCATTAGTTTTGCTTCATTCCCTGAAGTAAATGTAGAAGTACATAACAGTTACGAAAAATGAAAATATAGAGATCATGATTGTTGTTGTAATTGACGATGTGGTTGGAGACGTACTAATAATCGTTATCAAGGTGGTTATAACAGTGGTACTTCTAACCACAAAAAAAAGAATAATAATGAAAAACAAGAAAATTATGGTCAAAATATTTGAAGATTTTGGTATATTCCTTGAAGTGAATATTTCAAATAATTGTTTGCAAATTATATTTCTTTTATTGAGTTAATAACATTATGGACTTCACATTGATGTAGACATTTCTAGAAGTAAATATCACAATATTACTTATATGTGAATACAAAATAAAAAGAATGACGATAAAATTATTAATTACCAAAATTTATATTTACATTATTAGTAAAATTGAAAAATATGATTAAGTAAACTAGAAGTTTACTGATACAAATACATTTACTACTTGGCGTGACCAGTTAAACTATCCTGGATTATATATGATACGAAAATTAATTAAAAATTCATATAGACATTTATTAAAGAATTAGAAGATTCTTTAATTTAAAGAATTCTCATCTGTTGCTTGTTCTCAATGGTAATTGATTATTACAAACTCACTGGTTAAAGTTGAGATTAAATGTTTTGCATTTCTGAAATGAATATGGACCGATTCATCCGCCATGTGGATGATTTTAACATTATATGATTTTGGTATATGCATCTACAAAATAATCACATGTGTTATCAACTTGCAACCTATCATTTGCGAGATTGTTTGTTTAAATAATTAATTTCAGATTATGCAATTAAAACAATTCATCTTGCTTATGTTAGTGAGTTTATGTCCCAAGCTTTCAATAATTATTATATGTCAATCGGGATAAAACTTGAACATCTTGTGGTTCATGTTCACACATTAAACGATACAGTTGAATCATTTATCAAATGCCTCCAACTAATAGCTAAATCATTACTTATGAGAAGAAAACTTCTTATTTCAGCTTGAGGTTGTATTGATTTACATGTTGTACACATCACGCCAATAAATTATAAATACTCCCCATTCCAATTGATTTTTGGTGAAGAGCCAACTATTTCCCATCTTACAATTTTTGGATGTGCGATATATGTCCCAACCGCTCCACCACAACGCACAAAGATGGGTCATCATAAGAGATTGAGAATGTATATTTATATGCGTCTTTTTATAATGCTTTTGAGTTATTAATTCGAGATTTATTTATGACATGAGCTATTAATTTGATATATGTTCCAACTGCTCCACCACAATGCACAAAGATGGGTCATCATAAGAGATTGAGAATGTATATTTATATACATCTCCTTATAATGCGTTTGAGCTATTAATTTGAGATTTAGTTATGACTTGAGTTGTTAGTTTTCCCAACATTAGGGGGAGAGAATAAAAAGCTGGATTAAGAAAGTACTTGAAATGAATTATCAATATCTAATATCCTTGTACAAAGCAATGTGAACCAGAAGTTCAACAGATAATTTATTTTACAAATCAACTTCCAAATTCATTAAATCTCACATAACAGCTGAAAATGCTCCAATACCAATTGATGTGCTAATAGGGCAAACTGTTAGTGCAAAAGAAAGTAATCTATGCCTGAAGCGTGGAAGACCAATCAGTTTCAAAGATAAAAATCCTTGAAAAAAAAAGAAGCAAACATTCAAGATAGTCATATAGTGGAGGTGGGGGTTCCTGAAGAGACTCATGATATAACTAATTATAAAACTTAAGAAGATATTTAGGTACCTAAAAGTGAAAATGAAAATTATAAAAATAAAGAGATCTCGATAAGTTATGTCAATACGAAAAAAAGATAGAACCGAAAAAAAATGTAGTTGTCGACAACAATTTTGCTTATAATATTGCTATTGAAATAATAAAAGAAAATAAGGATACTGAGCCTAAATCTATTGAGGAATGTAAAAATAGAAAAGATTGGTCAAAATGGAAAGATGCAATTCAAGCGCACTGAATTCACTTTCTAATCGTGAAGTTTTTGGACTCAGTAGTCCAAACACCTAAAAGTGTAAAGCGGATAGGATATAAATGTGTATTTGTCCTAAAATGAAATTAAAAAAATGAAGTCGTAAGATATAAAGCACGACTTGTAGCACAGGATTTTCGCAAAGGCCCAACATTGATTATGAAGAGGCATATTCTCCCGTGGTGGATGCAATCACATTTAAATATCTTGTTAGTATGGCAAGACGTGAAAAACTAGACATGTACAGAATGATGAAGAGTTTCTTGGTCCTAAAGTACCATATCTAATTGCCATAGGGGCATTGATGTATCTTACAAACAACACAAGACCTGATATAGCTTTCACTTTCACTATAAACTTGTTAGTAAGATTTAGTTTCTTCTCCAAATATGTAGACATTGGAATGGAATTAAACATGTATTTAGATATCTTAGAAGGACCATTGATATGAGGTTTTTTTATTCAAATGATTCAAAATCCCTATTAGTCGGCTATGTTGATGCTGGATACTTATCAGATCCATATAAAGGTCAATCTCAAACAGGATATTTATTTACATGTGGGATATATCATGGCAAAAAGCAAACATCATAAATCATACAGAAATAATTGCAATACATGAGGCAAGTCAAGAGTGTGTTTGGCTAAGGTTATTGACCCAACATATCCAGAAGATATGTAATTTGCCTTTACAAGAAAATATGTGAACCATCTTATATGAAAATAATACAACATGTATAACTCAATTGAAGGGTGGTTACATCAAAGGTCACCAAAATTATTTTTCACCCAGGATCTTGAGAAAAGAGGTGATATAAATGTTCAACAAATTATTCTATTGATAATTTAGTAGATCTATTTTCTAAAGCATTGCTAACTTCAACATTTGAAAAACTACTACACAAGATTGGAATGCGTCAGCTCAAAGATGTAATGTAATGTTGCCATTAGGAGGATTCTAAAACAAGTTGTACTCTTTTCCTTTAACCAAGGTTTTGTCCCATTAGGTTTTCCTGATAAAGGTTTTTAATGAGGTAGCTTATAATAGAAGATTGTGGTCTCTTTTTCCTTCATTAGGTTTTTATCCTATAGGGTTTTTCCTAATAAGGTTTTAATGAGGCACATAATCTACCAATGGACATCCAAGGGGGAGTGTTATGAATATCTTATTAAGTGGATGTCCACCATGATCAAGATAAAGTTTTGATGTACTTTAAATTTTAATAGTTATTAAATTATATCTCTACTTCTTTTATACTTCTTATGCCTATAAATAGAGACTCTGATGAAGCATTGTAATAATCCCTTTGATTAATAAAGTACATTCTCTATTACTTTTATATTTTCTTTGTTCTTTATTCTCTCCATCTCTCTTTATTTTATAACAATCTATTAATTTTTATAGGAGATTTTATCTATTATTATTAATTGTATAGTTAAAATGAATAAAAACTATATTATGAAAAAAGCTTATGTATTTAATGTCATATTAGTAATTAAATTAAAATTAAAGGGAAAACCAAATGATTAAGAAGTAACTACACAATTCCTTAATGGGAAACATAATGATGGTGTTATAAAATTTTATAATGTTTATTGGGTTCTAGAGATGAGAGGGGGGAGGGGTATAAAAGGGGGAAAATCAGAGTTGTCTAGGGCACGAAGACCTCTTATTCTTATATTCACTACCTTTCTTCCATTTCTTTTCTGGGTTGTTTTCTAAGTAGTAGAAAAAGGATTAAGAGAATAGTCTGCATGTAGGTGGAAATGAATATTTTAGCTTGAGTAACGGAGAATTAGACAAACTACTAGTAGCCAAGGAGAAAAATCAAATGGCAAGGGAGAAAGTAAGAAGGGGAAGGTGGTATTGGCTTTCAGAAATACTTGTTGGTGAGTTCCTGAACTCAAACCTTCAGTTTTCATTTTGTATGTTCAGTGTAGTGATTTGGACTGTGGTTTCTTTGAAAAATTTTGTTGCATGTTCAACTGAAGTTAAGATTTTACTATGTTGTGAGATCTTTACTGCATGATTATGTGTGTTAAGATTTGGTATACATATGCATATGCATGTCTGGTTGTTAGGATAAGCTTGTTGTATTTATGAGATTTTTACTAGATAAATTTCTACTGATTATGTTGTCTTGTGAATAGTCCACTGGTTGTAAGGTGTATTAGAGACTGTGGTGAAATGTTTGGTATGCTCTTTTTTGTGTTAGTAATTCATAGGTTTACCTGAGTGTATGAATTGTTGAGTGCTTGTTATATGTTGTTTTCGTGAAAATGAATGTTATGCGGAGTATGGAGGGATGAAATGATGGATGAAGGAATAAGGAGATGTCATGTTGTGCACTTTGTGCCACCTATAATTTGGCTTTGCGGAGGTTTAGTTAGAGGATATAGAGAATGTATATGCATGTTATTCGACTTTGTAGAGGTTTAGTTAGACTATAAGGAGACATATGCGTATGAGTATATGATGACCCTACGAAGGTTCTTTTTAAGTATGAGACTTTACGGAGTCTAAGGCTTTGGGCCTCAAGTATGTACGCAAGCTCTATTGCCATTAGCATACGCAAGTCATGATAGTCCACTGGATTTATCCTTATGTTTCAAGATACGACGGTCCATTGGACCTGACTTGAAATTCCCTGCTAAGGCTGTACGTTAGACTCCACCACATAAAAGTCTATGGAACTTTCTGTTCAGTAAACTCGTAAATCTGAGTCAACATGGAACAAATTCTCGTGTCATAGCCACCAAGCGCGAAATTTTCATATAAGAATCCGTATCTATGAACCTTCAAGCAAGAGTCCATAAGGAATATTCCATGTATGAGTTTGCAATGACTATTTCAAGTATTAGTCCACAAGGACCACCATTAAATCAAGGTCCGTAAGGAATGTTACCAAGCATGAGTCAATAAGATTTCTCAACAAGAATGAATCTACACGTATGTTTCTGCCAAGTATGAATTTGCGTATATAAGTCTGCAGAACTTATCCGCAATTTTACAAATTAAGACAATCTATAGGACATTTCTTTACAAGCATGTGTATGTGAAAACTATCTCCTAAGCATATGTACGAGTACAAATCTGCAACAACTATCTTCAAGCATGTGTTCGCAAGATGTGAACCTGCATGTCTAAGTCTGCCAAAATTTTACTATAGGTTCAAGTTCATAAAGCATGAAATTATACATAAAAGCTCATTAATCATGAATTCTATAAAATAAAATTTCAAGATTGAATTCACCAGGATTAATCTTTACAATTAAATTTGCAATGGAAACATATTTCAAAACTCTCCACATGTGACTTATTCGCGAGATAAAATCACAAGAAATCCTTAAGTGTGAATTTGTAACAGCCCGGTTTTAGCTAAATCGGAACAGTGATTTTGGAACTACAAATTTGAGGTCATAAAATTATTTTAATATTATTTTTGGTTTTTATAGCATGTGAATATATATGTGTGAAAATTTCGTGAGCTAATTTTATCATTTAATAGCTCAATTTGAGAAAAATGACTAAATCGTGTAAAATGCAAAAGTTGCATTCCATATGATAAAGGTGTTTATTTACAATGGCTTATTAAATGTGAAGTCCTTATATTGTAAATAGACTATTGATAGTGGGAATGGATATAAATGGTCTTATATTTGATGTTTAAATGGTTTAATAACCAAGGGTAAAATGGTAAACTATGTATTATGTAATTAATAAACAAAACCAAAGGCATTATCATCTTTATTTTCATCACCCATAACCAAAAATAAGAAGGAAAAATAAGTCATTCTAGGTTTCTTCATTCGGCCTGTATATTCAAGCAATTAAGGTATGGTTTTGATCCGTTTTTGATAATTTCTATGTTTTTGTGATCGTTGCTTTGAGTACTAGTTAGCCCATGCCTCAATTTTTGAAAGTGTTGATGATTTTGAAAGTTTCCATTGATGAATTCATGTGTTTTTGGATGTTTGATGATGAAATATGAAAGCTTGGTGTTTAATATACATGTTTTGTAAAGTGATTTTGAGTAAAAATGCATATTAGGGATTAAATTGAGAAATTTGTAAATTGAAGGGTTAAATTGCAAAATAAATGAAAGATATGGGCTACTAAGGGCATAAGGGTAATTCGGCCAAGCATGGGTCTTATTGAATTTTGTGAATTTTGTGTATTTATGAAATAGAGACTAAATTGAATAAAGTGGAACTTTAGGGGCTAATGTGAAAAAAACCCAAATATGTGTTGTGGACTAAATTGAAATATTATGTGATTAAATGAGTTGAATTTGTTATAATATAGATCAAGAAAAGAGGAACTCAGACTTAGATCGAGGCAAGAACAAAGTACTCGACTAATCAACTAGTTTCGTCGTTTTTACGTCCGAGGTAAGTTTGTACGTGATAAACATTGTTATAATTATATTTTTAATGTTTTGATATTGCATAAACTGTATATACGAGACTACGGTAATGTTCGACGACAAATTGACTATGTTTGGCACTTAGTGTGCAATTTGAGATAGCTTCGGATATATATATATGTGGCACTTAGTGCGCGATTCGGAATAGCTTCGGCTATATGTGGCACTTAATGTTCAAGAACGAGATAGCTTCAGCTATGAAAGGCACTTAGTGTGCGAGATTATAAAAGCTTCGGCTATGTTTTGGCACTTAGTGTGCGAGATATCGAGTATTTGACAGTATTATGTAAAGGTATGAGTTCGATATGAATGTGTACAGGTATGTAATTACAAAGTATGAAATTCAAAAAGAAGAAATCATGAATATTACATATAGCTTGAGAACAAGAATGTGAAAGGTTTGTTCATAATCATGAGTTGCACGTTATTATGTTTAAATTGATTAATGATTTATTGGTGATTAGATAAGTTTATATCATACGAACTTACTAAGCTTTTAAAGCTTATTTTGTGTGTTCTTTCTATGTTTATTAGATTATCGAAGCTAGTTCGGACATCGGGGATCATTAGGAACTATCGTCACACTATCGACTACTTACTGGTATATTTTGGATGCTTGTAAATATAGTATATGGCATGTATAGGCTAGTGAGTTAATGATATGTTTTGAAATTGATATAGCCATGTGATTTGGCTTGCTTTTTTTGAAAATATTGGTATGTATTTGGTCATTTAAGTTGGCTTAAATTATGTGATGTATATAAGTTATCTTGTGTTTTGGCATATTTTCCATGGTTGTTGATATGGCTAAGGTTTCATAGTTGTTCAAATGGTAATGTTTTAAGTTTAGTAAAGGACTTATATGGTATGATTGAAGTTGATGAATTGAGAGGATATATGCTTGTGAATGAATGTTAGATGATATAAGTTTTTGAATGGGTATTTGGTTTGAATTGATGATGGAATTTGATTGAAATGGATATGGTATAAATTGAACTTTTGGTTAATGATTTTGCGATGCCTATTGTATGATGAATTTGTACCCTTTTTGGTTGTTTAAGTGAGCATAAGAAAGGGTGGCAAATTGGCTTTGCAAATGGCCTATTTTTGTCCACACGGGCAGAGACACGGGCGTGTGTCTCAACCGTGTGTGACACACGGTCATGTTACATGGCCATGTGTCCCCTGGGGTACCCTTTTGAATTAAGGCAGTATACCCTACAGTTTTGACACGGCCTAGACACATGGCGTGTCTACTGGCTGTGTGTGACACACGGGTTGGCACACGGGCGTATCCCCAGCCATGTGGTACAAGTCAGTATATATGCCTTGCTTTCACACGGTCTGTGACATGGGAGTGTTTGGTAGCCGTGTGAGGCACACGACCTGTTCACACGGGCGTGTGACCCTTAAATGTTGGAAAATTTTCTAAGTTTTTCAAAGTTTGCAAATGTTATCAGTTTAGTCCTAAACCACTTCTAAGCATGTTTTAAGGTCCCGTAAGACCTTATAAGGGACAATGTGAATGAATTGAATGGATTTTGATTTTGATTGTATAAATGTATGTGAATGATATGTATTATCTGGTAACGCCTCGTAATCTTATTCTGACGACGGATATGGGTTAGAGGTGTTACAGAATTTATTTCTCCTAGTTAAATTTGGAGTAAATGGTGGAATTTAAACTATGTTGGATCTAGTGTCTTAAGTGTAATATTTTCGTCTAAGTACACTTATATTTTTTTTCAAACAAATTGGTTAATAAAACGAATTCATTGATTACATTAATATACTTTGTATAATTTTCCTCACATGGTTTTTGCACACAAAGCAAAATGGAAGCAAATGTTTCTAATGGGTTGTCTAACAGTTTAAGTAATACTAAATGGTATTACGTGGTTGGGTCGTAATATGGAAAGATAGCTTGTATTAATAGACAAACCTAAACATGTCATTAGTCTAATGGGAAATGAGAAAACCAATTAAAACACTAACATGTCATCTATCAAGTCTAATTGGGGAGATGCCTTGTCTTGGGCATCGGAACGGATGACTCCTAGAAGATAGAGGCATAGATGTGATTGAGTGGACTGGCAGTACATCAGACAGGACCCAAGCAAGATAGATCTTAAATCCGTTTATGGATTTATTCACTTGTGACATTTATAATGTGGCAGACCTAAATCCTGAGTAGATGGCAGACTATGTATGCATGACTCATACACTTTGATGTAAGTAAAAGCCTGAGTTCAAATAGATAAGGAACCAAAATCTGGTGTCTTATGTGTACGAATTTTGCAGTATGTAGCATCATTCACAATAATGGAATTCATAGCTCGAGACATGGGTAAATGATATTCTCTAATAGTATTACATGGTTGATGAAAAATAAACGTGGCCACGGGTTATTCGTCTTTATGATGGATGACTTGATAAATATTTGATAGTGATTGGAAGATCTAATGGTTACCATGAGATAAAATAGAATCATATTGGGAGAACAAATATTATCCTAAAGAGATCAAGGATATCCTATAAGGGTAACACACTTATAACAAGGTCATTAGACGAGCACTGGGTAGTTGCTTTCGTAATGGTATGTCGCTGGGGAGAGCTCAGTCATGATACTATAGTGGAATAACTTCATGACTAAATGAGTTTATAATTAATAGGCGAAAAGCCAGAACTTAATTATAAATCATTTAACCCTCAACTACATATGTCCAATTGGTCCCTCCGCTAGCTCATTGAAAAATAGAGAAATTTTATTCTCAAATATTACATATATTTTTCCAGAATAACAATTCTACCAATTTCTATTAAGAAGAGAGAATTTTTGTTTTCACCCTAAAATGAAAGAAACTTTTTCTAGTTTTATGTTTCGATTCAATTTGCTCGAGCCTACACTCAAAGTAGTTCATGGTCCGAGAATAATGGATAAGATCGTTTGGTTGAAAGCCGAGAAGCCAAAAACACATGTACAAATTCGGTTAAGGTTTATTGCTATAAATATCACAAATTGGGTCGATTTTTAAAATTTTAATTTTTCGTTGTGCAAGAAAATCATTTTCAAACCTGGATTTTCCCAACAAACTCAGGGTTAAAATTTGTTATTTAATTGAACTTCAGGACGTGGCATGTGTCTAAGGCAACAAGAATGCCTTATAATATTGACCGACATGTGGTTAATTCGCCCATGATTATGAAACTCCTTTAAATTCCTCCTTATAGATAGGTGAATTGTGTAGTTTAGTTCACAAGCAAGTAGGAATTACATGGTAACATAATAAGTTGGTTTGAATCTATAAATAGAAACCCTGGTTAGCTGAGCGTTCAGTTAAACAGTTAAGGTGTTACACTCGCGATACTCATTTTTTCGAAATTTAACAGTTTAGTCCTAGTGTGTCCTCAGAAAAAAATTAGTTTTTGTAAGCTCGCCTAAGATTCGATAATACTTGTATATTATAATGAATATATAACTTGTTTAAAAATTAATCATTAACTCATACATATTACTGTGAATGACTGTTGTTGCTCAGATGATGAATGTGATAACTTGTAACCCGAATCCGATGATCTGGTTGGGTTACGGGGTGTCACATCAAGAATATCAATTTATGGCTAAAGAGACTTTCAATGGCTGTTGCCCACTAGTGTAACACCCCAAACCTGGCCTAGACATTATGGCCGAATCTAGCGATGTCACATGGAGTAGAAGCTGAAAATGAGTTTGTCGAGTTAAAATCGTTCCAGTTAATTAGCTTTATTTTAATTCGAAGAAAAGTGCATATTCTTCGTTATGTCTAAATCAATTCTTTCTAGCGTAAGCTTTTGGAAACGTTTATTTTTGGAAAACAGTTCGTGTTGAAAGAAACCTTTGTTTTAGCGAAATCGAGTTTTTTTTACCATTCTAAAATCGTAAAGCAGTTAAAAATCCAATGTAACACCGCAAAATCGGTCTAGACATTATGGCTGAATCTGGCGATGTCACATAATAGAGTATTCAAGAAAATCATGTTGTCGCAATGAAACCATTTTTGCTTAATTACTTCTCTTTATCTCGCATTAGTTTCAAAATGTTTTTCTTATTTAATTGATTGTCTCAAAATGTTACTCGTTGCGAAAGCTTTTTAAAAACAATTTAAGTAATCGTGGTTTAAGAGAAATCATTTTTTTGTTTTGAAAATCAAATTTTCCCTATTGCTAACAGTTATAATCCATAAAATAAATAAACCCAAATTTAAGCAAACAGTCCAAGAAGTCCAATTGACATAAAAAATAACCCAGAAAATAATTAAGAAATAGATATCAAATTTGAAAGTAAAAACAGTTTAAAATATGTGTGGCCACCGTCGAGTCCTCCGCTGCACCGATCCATCAAGTTTAGGGATTACCTGTGCACATTAAATAAAAGGGTGAGTTTACGTAAACTCAGTGTGTAATCCCACAGAAAACAAGCAATTAGTATACAATCATACTCAGTCTGGGCCTTAGCCCTTTTTAGTATCAGTGGCAGATGGGCCTTAGCCCATCACATTATCAGTACTGATATGCACAAAATCCTACCCAACCAGCCTCTACACACCATCTCCGTCCAACCGTACACTCTATGTGGGGATTAAATCAACCCACCCATCCTTACACTTTAGATAGTACCGAATGTGGCCCAAAACAGTAATTTGCAACTGAGCTGCCAGTATATTAGGCTCATGAGCCTTTCAGTACACTTCCTCTAATTATCATCATCCCAGCCCGATGCAATGCAAACATACATTATGCCATGCTTTTATGCAACCACCAGTCAATCATATACATATATAAACCAGTAATCATGCATTATTATTCATGCATCACATACATTCAGATCATACATTTAGGGGTCTAGTTGACGTTTACTGACCCTACAGCGGGTTCACAGTCGACTTGGGCAACCTGTGCAACCTTAGAAATCATTTCAATAAAATAGGCTTACACGCCCATATGGCCTGCCCGTGTGGGCCCACACGCCCAAATCAGTCCAGCCCGTGTGTTACACACGGCCTGCCTGGCCATCACACGGCCGTGTCCTGAACGCATGGCTTGGCTTCATCAATCACACACCCGTGTCCTACCACACGGCCTACCACACAGCCTACCACACGGGCAACCACACGCCCGTGTAACATCGACAGTATGCTTTTTCGACTTTTCACCGAATCCTGTTTTCTGCGTTTCGGGTACACACCTGGTACTATTCGATGTAAAAACCACTCCCATGGTCACCAGTACCTAAGATCACCCAAAAGACTCTGAATTATTCACTTAAACGATAAAATAAACCAATCCTAAACTAGTTATTCAGCAAATTAGCAAACAAACCTTACATTCAATCGAACCGCGGTAACTTCCACACCACTACTATCCCGACGAACGATTACGAACCTCTGAATCTTTCCATAATCGAGAATGAACACAAAATCCCCATTAAAAACCTAACCACAAAACCTTAAGAAAATGGCAGAGCAAATACTTACCGAATGAGCGAAACAACGTTGATCCAAAAGAAGCAATTGAAAAATAAGAAAGGAGAGGGGAACCAAGAAAAATTCAGCAGAGCAAGAGGAGAAGAAAAATAATGTCAAAACCTTGGAAATTTTCAAAAAAGGAAGAAAATATTTTGGAAAAAAAAAAAGGGATATGATACTAAATCCCTAAATTCTCTCCATCTAATCCCACTACTCAGAATTTTGATGCAACCAAAACTCTATCACCAAACTGAGCAAAATAAATCACCCTTGCTGACACAGGGATTCGAATACAAGACCCTCAGCACACCAACACTCCACCTAACCACCAGATCAGCAGGCCCTTTCTGATATGAAATTACAAATAGTCAAATATAAGCCCACTGATCAAGTTTAAGGCTTAATTCAGAAAAAATACCAAAAATTTCCCAAGACAAGGCTTGAACTTGGGACCTCACACACACACCCAGAGCACTTAACCACTGAAGCAGATACAGAGTTGTGTCATATTTTAACAAAACATAAATATGCAATTGTTTTGGGGCGTTGCATCCAAAGTAAAAATCTAGAACAGTTCAAAGTCTCAAAGTTTACATCAAACCCCAAATAAGTAATAAAATTTAAATATTTACGAAAATAGTCTAAAATTTACGTGTGGCCACCATCGAGTCCTCCGTTGTGCTAATCTGCAAGTCTGGGGATTACCTGTATAGATTAAACAAAAAGGGTGAGTTTTTGCAAACTCAATATGTAATCCCTACAGAAAACATGCATACAAAAAACACGTCAGAATACAGTCAAACACAGGCTAGGCTGAGCCCATTACAGATTCAGTTTGGGCCTTAGCCCAATTAGATACAGTTTTAGATGTTTATACTAGGGCCTTGGCCTATCTCAGTTACAGTATGGAATAGCAGAAAAGGAGAATCCGACCCACCAGCCTCTACACACCATGTGGGGATTAAATCAACCTGCCCATCCCTACACACCATGCTGTACCTAAATGCGGCAGAAATTTGTAACAAAGCTACCAGATAACAGGCTTAGTAGCCTTTTAGACACTTCCTCCAAAACAATCAATCACCCACTCCGATACAATGCAACATACCATAAATGTCATGCGATTATGCATTTTAACAATTCATATATTCAAATCAATACCGAAATCAAACAGATAGATTACACATATAGGGGTCTAAGTAGTGCTTACCGACCCTACAGTAGGTCCACAGTCGACTTGGGTGACCTGTGCAACCTTAGAGAACTTTTCAGAACAATGGGCTCACACGCCGATGTAGCCTACCCGTGTGGACCCACACGCTGGTGTGGCCCACACAGCCCAAATCGGTCTAGCCCGTGTGTCGCACACGGCCTACCTGGCCATCACACGGCCATGTTTAGTGCGCATGGCCTGGCCTCGTCAATCACACACCCGTGTTATGGCACACGGCATACCACATGGCCTACCACAAGGCCGTGTGGTGTCAATAGAATGGTTTTTGGCTTCCACTGAAACCTCATTTTCTGCATTTCTAGGTACACACCTGTATCGTTTTTGATGCCTAAACACTCTCGAGCACTCCAAGGCCTAAAATCAAGATACTCCTCATCAGTTGACGAATTTACAAGAAAATTCGACAACCAAAGAATGAAAAAAAACTCGACTTACTACGAACAATACCCTTCGCTAAATGATGCTAAAACACAAGATACGTGATCTACTGTCCACCGCCTCTTCCTACGCCATTAACGGGAGAAGAACACATCACTAATAATCATTATCAATCCATGATGGAAAAGATAGGGAAACTTACCATACTCGCAGAAACACGTAGAACGACCGAAGACAAATTGAAAACAAAATCAAACAGAAAATAGGGAGAGGGAGATGAGAATTTCGACAGAGAGAGGGAGAAGAGAAAACAGAATTTTTTGCAAAAAGAAATCCCAATGAAAAATCCTGATAACCCCCTATTCCAACTCCCCTTAAGTCCCTCCACCAAACTCTCCACTACTCAGACGCCTAACACAACTCAAACTCTCTTTCAGAGCCGAACAAAAATATTGCCTACGCAGGGACTTGAACACAGGACCTCAAACAGACCAGCACTCCACTTAACCACCAAACCAGCAAGCGCTTTTTCTTATAAGCTTACCAACAATTAAATATAAGACTACTAAGCAAGGTTAAGGCTTTATTTAGAAAAATACCAAAATTTAACCCAAGTAAGGCTTGAACTTGGGACCTCTCACACACACCTAGAACACTTAACCACTGAAGCAGATACACAGTTGTGTCACATTTTAATAGAAACATAAATATAATTTTTGGGGCGTTACAACTAGAGTCCCATATCAAGTTTGTAACGCCCCTTTCCCGGCCGAAGATTAGTACAATTAGGAAATGCTACAATGACACTCTCAAGGTTAAACCAAAATTGTTCTTTTATAAATGTTTCCCAACAATTAATGTTCTTTAAAATAAAATTGGCAAAATTTAGAAAGATTCAAATATGATGAGAAATATTTTTTTGGTCATTGAATACATGTGAGAATATATCCAAAACATAAAACAAGTTTTTGGAGTTCTTTGGCTTAAATCGAAGTTATTCGGGTTGAGAAAGATGAGAGTTTTGCAATAACTTAAAACAATTTAAATAAAATAATAAAAATAATATTAAAACATTTCAATGGCTTTAAATTTTTTATAGGTGACAAGAGATATTCGGGTTTAAGTAAGAGCTTTGAGAAGCTCAGAACAACTAAAACAATGTAGGGGAACTCATCTAATGGGCTAGATATTTGTACATAAGCTTGGTATTGTAGCGTTTTAGCTACTGTCCAGTCATGTTTCGATACCTATAAGTTAGGTGTTAGACCCTGGGTTCCTTGGGGGCAAAAATCAGTCTAAATCCATTATATTTCACCCCCAAACACTATCCAATCATTCCAACAATTTTCAAACACATTCATATGGGGTTTACAACCATCATTCAACAAACAGCTAAGCTCAAAGTAAATTAAATCCAAGGTATAACATACAAATTATCAAATTGAATACATTTTTCTTTTAAAATCGTAAAACATCATAAACAAATCTCATTGAAAAGTTTTAGTCCTTATGTACATGCTATCACTAACAAATTCTAATACAGCGCCATAGGTTGAACCATCTGTTCCTCAAGCAACGATGCAATATCTTTAAGTCACTAGTTCGCCTTTCTCGGAATGGTTTTTACCTAGTTGTTTAAAGAACGGACATGTTAAGTTCAAAAGCTAAGTAATTAATCATTTATTATCCTAACTTGCCTTTAGCATTAGTAGCTTGAACCTATTATATATTTTTATTCAATAATTCACTTAAGGCATTGATCGTGTCGCACGTGTGCTCATAAAACAAAGATTTTATAAGACAATTTTTAAAGCACGGTTTTACTACAAACATACAGGTCCGTTGTAATATTTATAGTGTTACAATGGAATACCAGAGTATTCCAAGGATTAAACCCAAATGAGATGGCAGTTGAGTGATAAATAACATACGTGAGAGAGTATAAGTGGCTACTGATACGATTTTATAGTATTGCAAATCATAACAAACAATTTGTACAAAAAAATTAATTATGCTAATCTAGGGACTAAATTGCAAAGAGTATGAAATAAAGAAATTAACCAAATAAATGACTAGTGGTGGTTGGTTGATTTCGATGTGGTTCACTGGTTCTCAAACAAGGGACTTAAATTGATAAAATTACGAAGTGGCTCTATTTTATCTTTCGATCTCAATTTTATTGACTTATACAAATTAGTTCTGATTTATCTCTCGATCTCACCTGTTAATCCGGGACTAATGAACGGGTGCAAAACAAGATTACCTTTCTATTTCACTTGCCTAAATATTCCCTTAGGGGTGTCACTTCCTAAGTTTTTAAGTCTGTAGCACCCTATACCCTGCCTGGTCACCAAGCCTGAATATGGGAGGCCACACCACCGTCCCATGTCATATACAACAAGTAAAAGTTTATTCTAAAAGAAACGTCTTTCATATTATCATCCGTATAGGTTTTAAGTCAATTATACTAGCTAGTTATCATTGTCACGTGCTAAACTTACATTAAATAGTCCTATAAACATATTAAAACATGCATAAATCCATTCAGCAAAATTCTCAAACCAGGTCCGTAGGTATTGATACTAACATTAAGGTATTGATATTTTCTTCAAGTGGTATTGATACCACTTAGAAAACCGATACCAAACTTGCATTTTGTTTCTCGATTAAAAATCAAAGTCTTGATAATATCGGTACCTGTCGTGAATTATTGATACTTTGACCCCGAGTATTGATACTCGAGCAAAGGTATCGATATCAAATATCTATTTTGACTACCTGCACATTTCAAAACACAGAGGTATCAATTTTAAAACTCGATTATCGATACCTCTTCCCCGGACCTCAAAAATGTAACATATATGAGCAATTAATCCGTTCCAATTTAGTTCCTAAACATCTTACATCAATTACTTTGAAAAATAATAATTCAACGACCTAATTAGCAGTTTAATATTGCAAAATCATGTTCGAGCAAGTAACGTCAATCCATCCTCAAGTTCATGAACCCAAGCATAACAATAACATGTAATTCTTATAAGCCGAACCAAAAACCAACATAATGTCTAGAAGTTAACATGGTTATAAACTAGTCTACCACATTGCCTTATTCCCCAAAACATAAATAAATATAAAACACCTATGAAATAATGCAAAAGTCTTGCTTGGATTACCTCTCAGAACCACATCGCTCACACCGGTACACAACTAATCTGCAATAGTTAAACGAGAAAGTGGGTGAGCTTAACAATCTCAGTGAATGCCTAGAACAATGCAAACAATTCATCAAGCATTAACGAAACAACCATATAGCACAACCTTAACAGTTCCAACTTTAGTGTCATAATATTCTTACTCATGCATTATTTTCTAGTTCTTTTACATGGTGAACATATTCACTTTTAAGCATATACCATATTTCACATATAGTCACTTAACATACAAGCATATATCACCATACTAATATAATCTCATGACGTTTAAGCATATGTCATAATACTCATAAAATCACATAACATTCAAGCATATATCACAATATTCAAAAACATGTTTAGGGGTAAATTGCATAATGGTCACATACTCATTTAGGCATACATCACGTTACACATATATACATTTTAAGATAATTTGACACTTGAGCTATGAAACATAAAAGTGAGCTCTATCATCAATCATAGGATACGCGGATCTCCAACACACCAAACATAGACTTATAGAGTCAAAAATGTCCCAAAAGTGAAGCATAAAGCTAACACTCTTCATATTTCCCCTCACATGTCCCATTGGATAGAGCTTAGCTCATATTCCCTTATCCCTCCAACATGTCCCAGGGCCTCAATGCCCAAAATCACTGTACATATAGGTGAGTACTCACAACCCCATGGCATGCCAACTATACCCAACGATTTCAATATCACAAGGCCGAAATATCCAAAGTCAAACATATATCACTTACTGATTATTCGTGCACAATAACTGCATGTTTGCATCTTTAGCAAAACACCATCACTAACATTTAACATTTACATAACATGTACATATTTGCATTTTCACAATAGTTATCATAACCATATATCACATATTATAATATATCATTTTAATTTACATGTTCACAAACACATAAGCACTTTATTTACAAGATAACATAGGTATGAGAAATCTTACACTAGGAATTTAGAGTAGGGGTTTAGGCTACTACTAGATTCCCAAATAATGCATTGAATCATTTCCACGAGTAATTATTTCAAACACTCACTAATTACGCTTTTGGCAAAAAGTTAAAAGTTCAAATTAGCTTTTCCTTGCCTTTATCTCTTCTAGTAGAAGGTTCTATTGAATTCGAAAATTCAACAGAACAAATTCACACAACAATACATCCAAAAATAAGCGAAGGACTCATTACAAGCATACAAAACATAAGCCTAAACTACGTTGTCATGTAACTAAAACTTATAACATAACAAACTTTAAATTTGACTATCTCGATCTGTACTTAATGTTTTCACTTTAAACCAATTCCGTTCATCTTATAATTCTCTTACGACTAATTCCTAACCTTTAAACTACAATAAAATACTCAATTCATAGTATCGACTTTTTCGACATGTTTTATGGTTATTTTCCAAAAATTCATTAAAACTCAAGAATTCTTTAACGAAACGTCAAAGTAAAGTTAGAAACCTTCTAATCATGTTAAAATAAGTTGAAAAACACTTTGGAACCACATTTTTATGCAAAATCTCAAAATCCACTATTAAAGACCTGAATTTTGGCTTTTATTTAAAATGTGTTTCAATGGCTACAAATTCATTTTAATGAACTAGATATCATTTAAAATTCATAGAAAGTCTAATGGTTACCTTCGATGGAAGAAAAACGAGCTTTGACACAATTCCAAAAAAACCCCACGTTTGGAGAAGATGATGTAAATGATAAAGTTTTTGGGTGATTTTCTTGGTTTCTATAGAGGTTTATAACTTAAGGGATGATAGAAATCAAAAGGAATTAGGATTTGGAGTTCAAAATTGATTGAAATAGCAAGAGAGAATCAATGGATGACAGACACAAATTTTAGGTGGTTTTTACATGAAATAACTTGGTGAAGAGAGGTTATTTAGCTTGGATTTTAAAATCTAGTTAAATTGCTTCATAAAGACACAATTTTGACTCTTTTGCAAATCAGTCCTATTTTCAAAATTAAAGGTATTTAAAACTCATTTTCAGACATTGATTTGATTTTCTAAAAAATCATAATTGAAAACATTACTGGTATACCATGTCACAAAATTCCAAACATTCAAAGGCTAAAATTCCTAAAGTACTCCTAAAACTCTTAAGTGCTATTTCGAGGTGTGACAAGGTCTATTTGATTTAGTCCTATTTATTGCAATTTAGTCTTTGGTCTAAAAATCAGCTTACCCACATATCTTCAACCAACTCTCTTTTAGGTTTAACTACTCGTGCTATAAATAAAGAGGATGAACATGGAAATGAAAAACAAAACAACCATTAAAGTAAATTTTAGGAAAAATATAAAAGTTGAGATTATTATACAAGACAACTTAAAGAATATGAAACTAAAAGCATTCAACAAGAAAATATAAAGCAATAAACATAAAAGGAACTAACTTTAATAAAGTACAAGGACTGAAAGTGTAAATAAACCTAAGCTATCGTGATAACTAATTTAACTAACATTAAGAACAACAAGAATAAAAAGTAAATGCAGAAAAATAAACTCTAACCTTAGAAAGAAGAAGAGAAAATAAAAATCCTAAAAAAGTACAAAAAAAAACTAAGAGAAAACCTTAAGAAAACTAAACCTAAAACTAATTTAATGTGTGTGTGTCTCCTCCTCAGCCAATTTTTATTATTTTAGGCTGTCTTCTGATCAGTTTTTGTTGCTAAAAATGCCCCTACATAGGTCTTGGGTGATTGGTGGATCGAGTGGACAAAGACTACCCTTTTTGTCCAAGTTTGTCCCCCTGACAATGTCGGTGTTGCTATACCCAGAAGAGGATATCGCGATACCTCGGGCAGTGTCGAGCCTAGAGGTATTCTTGGAAGGGTGGATATTGCGATACCACTAAAGGGTTTCTCCAGTCTTCCATACTGATGGAGATATCGCGATTCCAAGGTATGGATATCGCGATACCGTTGCCTTGGATGCCATTCTTGCTTGCTTTCGACCTCCAACACGTCCCTACACTACTCAATACGTGTTAGGCCCCCAATAAAACTATTGGCCAAATTGAGTCACAAAATGCAAAAAAATGAGACATTTTCACTTAATAACTTAATCTAAAAATAACAAAAAACTATTCAAAAGATGTTATTTTGCTCGAGAATAAGCTCATTAAGTATGTTGGGAAAGCCTAATTTGCCACATCAATTTGTGGTAGATTAGCCATATGTTAAGGATATTTCATTCCTATATCTTATTAGTATATCATTAATACTCAAGCTAGTTAGAATTAGTTTGTGTCTTTTATTTCAATACACAATCAAGGTGGTTCCAATTATGATCTTCTTGCTCTTAAAATGAGCTTTCGCTTATAGTATTATAAATACACCATTTATAATTGAATCATTCAAATTTTCCATAATTTGGCCACTCAACTCTAGTGGTTTCTTTATTTTAATTTATGTATAAGTTGACCAATGTTAAATTTTCATTTTATTATCTCATTAGCAAATAGTTTTAACACTTTGTTTACATCACATTCTTTACTTATTAACTCACCTTTAGTACTCATCATTTTATTCCACATATAGCAATTCATGTTCATAATCAAATCTTATTTTCAGAATTTCAATTTATTTCTCCTTACTAAATCTTAGTATGATATAATTTGGGTACGTGGCAACCCAACCGATCACCCTAACATTACGCTAGAAATGCATCCATCCGAACACCCTAGAAATAGATCTATAGGACACATAAGTGCTACGCTCGAAGGCATCTTCTAATCACAGTTTGATATTGCATCTTCTAACATAAACTCACTAATAAAACCTATGGCATGCCAATTGTATCATTGCTAATCACTAAGCTTACTAGAGTATTACAACTATGATTAATCATTTAAACCATTTCCAATTTTCATAGAAGAATCACAATAGCTCATAAGACATGGTTTTCATATTCAGATATATAGAAGTATATCATGTTTTCATGTTATACAATACATATCAAATCATATAATAAAAGCTCCTTGAGCATCTATCTAATATCTCTTATTTTCAATTTAAGTTTTAAAATTAGTTATAAAGACCTTCAAGAACTTACTGCTCTCAATAATATTTATTAGTAGCTTGCGATATTAGTAATCTCACATTGCAAAGAGAAACACAAAATAAAAAAAATATAAATATCAAATTCTTTATAACTTGGGTAAATTGGGTTAAGGGCCCAGTTTACTAATTAGGTGGGATTACCTATTGAGTTTTGTGTGTATCACCCCTTACCCGGTTTGGTGTCGAACCTGAGCAATAAGATGCTACAAACGAATACAAAATAATTACATACCATTCATAGTTCAAAATGCCAATTCAATATCTATTTATCACATATGATCAAGTATAACATGAGCTACAACCAAATTCAGGTTTAAATTGAACTTATGAAAGCTTTAAATTAACTCGACATCAATCAGGGATCAATTTGAAACAAATAGAAAAAGTTTGAAAAATTTTGTAAACAGGTTTCACACGGCTGTGTCCACTGTGTTGGGAAATGTGCCCATATTGTAATAAACATGTAATTGTTTTCTATTTATTTGAACGATGAATAAATAAATAAAGTTAAGTTCACATTTCACAATTATGTCTTTTGTATTTTTGTCTTTTATATTTTGCATGCATAGAAAAATTGTGACAAACAAATATTAGCTCATTGATTGACTAAGTTCAAACTGAAGATAAGTGGCATTGTAAGAACATTTATATTGCGAGAAAGGCAACTTACTTCAATAGATAATCTCAATAAGTCTGTATTCCCGAAAAAGAATCGAAGTAAGCATTTGATTCAAATACTGAGAAGGATTATTATGTCGTCTACAATTCCAATTAGGGAGATGGCTAGTCTTGGCTACCGGAGCAGTTGACTCCATGGGTAGAGACATTCATGTAATCATTGATAGAATGATACATTGGACTAGACCGAAGATAAATTAATTCTGAATCCATTTGTGAATTTAATTCACTTGTGATGTTCATGGTGTGATTCACCTAAATCTTGAGTTAGTCGTTGACCATACATATGCAACTCATGTTCTTTGATATAAGTGGAGGCTTATTCTTTAAAGATGATCGAGCCCATAGTCGGTATGTTGGGTACATGACTTGTGTATGGCATGACTTTACTAGAAACATTGGAATTCATAACTCAATTAAAGAGTTAATGATATCCTCTCATTGGCATTGTGTGGGTTGATAAATATGAAACATGGCCATGGGTTGCTCCTTCTCGAACGAGCAATTTATCACAGTCATTTGTTGAAAGTGATCATATTAATTACTAGGAAGATACAATGGTGACAATAAGATAAAATATGATTTTATTGAGTGAACGAATTTAACTCAAAGGTATCAAAAATATCATATGAGAGTAACAAACATATGATGAGGTCATTGGACAAAACAGTTGGATGAATTGTTTTCGTAAAGAGTATATAATAAGGAGTTTTCAATTGTGGTACTTCTTGTGGACTGACTCCACGATTAAGTAATTGCGAATTATCGAAACAATGCTTCTGGACATAATTTCAATTATTAGAGTCTAATTATATATGTCCGATTGGTCCCTCTGCTAGCTCAGCAAAAGCTTGATCGGACTGTGTTTGAATTAGAAGAAAATTCTAAGACTTTGGAAATAATTTAATTGAGTCAATTTATTCTATGTGAAATTAAATTAGGTGGTCGTGAGAATTATTTAACCAGAGAATTTAATTAAAAAATTTTTAAAAAAATTAATTTGGAAAATCTAAGTGATTTTTTGAAAAATTAATTTTGATAAAGTATAATTAAATTAATCAAGTTAATTAAAATTAAGATAATATTTTCAGAAATTAATTTTCAAGTCAAACAATTGGCCCAATGGGTAATTGAACTTCAAAATTGGCCCTAAGATCGTAAATTGGGCTTGGGAGCCCAAAACTGAGACCAAGGCCCAAAAAACTGGTCGAATCAAGCCTGGTATGTGACACCGAGCCAATGGTCCAACCAGTGGCTAAAACGGACCGGTCGGGTCATCACTGGCCCAGACGGAACCGATTCAGGGTGCCATAAGGGTGTTGTACTTGCATCACTAGACATGGCGATGCCGGCAATGTCCCGATGGCCGAGAGCTGTTGGTCTTCGGTGGTTGAGGAGTGGAAGAGTTACACTCCTATTAGGTTACACTCCTACTAGGACTCTACAGAGAATTTGATTTCAGATTAACTATTCCAAAAATAATATTATTTTAATAGTTTAATATTGAATTAAATTTAATACTTATCTTAATAGTATTTTGTTATTTAATATTAAAGTGATTATGTTAATATTAAATTTAATTTAATGTCTATCTTGTATATAAACATTTTATTATTTTAATAAGATTTAATATTAAATTTAATCTAATATTAATTTAATATTAAAGTGATTAAGTTTAATCATAATTGAACTCTCTAAAATCTCCCTATATAAAGAGAGTAATGGGTTTTTATTTGACACACTTGAATTCAAGAGAAGGTTGTAGAGAGAAAATTCTCTGAAGAGATTATTTCAGAAAATTTCTAAAGATATTTTTTTATTTACAACTTGCCCCAAAAGTTTAGAGAAATTGTGAAATTACCTAACTTGTAATTTTTGTGAAATATTTTCTTATTTGATGTGAGCCCACACTCGACAGATATGAGCTTGAGGATAGAGGAGAAGACTACTCGGTCGAAACACTCATCCTAGACAAATCACAAAGGTACAATTTTGATTAAGTGTTTATTATTGGAGATATCACAATCAAGATCTTGTTTTGGAAAAAAAATTAAAACTTTGATTTTTCCTTAAATTTATTTTCCACTGTATTTTCCAAACCCGTTTTTTCCAACACCCTAATCGTGTGAAAGGCTGAGGTCATGTGAGGATAGGACACATGGTCGTGTGGGTAGACCATGCAACATACTAAGGCCGTGTGGAGCTGGAGTCACACGGTCGTGCGAACAAACTATGTAACTCATTGAGCCCATGTGGGTAAAAAGTGTAATTACTCAAAAGTTGTCACACAACCGTATAATAGGCTATAACCATGTGAACCAATTATCACCCAAAACATACAGACTACACGACCGTGGTATATGCCCGTATATGGCATACAACTGTGCGTCAGATCGTGTATACCTGAAGAAACCTTTCAAAACAAGCTTTTTAGTCCTAGTTCACTAAAGTCACAAGCAAGAATTATACCATTTCTCAACCAATTCAAAAGCATCAAAATCATGACCAAAACATCACATGTAACAACCATCCTAAGTGCCTGATCAATATGCCACAATTAACATCTCAATTCAACAATTCAAAATCAACCAAAACATCACATTCAAACCATTCCAATATTCCTTCCAAGGTACCTCAATACAACTAACAAATTTGCATCAATTTAGTCATTTAAGCAACCTCAAATTCAACCTTATAAGCATGCACTAATATTACCAATTTACTTCAACTCAATATGAGCATACCATTCACCTTTCCATACCTATTTCATGGCACATCACATAATCACCATTTAAGTAAATAGACATGCATGCCTAAGGTGCTCATGAAGATCACCACCAATTGAAAGCTTTTCCAATACATACATACACACACACGTATATATATACATGATTCTCAAAATGCCAAAAAAATAAAAAAATAGAACATTTTATAACCAAATGACACCTTGGTACATGCCATGACCAAAATAAAAACATCACCAA
Source organism: Gossypium anomalum (assembly GCA_025698475.1). Lineage (NCBI taxonomy): Eukaryota > Viridiplantae > Streptophyta > Magnoliopsida > Malvales > Malvaceae > Gossypium > Gossypium anomalum. The sequence goes on from CM046965.1 coordinate 63,263,045, forward strand.
CACCGAAGTCTAGGATTGCCATTGGATGTTGAAGTTGACGATCGAATTGAAAAGAACCTAGCTTGCGCACAAAAAACAGAGTTGTACACTGAGTATAACTCAGTGGTATTTCTATAATCCGAACATTAAAACATAACATAAGTCATTTAAAATGCATAAGTCAAAAATAAATGAAGATACGAAATTAACATGTCAAATATACCAATTCTCACATTCTTTGTTCAAATCCAATACAATTTACTAATATAAATACATGGCAAATCCACTTAGCATATCATTTGATATCTCAATTTCCAATTTCTTGTATTCAATGATCATATTTATCATTGCTCAACTTATTCCACAAATAGACATTCCATTTCACATTTTTCTTCCATTTCATATCCATTTGCTATCTCAATATCAAATACGACATTTCATATTTAATTTTCCAATCTCATGGATTCAAAGGCTTATTCATTATTATCATTTCAGTTATAAACATTTTGTTTTCATCTTTTATCTCCCTATTAACACGACTTGGTTTTGGACTCGGACGGATATACGGATCCAACCAACACACCAGTTTGGCACCCATGCCTCATCGGATAAATCCGAAGTAAATAGCTGCAACCATCATTATCAATAAGTTTGACACCCAGTGTCTCATCGGTATAACCGAAGCAATTTGAAACCCAATGCCTCATCGACTCATAGTCGAAGTAACCCTGAACTTTTCCTATCCTATGACATGGCAACTATATCCAACTCTACTCGAACAGTTAATAAGGTATTCGTTACTCATTTCATTCTCAACCAATATCTCAATTCACATGAATTTTCATCATAAATTTATTTATCCAAACATAAAGCAACATAAATCATCTCAATATGCATTCAGTTTCCCATTTATTTAAACATACACATTTTTCACATTTATTCAATTTAATCCTCGTGAACCGTATTCAATTCAAACCAGTCCAATACATCTCATTATAATAAAGTGTCTCACCTTATTTTCTTACCATGCACAAACAAGTCAATATGCATCAATTACAAGGTAGTTATAGAAACACAAACGGTAAACTCTGAGCTATTCGTCAACGACTTTGTCTTTTCTTTCTTTTTCAAAGAATCTGGATTGACCTTACCTAAGGATTAAGACAAACATATAAAATTATCAATACATCACCAATTTCACATTCAATTTCTAAGTTGATCAACTTTTACATTTATTCAATTTAATCCCTAAACCCGAAACTAACATAACTTTCAATTCTAAGCTTAATTTTTCATGTTGATTTCACTATATTCCTTATTGTACCTCTTATTTCTCAATTCTACCATAAATTTTGAAAATTGTGGATTTTATTCCTATTGAACAAAAGCATCAATTCACTTTTCAATTTAGTCTTTTTTTTCAATTCTAAACTTAAAATATATCAAATTGGCACCTAAAAATTTTACTATTCAACAATGCTAAAATCCTCAATATTTAACAGTACCGAAACATACAACATGGGTCAACTAGCTTAAACTCTTGGGATTTCAAAAATATGAAAATTATAAGAAAATGACTAAATTGCACTTACCAATTGAAAGTTTAAAACCATAGAAACTTAGGGCCGAATGTTTCTCTTCTTTTTTTCTCCCATTTCAATTTTTGCATGTAAAGATGGATGAAATGTTTTGGTTTTTCCCACTAACTATTTTTTATTACTAATGGCTTTATTTTAATTATTAACTTAAAATAATTTATAACATTTTTTTATAGTTAACTTTTATGTTACCGTCCATTAATAATAAGATAATGGTTTAATTATTTCATGAGTCCCTTAGCCAAGTTCTTCATCATAATTTACTAACAATTGAACTTTTGACACTTCTACGATTTAGTTCATGTACTCTAATTAAGCATTAATTCGACAAAATTACTTGACTAAAATTCAATTCACTTCAAATAAAACCTCCGTAAATGTTTAATAAAATATTCACGAGTCTGATTCACAAAAAAAGGGGTTTCAAAACCACACTTTCCGACACCACTGACTTTCAAGTTGTTACATTGTGTGTATATTGTTGTCAAAAGATTGACATTTAGGCTTGATTCTGGTGCTACCATAATTTTTTTTACTTTTTAAGAATATTTATAATAATTATTTATTTTATTTCATTTTTGGAGTAATTGAATTAACATGTTTTTCTTGGAAAGTTTCAAACTTAAAAGACTTAACTTTCTAGAAAAAAATGTTAATAGAAAAAAATACCTTTTGCTAAAAGGTATATACCAGTGGACACATTTTGGTGTGTAACCTTTTAGTGCCAATACAAATTTAACACTCCTTACTGGACCCGATCACCGGGTCCGAGCCATAGGATTTTACATTCGTTGTTAAAGCAACTACAATTGATTTCTAATACGATTTAACCATTTTAGTATGTTAATAAGTATAAAACATATTCAAAAAGTGTTGTACAATTATTTTCGGGTCTTATACAAGCTTACGAAAGCACTATTCCTAACCCAAGTTCAGCTGAGGACTTAATTAAAAAGTTTTCGAAAATTTTTGGTTGAAGTCATAACATCATGGCTACCACATTGCGACCTCATCAATTAGTGAGTTATGTTGCGACTTTAGAAATCTCGACGTCGCGACGCCACTCAGTATTGAACTAAGTCACGACATTGAGGACTTGTGGTTGCGACATTACCCTAGTTTATGCAAAAAATCACATTGGTTAAGATTTCATGCTTCCTACCAAACACGTTTACACATTCATGAGTTCTTTCCAAGATCAACACAACATCATTTCATTCCAATCTATACCAACATAGCAAATGAACATTCGACCTCAAGCATCCAATATGACATAAACACATTATTAACATCGAAGCATATCCAAACCATTTATCAACCTTGACATACAAATTTACTTTATTTTTCCAACGTAAACAAATAAGGCCTAAGTAAACTTTGAACTCAAGAATAAAATTGGTATTGGCAAAATCAAGTTAGGCACAAACTAAGCCATATACCAAGTTTAACTCAAAAAAACAACCTTAGCTGCAATTAAAACTTTGGCATACACATTAGGTTGATCATTTACATAACATAATAGCCCTATATACGTGCCACATGTTGGCCCAATCTTTATTTGGCAAAATCATTTTGATATAACAAACACAACGTTTTGAATAAAAATCATTTTAAACAACATGGCAAAAATTGTACTTCAAATCATATCTAAATTACAAAAATGTTAAAACAATACTTCAAACATTTTCAAACAAGTTAAAAATGCCCCAGGCCAAAAAGTATCAATCTTGTCAGGTATCATTAAATATCTTAAAATCGATACCAAAATAGGCTACTGACTTGCAAATGAGTTGCCAAGTATCGATAAATTTTAAAATGGTATCCATTTTAGTACACATTTATGGATACATTTTTTAGTATCAATACAAAATTTGAATTCTACCATTTTGAGGTATTCATTAAGTATTGATCCGGTATCGATTCATTTTATTTGGTATAGATAATTTCCTCTTAGTATCGATTTTATCGGATTAATAGTCACTGAATCAAGGCATTAAAACTTTTATTGTAGGTGAATTAAATGAACTGGTATTTTCAACTCAATGGCTCTATTAACTTCCACAACAACCACAATGATTGGAAATCAATTAAAGGGTATAAATATCATCTTCTAAAGGTCTTAAAAAAATAAGAGAGAGAATCAAAGCCAAAAAGATTAATCAAATAACCTTTGTGCTTAATTTTTCTATACTTTTCTTACATACACTTGTGAGCTTCATTGTTATTCTATCAGCTCCAGTGTTCTTTATAATTGTGCTTAATTGGCAAACACTTTGATCTTGTAAGGGTTATTTCTTTATTTGCTTATTTGTATTTCTTTGAGTGGGTTTATGTCTTAAGGTTTGGGTAGAAACCTTAAGAGAGTTTGTAAGGTTACACCTTGTCCTTAAAGGTTATCAATTAGTGGATTTGGGAAAATTCTTATTTGTGGAAAGCTAAGGTAGTGGAGTAGGCAATTGGGGCCGAACTATTATATATTTTCGTGTTCATTGTCTTCATTTATTTTCATTGCTTCCACAAAAATTTTAAAAGGCCAATTTACCCCCTCTTGGCAATTGTGAGTTGCTTAATCGAGCTAACAACTGGTATCAGAGCTACTATCTTTTATACGATTTAATAACCAAAGAGGAGATCCTTGAGAAAGCTAAACAATCAACAACTCAATCCAAACAATGAAGTCTACTTCTGGGTCAGTCTTTCTTAGAGAATCTTAATCTATCTCCAAGCCTCCTTACTTTAATAGTGCTAACTATTCTTATTGAAAGAAAAAGATTGTGTTGTTCATCCAAGCAAATGATCTTACCGTATGAGACATCATCATGAATGGTCCTTCCATACCACTCAAACAAGAATAAGAGCTTTTAATTTTAAAGAGTTAGAAGGAATAGAACGAGAAAGATATGAGAAGTATTAAACTTAATGCCAAGGCAATGCACACTCTATTTTGTGCACTTGGTTCAGACGAGTATAGTAGAGTGTCATCATGCTCAAACGCCATGGAAATTTGGGACAAGTTGAAAGTCACTCATAAAGGAATAAGTCAAATGAAGAAATCTAAAATCGAAATTCTCACTCTCAATTATGAAAACTTCAAGATGAAGTCAGAAGGGGATATTAAGATGATGTTGATCCTTTCACCATCATCATCAATGGTCTAAAGCCTTATGAAAAGATTTATCCAAATAAAGAGGTGGTAAGGAAGATGCTCCGAAGCTTACCTAAATCTTGGAAAGCTAAAGTGACTACAATTGAAGGGACAAAGAATTTAGAAACACTAACTTTAGATGAGCATAACAATTCTTTGCTTACACATAAAATGAAACTCAACGAAGGGGCTGAAAAAGAAAAAGGTTGGCATTGCTATTAAATCCACTAAAAATGGAGATAGTGAATCAAGTGAAGAGGTGGATGAAGACAAAGAGATGACCATGTTTGCTAGGAGATTCAAGACGTTCATGAAATCCAATAAAGGAATAAGATTCCAAAACAATGAGGTATTGAAACTTGAATCTACCAAGGAGAAAGATCCTATTATTTGTTATGAGTGCAAGAAATCGAGATATATCAAGTTTGATTGTCCTCAATGGAAGAAGAATGGATCAAGCAAACAAAAGCTTAAGGCCAATGTGGCTACTTGGAGTGATTAAGATGAAGAAGTAACCAACCTTTGCCTTATGGCTATTGATGACTCTAAGGTAACTTCTAACTTGTCTAGTTCAATTTCTTATTCATTTGATGAGTTACAAGATGTCTATGATGAGTTGGGTTTTAAATTTGAAGTCATGGTTTCAAAGCATAAGAAAAATATTTCAAATTTGAAAAATGAAAATGACTTAGTTTCCAAAACCAATCATGAACTTGAAGAGAAAGTAAAAAAAAAAAAATGCAACAAATTATTAATTATTTTGAGAAGAAAAATTTAGACTTGCATAATTTACTCTCAAAAGTTCATGAAGATCATGAAAAGAAACTTAAGTTGTTTAAAAGTGAAAAAGCTCACTCTAACAAAGTTTTTCCAACAAGGTTTGAAAAAGGAAAAAATTCCAAACAAAAATTTGTTAAAGATAGTTTTAATTTCTATAAACATAAAGGGCCTTTTAAAACTTATAAAGGAAAATTAGTTAGAAGTATATGGGGCACTAAAGGACTCATTACTACTAAAGATAAGAATATCCTTTTCTAAATGGATACCTAAATCGACTAAAATCTTGGAAACTAATGTTTATGGATCCAAAGAGTTTGGATACCAAAAAAATAAAAAAAAATTAATTCTATATTTGTAGGAAAAGGACCATTACTTTAAGGTGGGTAATTCAAGCAAAAACTCATGGTACCTTGATAGTGGATGCTCAAGGAACATGATTGGTGACGAGCAATTTTATCAATTTAAAGCCAAAAAGTGGAGGAGAAATTACATTTGGTGATAACTCTCAAGGACTTATTGAAGGAATTGGCTCTATTGGTAAAAACTCTTCAATCTTTATTGAAAATGTCTTGTATGTAAATGATCTTAAGCATAATCTATTAAGTATTAGTCAATTATGTGACAAAGGTCTCAACGTCATCTTTAAATAAAATGGATGTAAAGTAATTTACGGTGTGTTTAATAAGATTATGCTTGTAGGACAAAGGATATGAAATATTTACATGATGCTTTTAGATGATATGCATGACTCAAACATATGCCTTATTGCTAAAAATAAAAATAATTCTTTATTTTGGTATAGAAAATTAGGACATGCTAGCATGAGCATATTGCATAAATTAGCCAAAAATGACTTAGTAAGAGGTTTTCCAAAAATTGATTTTGATTTAGATAAAGTGTGCGATGCATGTATTAAAGGCAAATATAAGAGCGTTTCTTTTAAACCTATAACTAATGTATCTACTAGTAAAGTTCTTCAATTAATTCACATTGATCTTTTTTGACCAATTAGGACTACTAGCTTGGGTGGAAAACAATATGTTTTTGTGCTTGTTGATGATTACTCTAGATTTACTTGAATTCTTTTCTTAAGTACTAAAGATGAAGCTTTGGAAAAAATTTTGCAACTCAAATAGGATTAGCCATAACTTCTCAACACCTACAACCCCTTAACAAAATGGAGTTCTTGAAAGGAAAAATAGAAGTTTATAAGAAATGGTTAGAACCATGCTTTGTGAAAATAATTTACCAAAATATTTTTGGGCGAAAGCCGTAAAAACAACTTGCTACATTGTTAATAGAGTAATGATTAGGCTTATTTTAAAGAAAACTCCATATGAACTTTTGAAAAACAAAAATCCTAACATTAGCTATTTTTATCTTTTTGGATGGAAGTGTTTTGTTTTAAATAATGGCAAAGACAATCTTGGTGCATTTGATGCAAAAAATGGAGGAATTTTTTTTGTTATTCTTTAAATTCTAAAGCTTATAGAGTCTTTAATAAAACTTTAGTAGTTGAAGAATCAATACATGTTGTTTTTAATTATGCTAAACCTCTTCCTAAAAAGGATACTTGTGTTGGTGATGATGATGTAAAAATATTAAATAATATCATGATAAGTCTAATTATTCCCCAAATGACAAGATTCAAGAACAAACAAAAGAAGCTCTAACGGAGCTTACCATAGAGGAAAGGGAATTCAATCATCCAAGAGAATACAACTATGTAAAGAATGGTAAGACTTTTTGAAATCCATAAAAAAGGGTAACTACTCGGTCTTCTCTTAGAAATACATGTAATTATGTTGGATTTATCTCACGAATTGAACCTAAAAATATCAAAGAAACATTAAATGATGAATATTAGATACTGGATATGCAAGAAGAATTAAACCAATTTGAGAAAAGCAATGTATGGACCTTTGTAGAAAGACCTTGTGAAAAATCTACTATAGGTACTAAGTGAATTTTTAGGAATAATCTTGATGATAGCAGTAACATAATGAGGAACAAGGCTAGGCTTATTACTCAAGGATACACTCAAGAGGAAGAAATAGATATGAAAAAACGTATGCTCCCGTAGCTAGAATGGAAGCCATTAGAATGCTTTTAGGTTTTGAATGCTTTAATGATTTTAAATCATATAAAATGGATGTGAAAATTTCATTTCTATTGATTTTATAAATAAAGAAGTGTATGTTGAACAAGCACCCAATTTTTAGGATTCAAAATTCTCAAACCATGTTTTCAAACTTCAAAAGCTTTATATGGTCTGAAACAAGCTCCTAGAGCTTGGTTTGAAAGACTATCAAATTTTCTTGTTGAAAAAGGTTTTTGTAAAAGGAAGGTTGATGCAACACTTTTTATCAAAAGAAAATATAAAGATTTATTAGTGGTACAAATTTATGTTGATGACATTATGTTTGGTGCTACTAATGATTTTCTTTGTGAAGAGTTTCCAAAGCTAATGCAAAGTGAATTTTAGATGAGCATGATAGGAAAAATAAACTTCTTTTTGGGACTCCAAATCAAGCAAAGGAAAGATGACATCTTAATCAATCAAGCTAAGTACACAAGGGAAATGATCAAGAAGTTTGAGATGGACAATCTCAAACCACAAGCTACACCTATGAGCTCTTCTACAAAGCTTGACAAAGATGAAGAAGGTAAATATGCATACATAAAATTATATAGGTCAATTATTGGTTCATTTCTTTATCTTATCGCAAGTAGACTTGATATTATGTTTAGTGTTTGCTTGTGTGCTAAATATCAATCTTGTCCTAAGGAATCTCACTTACAAGTTGTTAACAAAATTTCTAGGTACCTTAAAGACACTCCTAAGTTAGGACTTTGGTATCCAAAAGATTCATCCTTTAACTTTTATGCTTTCTCGGATACAGACTTTGGAAGTTGCAAACTAGATAGGAAGAGCACCTTCGATACTTGTAAATTCTTAAGCAACATGTTAATTTCATGGTTTTCACATAAATAAAATAATATTACATTGTCCACCACAGAAGCAATATACATTTCCGTCGGTAGTTGTTGTGTCAAGTTTTATAGATGAAACACAAAAGATAAGTCATTAGGGGTTATACAATTTTAGGGGCTGGTCTTAAATGTCCTATCGATGAATAGTCCCTATACTTGAGCTGTTATTGCAAAAATATCTTCAACTTAATCTTTATTTGAGAAACTTTACTTCTAATGATTAGACCACTTGAAAGATTGATGACTTAATTCCTTTGATATCTAGAGGTTGTATCACAAATAATAGAAGGCAACATTTGATATTAAGCTTGTCATTATAAAAAGTACTGTTATGGTTAAAATGCAAAGGATTACCTACTTAAGAGCTTGCATTCATCAGTTTTCTAGTTCTTCAAGGCCTTGTCCTTACTTTTATAATAAAAAAATTAATATGTTTTTTTATAGAAACAATTTTTAGTCCTTTTCTACTTGCATCAAAATTTAATTGACTCATGATATTAACTTAATAAATAACTTAAATATGATTTAGACGATGTCACTCACATAAATGAATAATAAAAATTATGTAAAGAATATATTTATTGTAAAAAATAAATAAAAAGGCTTAAGGGTGTAAAAAACCCTTAAACTTTAAAAAAAAGAAGCAATTAAGCGACTATTTTTTTGAGCATACTTGAACTTTCAAAATACATAAAAAATATTCTCAAATTGTTTAAAAAAACAAATACGCCTCCCTTTTTTTACACTTAATTTGGTACTTAAACTGCTAAAATACATCAAAAAGGCCATTTGCCAGTTAAAGTTAACCGCCCCTAATTTTTTTCAGTTAAAGCCACCATGTGTCACAACCACGACGTGACATTTGACAAAAAATGGTAAAAATAAAAACAAAAATCAATAAAAGTTATAAAAATTATTAAATTTTAAAATATATAAAAAACATTTAAAATTTATTAAAAATTAGAAAAATATAAAAATAATAAAAAATTATAAAATATATAGAAATATAGAAAAAATTATAAAATTTTATAAAGTCGTAAGAAAATTACAAAAAAATGTAAAGAAATATAAAATTTATAAAAAAATATAAAAATTATTGTACTAAAAGAAGCATTTTATAATTTTTCTATGACTTTTATTGATTTTTATTTTTTATCATTTTTCGCCACATGTCATGCTGTGTTGCGACACGTGATGGCTTTAATTGAAAAAAGTTGAAAATCGTTAACTTTAACGATCAACAGTTAAAGTTAATGATTAAAGAGCCTTTTTGATAATTTTTTAATAAAATTTAAATAACTTTTATTAAAATTTAATAATTTTTATAATTTTTATTGATTTTTATTTTTTATATTTGTTTGCCACATATTACATTATTATTGTGAAAAAAATTAAAGGTAATTAACAGTTCCTTGTTAAAATATAAAGTTAAAGAATTTTTTGATGTATTTTGATAGTTTAAAATGCTCTGTTAAAAAAGTGAAAACTTAATTGCTGTTTTTGAAAAAATTTAAAAATATTTTTTCATATTTTTAAAAATTAACTACCAATTAAGTGAAAAAAAACCCAAAAATTGCAATTTTTTAGAAAAGTTTTGAGGCACAGCCTAAATAGAAACGTGTTTAAAGTTTGTAAGAGATGTTATTGATTTCATATAAAAATAGTGTAAGTTATAATTTAAATCGGTTTTAATAAATTCAATTTATGAAGAAAATAGGCGGAACATTGTTTTAAAACACTGGCGCTGGTTCGTGACTAGGTTTTTTGAGACTCGAAGAGGCGGCGGCCTCGTTTGCTCAAAGAAAGAAAATAAGCAGAGGAGAGGACAGTTCTGCTAAACCCTTGTAAAACCCTGCAAAGACAAAAAGCACAAGTTCTAATTTTTCACTGAAAACCCTCGATTATCTTATTCAGACAAAGAAACCAACTCCTTTTTTTTTTCTTTTCTATTTGTATCTTCAATGGCAACACCCTCGCATGCTCAAGCTGTCAAGTCGCTCAATAAATCTGAGGGTCGTAGGCGCTTTGTTGTATGATCTTTAATCTCTCTCTTTCCCTTCTTTTCCCTTTCAGTTCCTTTTCTAACTCTTACTTTGTTTCTTTCTTTATGTTAATTGCAGTTCAAGACTTTCTCTCAGAGAATAGATGATATTGATATTAATGTATTTAGAAGCCTAGAAAAAATCAAGTCAGAGCCCTCTCAAGGTTCCACTTTCCTTTGTGATTGCCTTATCGAGTGGAGGGTATGCGTTTAATTTCATAAACTCTTTTTTTTTTTTTTAACTTCTTTACCTTGTTAGAACCCCTTTTTTCTATTTTTTAAGAATTGAATTCAATTAGCTACTTCATTGCTTTTTTGGGAGCCTTCTTGGATTATCACTTCGGAAACAGTGGAAATTGGCTCTTTCACACGGTCTATTACAATTTTATTTTAGGCGGTCTTTAATTTTTCTTTCCTTTCATTGTTCTTCATTTTTTTTTTTTTTGGTATTTAATGCAGGAATTGAATACAGCAGAGGATTTCATTTCATTTTATGTGGAAACGATGCCTCTTGTACAGACCTTACCCTCGGTACTCTTGCACAAGGACTTGATATTTGATAAACTTATATCCCGCTTACAAATGAAAGCGAGATTATCTCTCGAGCCTATACTCAGGTGTGCAAGTTTAATGTTTGATTAAGTTTTATCCTTTGGTTTGCTATAAGCTTGGTTGCGGTTTTTTGTAATGTTTCCTTCAAATAAAATGGCTGACAAATCAGTTGTGTGTTGGAAGAGATAAATAGCCATGAAATCTTTTCTGTAATCTTATCAAATTAACTCTCTAAATTTTATTGGTGCAGCAGTACTGTAGAGAATATTGATCTAGCATAAAAAAGGGACTGCCTCAGTGGCAAAGTTTGCTGATAACATGTTATATCCTGTCTTAAACAAAAAAAATAGAATAAGCTTATATTGCTGTGAAAATTTATGGTATCTGCTTGATGGTTCAATAATTACTTGAGTTTTGGGTTGCCTTGCAACAGCTTTCACTTCCACGTCTGCTGGTGTATCCAGTGTTGTTTAGTTGTGCCTGTACCAGACAATAAAAACATCTTAGACTCGTTTGAGCAAGTTGCATTTGACAAGGCACACATCTGGTGTGCCTTGTTCTTTTTGTAAGGCGATAGACACTAAAATAGCTTGCCTGGCTGAATTTCTCTTTAATATCATTTATTTGCTTTTTTTTTTCTTTCTTCATTGACTGTACTCTACTAGTAAGAGAGGGCTAATAGGGACTCTTTTCTTCTCAGTGTCCGAGTATTCAACAACAGATATTGAACCACATGAAAATCATGCATATTGGCCCTTAAATTGATGTATCTTTGGCTTATTTATATGTATACACAGGCATACATACAAAAACAGGCGCATATACATATTGCTTAGGTTGCTTAAGCAAGTCTTCATTTTTGCCTTGTGGCTCAGGCAACATAAAGGTTCTAGCACCTAATGCGCTTTGACACTTGACAATATTGGATGTATCTGGTTGCCAAACTCTGTACTTGGTTACCCTTTTTGATTCCTGAATTGCATCCTTAATAATTTCACTTGGGAAATAATCATGCCGCTATAATGTTAGAGCATTCTCAGTTATAATACTGGCATCTATTTTGTTGTTTATGGTTAAAGGAAAATCTTGTATGATTTGTATTATTGGTGCTTGGTATTGATGTTTTGATTTCATCTGCTTTACCTGGTGCTCCCATTCTCTACTAGTTTGAGATAACAAATTTTTAACTTGTGCAGATTGTTGGCAGCCTTCTCCAGAGATCTTCTCAAAGATTTTCTTTCGTGAGTCTATTCTTCCTTTGGTCAAATGCATCTTTGCCCTCCCTTTTGATTGAATAATAAGCAAAGTAGTGCTGCATGTTTTGTAATTGCATATCACTGCTATATAAATTGAACTTGCCATAGATAGTTGCCTGATGCTTATAGTTGCTCTCGTAGGTCATTTTATGGCTATGCTAGAAGTAATGCACAGAGTAGATACCATATATATGGGTAGGTCATGGGCTTGATACAGTTTTGATACATTACTCTGTGGTATCATGTTTTATGCATTGATGTTTCTGGGTTAGCACATAGTTTAGTAAATCAAGTGGAACAAATACAATTAATAGAAGAGCAAGAGAGCTCGAGACATTGTTGGTTATGTCAACATCTGGTCTGTTTTGGAGAGAGGAGTTTTGTCTAAGGAACTTCATCCTGATGTGGCGAGGAAGCCACTGTATTTGATTGCTGATGTTTACAGCATCAAACTGTAGTGGTGCATATAGCAGAGATGTAAATTCATGCAACCCAAGGGCTATCTACAACTGCAAGATGGTTTTTTCTTCTTTAGTAATAGGTAGTGGCATGCACTGCTAGGGATAATCTTGGATCTATTTTTTAGGAAATAATTTGGCTTTTACTTGTTTATTTTTAACATTTATGTCACTACAGGTTTCTTCTGTTAAGAGTAGGGGGTTTGGTTGTTTATTTTGTTAAAGGAGAAAATGCTGATATTATAGGAATTTTCATCTAATTAAAATATTTTAACTTATTAACCAAAGAACCTCGAGAGATCTAAGTGGCAAAGACAATGCCACTGGGTGGTTTCATGAGTTGAAGTAGCGAGAAGGGATAGAAGTGTAAGACTGGTAGAGGTGTTCATGGGCCGGGTTGGGCCTAAGCCTGATATTAACATACTTTATGCTTGCCCAAGCTCGGCCCAGCTCGAAATATGGGCTTAAAATTTTGCCCAAACTCGCTCATATTTGCAAAAGACTAACCCAAGCCCATTTTAGGCCCTCCCATATTATTTTTAATTTTTCTTAAAATATTTATTTTATTTCAATATTTAATAAATTTATATATATTTTTTATTTATTGAAATTTTTTATATGGTCATCTTAACATTATTTTAATGTTTACATTAGAGTAGTATTATATGTTTAGTATAAGTTTTTTTTTTTTTTTGTTATAAATTACACAGTATATAAAAATACAATAATATAAAGTATTATAAACTTAAAAATGGGATGGGACGGGCTGGGTTTGGGCCTTAAATGTTCAAACCCGAGCCTGGCCTAATTTTTTTTGCCCAAGCCCATGTTTCGGGCTTAATCATTTTTGCCCAAGCCCATTTTTCAGGCCTAATGATTTTGCCCAAACCCTCCCAAATTTCTGGTGGACCTTTGGGCCTAAGTGGGTGGTCCGAACCATGAACAGGTCTAAATATTGGTTTGTGCTTGTTATTTGTGTTTGCCACTTTGACACCTAAAAGGTTAGCAATAGGAGCATTTTGTATGACGCTAACATGTGATTCTGAAGGCTAGTTGTGTTTTCAATTCTACTTCAGTTCTCAAAGTTGGAATCTTTTTTAACCTTGCTGGTCACTTTTAAACTGCTGGCTTATAGTTCAGCAATTGTTTTTTTTTTTTCTTTATTTAGTTATTTACTATTGCTATTGTTGCTTGTTATAGGTTTTTTTAATTTTCATTTTGAATTATCTTAGATGCATAAAGGACTGATTTGCATATTTTATTGGTCAGATTTCTGCCTCGGATTGTTGATTCCTTAGTATCTCTCCTCAAAAGTGGTGCAGATAGGGAGCCAGATATCCTTGAGCAGGTTTGGGCTATATTCTCTTTTTTCTCATTTGAATAGTCATTCATGTGTTAGTATTGTGTTTCTTGTTTGATGCTGGCCTTAATCTTGGTAATTGTTGTTTTACTCTTACCTCCACATCCTTTTCATGCAGATTTTTACTTCATGGTCATACATTATGATGTATTTGCAGAAGTATCTTATACGGGATGTCATACATGTTCTCAAGTGAGTGTTTTCTTGACTTTCTTTTTCAAAGAATGTACTATAAATAGGTAGCTCATGTAGTTGGATGGTTCTTTTTGATTCAAGTTTCTTTGGAAGCGAAAGCTTTTTTTTCCCCTTGTATTTTTTCTGGGTTAGGAGAGAAGAATGTTTTATTAAGGAATTTTCTACCATTGGAAAGTACCTTAGGAAACATGGTTTCATCCTTAATGGGGAAAATAAATCAAGTCTTGCTGATGGTTGGGGTTAAAAGATGGTTTAAGATAATTGCCTCCTAAAGAGTAATGGAGGTGTGCAAAGGTAGGCTCAAGCTAAGATTCTGCCTGTGAGCGTAATAGTGTAAGCCTGCTTGACTGTGAGACTGACTGGTTGAACATAGAGAAAAGTAGGTCATATTGATCCAGGAGTCCTGTGTGGAAGGGCTCTCACTCAATGTGTCAAAGGTTTTTAAGGCTTCATCACAGTACTGAGGGAAGTGTTGAATTCTTCAAAGATATTTATGTTTTCACTATGCTAAATGTTATCTTTTGAGTTTCTCTCTATATCTTATGGTTATATATTGCTTTTGATGTTGCATTCTATCTTGACAACTTACCTATTAACAATTTCTTCCTTGAGTTTGACAAATGAATATAATGGGAGATTTTGTTTTCTAGACTGCAATCAATTATAAATAATGAAATGTTTGTTGCAATCTATGTGGCTTATGCTCTTTCTTCATTGTATGGAAGGGTTACTGTGAGGTTGAGGTATTACCCAAAGGATCACGTCCAAGAGTTTATGGCAGAGGCTACATCATTCTTGCTGCGGAATGCACCTGTTGAGCAACTTATAAAAGGTATCAGCTGTTTATGATTTAAAACCTGTTTCACAATTTCCTATTTTTGTGATCCTTAGAACTTGTTTTGATTTTTTTTGAGTACATTTTGCTTAAATTAATAGTTCTAAGGCCTAAAGCATTTTGGAACTCTCTCTGTCTCTCTCTCTCTCTCTCTCGTCCATATGAAAAAAATGGTAAATCTGCCACCAAAATTCCTTTTTGATATCTGAGATTTTCGTTATTCTGTTTTGTGTTTTGGCTAGTTACACACGTTTCTTGTTTTTTAATCTGGTTTTGTTGCTATGTTGAATCAGATTTTGGTTTTCTATTTGTTATGGTGGCTTATATTTTTCTAAATTTTGATTTAAAACAGGTATTAGGAAGACCATGTTTGAAGTTGTGAAGAAACCATTACCTATCCGGAAATCTGGAGTTAGTGCTTTGTTATGTTATATTATGTTAGGAACCTCATCAAGGTTCCATTCTGGAGCACAGAGAGTTTTGCGATTATTGGTGGATAATTCAATATTTGCTATTGGTGATAAGTTTCCTGAAGGTATTTCATTTCTTACTGATAATGCTTTTCTATAGAGCATAGACTATTAACATGTGTGTTTATGGCATTTTCCTGTAGATGAGTTACTGATCATCTTGTTGCTCTGCTGGCGTTAGGGCCTAGCGCTTCTATGAAGAAAAACATTGCAGATATATAAATTTTTTTTTTTTTTGGGGGGGGGGTATGTGGGATTAAAATAGTATAACAACAAGAAGATAATCATTAAGTTTTTGTTTTTATTAGACATTTCATCTGTAGATGGATTTGAGTTGTTTAAATTTGGTCGTCTGTCAATAGTCGTTGTAATTATGGTTTTTTAAGTGAAAGTAGGTCATTGTAATAAAGACACCTTTACATTGGGTGGTGTCTTCCAGTTTTTTATCCTTATGCCTTTGTGAAGACAAAGTAATTACAAGACGTGAGCTTCAAAGTTAAAAGCAATGTTCTGTTCACTTTGTTAGCTCACCCTTCTATCCAAGCTACATATTTATGGTTGAATAAATCTGATATACTTATGCACTTTCTTTGTGGGATGCATTAAATTTTAAAGTCAAGTTGCTTTGGCTTACTGACTTAGTTATTTATTTACTGGTAGATGTTTTTTAGGTTACAAATTTTGTTGACTTCCTGATATCTTTTTTAGGTTCTGGTTGATCTTTATTAAGTGCCATATTCTTTTAGCTTAGTTTGGTTGTAGCATGGTTTGTCTTGTTTGTAGAGGCTTTTGCTTAGTAGGTAGTTTTCCTATTTATCTAGTTTTATTTGATGCTTAGGGTGTGCATTTCCTCTTGCAGGCTCAGATGCTATTCTTGAAGTTGTGATTACTTCCTTTCAAAAATTAACTGAGGAGCTAGAAGCCAAGGAGTTAAATCTAATGTGGGAGTGCTTGTATCAGGAAATAAGCGACTCTCTAGCTCACGGGTCTTGCTTGCATCTAAGTCGTCTTTTATCGCTGCTAATATCTTCTCTTCAGGTTAATAGTGGGCGTAGTATTTTGGGTGAGTTGATAATGGTCTTCATATACTGGCTTCTTTCTTTTTTATGTTTGATATTGTTTCTGTCATTCTTTTACCTTTTACTGCCAATTCTAATTGTTATAATGCTGTGCAGACTATCGACGAATGCTTGAAGTTGTAGAGTCCTTGGTGCCGAAAGTTATATTGCCTTCTTGCAAAGGAAATGGTAGTTTATCTGATGTTGTTGATAAAGTTCTGCAACTAGTGCTACACATTCTTGATGGACTCCACGGTTCTAATAATTTGTCTACCATCTCTGGCTGTTTGTTGCAGTGGGCTCCTATATTTGAGTTAAGAAACTCAAGGTATTGTCTTTTCTAGAGTCAGTCTGAATGCCCCATCTTTTAGCTTAGCTCCTTTTATCTTCTTGACATGCTGTTGTTTGCATTTCAGTTTGTTGACTTTTCTCAGAGAACTACTGCTGAGGGACCCATGTGTAATATATTTTTTCAAAGATTATGCTTTAAGGTAATATTGACATCTAAATTGCAGTTGGGTCTTCCTTCACTCTTTCCGCTTTAGCTGCAGTTATTGAAATTTTGCACTTGAATTTTCAGTGCTATGAATGATCTTGTAGAATCTTCACAAGAAGAAGTTTTATGCCTGTTACAGTCTTTCTTTGAGAGACTGCAACTGCATCCTCAAAGCACTAAATTCTTAGATGAGATGTCCGAAGGGAGACTTTCAAAGATATGTGATTATATGCAAGGGGTAATCAGTAACTGGATCAAGCTTATAAATGACATTGCAATTGGTAATCCATTAACTGCTCAAATTGATGAGGCCAAGTTGGCTATCTTGTGGGGAATTATAAGCTGCTATCCATATATGTTCGATGTCCAAGCGAGTGAATCTGCACTGATAGAGTTGATAGATGCACTGCAGCAACTTCTGATGATTGAGGATGGTAACTAATCTTGCCATTCATCTTTCTTTTCTTGTGTGTACTCTGAAGCATTGTTGTCTCTTGTTGTCTGGAATACATATCTCTGAGTTGTTCAGAAATCCACATCTGTATTTTTATCATTCTTCAATCTGTTTGTAGGATCTTCTAATGGTGTTTTTTTTTCTTTTCGTTTTTGTCCTATTCTTTCAGAAAGTATTGCAGGAGTTTCCAAACGCACTTGGGAGAGCCTAGTTGGTGCTGCTTTAGGTTCTCATAATAAATGGCATAATGTAAAAAAGGTTGGATTTGGAGAAATTAGCAAAGTTTTAGACCTTTCCAAGGCCTGCAAATCATCCTCTCAAGTACTATTTGCTGTCGCTGATTACTTGGATAATGTGAATGGGTATGTTGTCATTTCTTTCTTTCTCTCTCTCTGTCTATATATATACATACATATACATGCATTTTTGAAAATAACCCAGGGTTGAGTGGTTCTTTCTCTCTAGTGGGGTCAGGGCTCATCTGGTGAGCTCCCCCTTTCCCACTGGCCTTGAACAAATTTCCAAATGCAGATAGAACACATGCACTCATGAAGCATGATCATTCTGGTCTTGTTTATTTTATTCTTAAAGAACTCAGTCATCCATGCTCTTTCTGATCATGTAAATCTGTTGTGCATGTTGATCACTGGTTATGTCTGAAAATATCGTACAAATGTAGGCCTGCATTGCAAGCTGATAGCAGCAAGGAAACATATCATCCCTTGCTTAAAGGGGAGAATATCGTGGATGCAGTTGGCATATTTGCTGATAGTTTGTGCCACCCAGATAAAGGAATTCGTCTTCCTACTCTAAGAATTCTGTGCCATTACGAGCCTCTCAATTGTGAAACTTCTGCTAAGGATCAGCATGCTGAGAAGAAAATGAAAACAGAGGTTTCTCAGGCTGGTATTATTGATACTGATGAAAGCAATGTACGTGCGCTATGTTCTGCTGCTTTTATTCTTTGTTGTCCGCACTTATTGGATAACTGATACAAATACATTTCATTTTGAAACAGGTTCTTCAGCTTTTAATGTCTATTGAGGCTACTCCTCTTTCAATTTCTACCAGCAGGAAGGTTACCTTACTGATATCTAAAATACAGATGGGCCTCTCTGCGGGAAGGATACCTAAAACATATGTGCCTCTCGTTTTGAACGGGATAATTGGCATCTTCCATAATCGTTTTAGCTATCTATGGGATGCGGCTTCTGAGTGCCTTGCAGTTCTGATTAGCAAGCACACTGGACTAGTCTGGGATAAATTTATTTCTTATTTTGACCGTTGTCAGTCCCTGGTACAAGCACCTGATGTTCAACATGACAGAGATAATGGAAATTTATCTGACTCATCTAGTGGTATGTGAAGATATGTTTCTGCTATATGATTGATTTCTATTTGTCATTTGATTTTATATCTTGTCAGTTGTAAATTTCATGATTGAAAACATGGTCTAGGATATGCCATTTGATCAAATTTGATTTTCATTATATATCATTAGGATTTTTAATTTCTCCCTGGTTTTTATGGTCAGATCTTGTAGGGCGATTCGATTTGTTTGTGAATCCTGCATCTGATAACACACCAGGCACAGCAGTTTTGTCCTTGTTGCTCCAATCTTTGCAAAAGATTCCTTCTGTTGCTGAATCTCGATCCCGTCAAATTATACCCCTATTTTTAAGGTTTTTGGGCTATGATAGTGATAATCTTGTGAGGTAGTCGTCTTCTTCACTGATTTGTTTTTCTTATCATGTAAAGCATCAACACAAATAAGCTTATAGAAGTTGATATATTTTCTCAATCGGATTGCAGCCTGGGTTCATTCAATTCAGACATTTATGAAGGGAAAGAGTGGAAGGGTATCCTTAAAGAATGGCTAGGCTTGTTAAAACTGATGAGGAACCCCAGAGCATTCTATCGGAGTCAATTTCTAAAAGATGTTCTGCAAAGTAGGTCAGTGCTTTATATTGTCTCATCTCTTGCTTCCTTTTTGTTATGTTAGTTGTCACTTCTGGTGCCTGGACTTGATAGTTGAAGGCAACATACCTATGTCAACATTACACAACACAACACAATATGAATGTGCTAGTTCAGATGAGTCGATCCACAGATCAGAAAAAAGATACTAACAAAGATTAGAGATCATTTCTAGGAGATTTTGGCCTAAAGGAAATTGTCCTCTTGCTTGAGGACCTGCGGTTGGATGAAACCAACTTAGATCCAAAGCAAACCTAATCATGAATTAAACATTAAATTACTGTAAACAGTTATTAAGAAAGACAGATTGAGAGGAACAACTTGAAAGAATAGTGTGAACTTTGAAATTGAGAAAGAGATAAAAGTTTCAGAGAGAGGAAAGAAAAAGGACAGAGACAGAACGAAATAATAAAAGTAAAGGAAGGGAAGAGATGTAGTAAGCACAGACACAAAATATGGATATGGCATGGACACAGAAACTGAATTTCAAAAATTAGAATATTGTATGTTAGGACATAGCAATAGTGAAGTATTTTTAATATGATAATTTACAATAAACAATGTAAAATTGATGCTTTCATTCAAATAACATGCAAACCACTGACTCAAGTTCGGGTGTTTCATAGTCGTTTAATGGATTTTGTTTCTTTTTATTTATCAGGCTGCTAGATGACAATGATGCTGACATACAGGCAAGGGTTCTTGATTGCCTTTTATTGTGGAAAGAAGACTTCTTACTCCCATATGACCAGCATCTTAAAAATCTAATCAATTCAAAATATCTGAGAGAAGAACTGACAACATGGAGTTTATCTAAAGAAGCCGGTTTAATTGAGGAAGGTCATAGGGTTCATCTGGTGCCTTTAGTTGTTCGCCTCCTGATCCCGAAAATCAGAAACTTGAAAACGCTTGCTTCACGAAAGGTATGCCCATCATCTAAATCTTTTGTCCCCTAACCTTTCGGTTAATGGGTTTTAAATTCTATCTAATTTTTTTACTATGATGTGTCAATTCTTATCACCAATGTTAATTTTATGACCTAATTTTGACAGAATGCAAGTGTACATCTTCGAAAGGCTGTTCTTGGTTTCATAGCTCAACTGGATTCTAATGAGCTCCATCTTTTCTTTGCCTTGTTATTGAAACCCTTGCAAATTATACCAAATGAAGATGGTTATGCTTCTAATTTGTATTCAAACCCTATCGATGAGTTTCACTCCCTAAATTTTCTGAAATACTTCACCGTGGAAAATGTAACAGCCCTTTCCTGGAAGAAAAGATATGGTTTTCTGCATGTAATTGAGGATATTATGGGTGTTTTTGATGAATTTCGTGTCAGACCTTTTCTTGATCTATTAATGGGATGTGTTGTTCGGGTATTAGCAAGCTGCAGTTCTAACATAGACACTGCCAAGGTTGCTGAATCCTCTCCTGTAAGTGATCATCCTGATTCTGAGATGATCTCTGATGACAAAGACAGTGCAGAGGCAAATCATGTGAAGGTAATATTTCCGGTTATGTTGAGGAAAAATGATTCCTTTTCTTAAATTTGATCAATTGCTGTTCCTCTTTTCGAATATTTTATTATCCCTTTTAATTTCAAATAAGTTAACAAACTATTTGTAGTTGAACTTTAGGATTCCATTAATAATGAAACAGCATCCTGCATTGTTTTCTTTTTTCCTCCTTTGATTTCTAACAAACATTTCAAAATAATCAGATTCTTTATTGAGAAAATTAAGCTTTGATGACAGTAATTATTTCTCTCTCAGATTGGGACGGCCATCAAGCAGTTCAAAGATTTGAGGTCTCTATGTTTGAAAATTGTTTCTCTTGTTCTCAATAAATATGAGGACCATGATTTTGGTACTGAATTCTGGGACCTGTTTTTTACATCTTTGAAACCCTTAATTTATGCCTTCAAGCAGGAGGGTTCTAGTAGTGAAAAACCAAGCTCCTTGTTCTCTTGCTTTTTGGCTATGAGTCAGAGCCTGCAACTTGTGTCCCTACTTTGTAGGGAAAGGAATCTTGTTCCAGATATATTTTCAATTCTAACTGTTCCAACTGCTTCAGAAGCTATTGTTTCTTGTGTTCTGAAGTTTATTTCAAACCTGCTTGATCTTGATTGTGAGTTGGATGGCGAAAATAGTCCTATAAAGAGTTTGATATGTCCAAACCTAGAAGCACTTGTCTGCAGCTTGCATCATCTGTTTCAGAGTGATAAAGCATCCAAGAGGTACGAGCGATTCATTTACCTGTAATACATGTGCAAAAGTGTGCTGATATCTGTCGACTATAGAATAATATAAGGGATGGACTAATGGCCGTATCATGTGTAATATTCTATATATATGAAATATAGATCTTTCTTGAATCAACTGGTTTAAATAGATGTGAAATTAATAGTTAGTTACTTTGTTAGTGTCCTTTTGGTTTTTTGTTGTTTTTCTTTGCTTTCCCTTCTGCTACACCTTATTGTTTATCCATTTTCATACTGGTTAATCAATCTGCTGATATTGTATAAATTAGAAGTTTCCTCATAATCATCAATGGAATCTTCAAAGAAGTGTCAGTGATTTGAACATGTAATTCAGTTCTTTGGTGCCTTCAGTGGAATGCTGTTCACTTGGGGCAGATTAATTTTAGAGATAAATAGTCATGTGGTTTGAGGGAATGGCATTTAAAAGGAAATAAAGATAACTGGCAATTAGAGACATTTGTTTTTTTTTTTTTTTTTTTGAGGGAAGGGGATTTCCAAGTATGGTAATCTTTAAATCAGTTCCATTTAAGGCCTGTCACAGGACCAATGAGAAACATGGGGTGGCCTTACCTATTCTTTGTGTGAAAACAAAAACTAGTTCCTAGTTTCAACATTCAAGTCTAAAATTTTGAACCTTTTTACCCCCAAAATTGAAGTTGAAGTCCATAGGAGGGCACATATAGGTTGTGTAGATATTGAGCATAACAGAAAATGTCAGTTAACTGGTAAACTAAGACAACTATCTTTTGTCTTCTTTCCTCGAGACCTTAAGACCGCATTGGTAACAAAATCCTCTTTTTGTTGTAACTAATAATTTGTTCTTTTTATTTTGATCTGTATCAGGTGCTATGAAAATTTTGTTTTCTTTTCTCAATATATGAATCTTTTGTGCCTTTTTTCATTCTGAGTTCCCCTTTTATGGTTTCTGCATTAATGATTCATAGTTGTTTGCTTTCAATTTCGAAGTTCTTAGGGGATGGAAAATGTCAACTCTGGATTATTCTTTGATCCATTCTTTTCGCTGTTACAGAAAATTGGTCAGATGTCCCGGGGAAACAGAAATCAGAATTTTCAAATTGCTGTTGAAGTACATCAGAAATCCATTGCTGGCAAAGAAATTTGTTGATATCTTGCTCCCTTTCTTATCAAAAAGAGTTCAAGGTTCTGGTAAGAATGTTTTAGAATTAGTATCTATACAATTTACTCTCTTCCTTTGTTGTATTAACGCATTTTTTGTTGTTGCAGACATCTGTCTCGAAGCCATACAAGTCATTCAAGATATCATTCCTGTGCTAGGGAATGAGAGAACCCCTGAAATACTTAATGCAGTTGCTCCACTTCTTGTTTATGCTAAATTGGATATTCGAGTGTTAATTTGCAATCTTCTTGAAGCACTTGCTAGAACTAATTCGTCTGTACTTGTGGTGGTAATGTTTGCCACTTTTTTGTTATAATTTTGGAGTTCCTTTGTTCTATAAATATTGTTAAGTTTTAATGCTGGTGATTGAAATGCAGGCTAGACATGTCAGACAATTAAACGCAACCTCAACTTTTGAGTTGGATGAGCTTGATTATGACACTATAGGACAGGCATATGAAGGAATTGGAATTGGATTCTTCCATTCTGTGCCAGTGGAGCATGCATTACTTATTTTGTCACAAACTGTATATGATATGTCATCTGACGAATTAATCTTAAGGCACCATGCTTATAGGTTATTGCTTACATTTCTAGATTTTTCTGCCAAAATTCTTGGCCAAGTAGTTACAGATCATCATGAGACTGCTGAAGAGATTATGACAGTTGATGAAGGCTGTTGGACACGAGCATGTGTTCAGTGTATCATTAACAAGTTTCTTTTAAAGCATATGGGGGATGCAATTAGTCGGGGAACTTCTGTGAGAAAGGTATCTAGCTTACTTTTAGTCCTCTGGTAGAAATAGATGATATTTTACTAACCACCTCATCTAACTTGCATGCTCCAATCTATATACAGATGTACTAATGTGCATAAGGACCATCATAGATTCCCGTAACTTGGGTGAAGCAGTTTGGTTATTGTAACACCCAATGTGATACACACGCATGTACTTATCCTCAATGGGGAGCAACCCCACTGCACTGAGGCTTCTTTTTTCTCACTGGAGCCCAGTGTGGTGGGGTTGCCTTCCTCTGTGGATTCTCATGGATCCATATACTATTTTTACTTTACTTGTATATTTTGCTGTTATCATCGCCAGTTTGTTAGGGGTTCATTTTAGGTTGCCAAGCTCAGTTTAGTGAGAAATATGCAAAAATATTTTCAATATAGTTTCAATAAGTTCTATAAAACAAATGAGAGAAATACGGTTGCTTCTATTCATAATATTCAGTACATTTTCTAATGGATGGGAATGGTTTCAGGAATGGATTGATTTACTGCGAGAAATGGTTTTAAAGCTTCCGCAGTTAGAGAATCTTAATTTGTTCAAAGCTTTATGCTCTGAAGATGCTGATCAAGATTTTTTCAATAATATCATTCATTTACAGGTTATGTTCTTATTTTTTATGCTCCTTCGTTCATTTATGTTTGTTCTTTATTCTCCAATTGGATCTTACAACCCTCTCGTGCCTCTGTATTTTTGCTTTTATTAATGTTAATAGAACTAATTTGCTTAAGCTATAAACATAAATGGAGCCACAAGAATGTTTGAATATTTTCTTAATTTCCTTTTTCTTGGGTGCAGAAACATAAGAGAGCAAAGGCTTTGTCTCGCTTTGCAGATGTTATCAATAAAACCTATATGTCTATGGTAACTGTCTTGACTCTTGTTTTCTAGCGATGGGAAGTTTTTTCAATCTGTGCTAAAGCTTTCTATGCTGCTTTTCACCTTGCAGGATATCATTAATAAAGTGTTCCTTCCACTCTTTTTCAACATGTTGTTTGATTTACAACATGGAAAGGATGAACACATTAGAACTGCTTGCATGCAAGCACTTGCTTCAGTTTCTGCTAAGATGGAATGGAAATCATACTATGCATTACTGCTTCGCTGCTTTAGTGAGATGAAGAAGAATCCAGACAAGCGGAAAGTTCTCTTACGGTTAATTTGCTTTATCTTGGACAGATTTGATTATTCAAAATTTTGTTCCGGTCAAGAAGCAATAAATTCCGTAGACAACATTTTAGGTTCTGAAACCAATAGTATTGTTTCTTCAGCAATGCAGAAAGGTGGCAGTTCTATTATGGTTTCTGAGATACAGACTTCTCTTCAGAAAACTGTTTTGCCAAAGATACAGAAATTATTGAGTTCTGATTCTGATAATGTCAATGTTAATATCAGTCTTGCAGCACTGAAACTTCTGAAGTTGCTTCCGGGAGATGTAATGGAGTCTCAGCTTTCTAGCATCATTCATCGGATTTCGAACTTTCTAAAGAACCGTCTAGAAAGTATTCGTGATGAAGCTAGATCTGCATTGGCTGAATGTTTGAAGGTGCTTGGACTTGAATACCTGCAATTTATAATTCGAGTTTTGAGAGCGACCTTGAAACGTGGATTTGAGCTGCATGTTCTAGGATATACACTTAATTTTCTTTTGTCAAAGACCCTTTCAAGTTCTTCTGATGGGAGTTTGGATTATTGTTTAGAAGATCTCCTTGGTGTGGTTGAAAATGATATTCTTGGAGATGTTGCTGAGGAGAAAGAGGTGGACAAAATTGCTTCTAAAATGAAAGAAACGAGAAAGTGCAAGTCTTTTGAAACCTTGAAACTGATTGCCCAAAGCATAACTTTCAAAATCCATGCATTAAAGCTTCTTTCTCCCGTTACAAGTCACTTGCAAAAGCATCTGAGTCCAAAAGTGAAATCAAAATTGGAGAACATGTTAAAGCACATTGCGGATGGAATTGAGTGTAATCAATCAGTAAATCAGACTGATCTCTTCGTTTTTGTATATGGCCTCATAACAGATGCAACTAATGACGAAAATGGGTCCGGTGTGAGTTCAATTGGCACAGAAGCAAATAAACATGGAAATGTTGTCAGTGAGAAAATTGTTTCTCCAGACCAGGCTTTTAAAACTAAATCTGCATGTTCTCACCTTATTACCACGTTTGCACTAGGGGTTTTACAAAATAGAATAAAAAGCATGAAATTGGACAGAAATGATGAGCAACTATTATCAATGTTGGATCCATTTGTCCAATTGCTTGGCAACTGCTTGAATTCCAAATATGAAGATATTTTATCTGCATGCCTTAGATGTCTTACTCCATTGGTGAGGCTGCCTCTTCCATCCCTTGAATCCCAGGCTGATAAATTGAAGGTGACACTGTTGGGTATTGCACAAGGTTCTGTGAATCCTGGCAATCCTCTTATGGAATCGTGTCTAAAATTGTTAACTGTACTTTTGCGAAGCACAAAAATCACATTATCCTCGGATCAGTTACATATGTTAGTCCAGTTTCCAGTGTTTGTGGATCTTGAAAGGAATCCCTCCTTTGTTGCCCTCTCACTTCTAAAGGCAATTGTTAACCGCAAGCTAGTGGTTCATGAGATCTACGATATTGTAGTTCAGGTTGCAGAATTGATGGTAACTAGTCAGGTGGAACCAATTCGCAAGAAATGCAGTCAGATCTTATTGCAGTTCTTACTTGATTATCATCTTTCAGAGAAACGCTTGCAGCAACATTTAGATTTCCTGCTTGCAAATCTAAGGCATGTATCGAAATATTAAAGATTTTTTTTTTAAGTTATTGATGTCTTACAGCCAATTTACTTTTCTTGCAGGTATCAGCATCCAACTGGGAGAGAATCTGTGCTTGAAATGCTCCACACAATTATGATAAAATTTCCTAAAGCCATTGTTGATGAGCAGTCACAGACCATATTTGTCCACCTGGTGGTGTGCTTGGCTAACGATCAAGATAATAAAGTTCGTTCTATGACTGGTGCTGTTATAAAGCTCCTTATTGGTCGTATAAGCCAACATTCGCTGAATTCCATTCTTGAGTATAGTCTGTCCTGGTATTTGGGTGAGAAGCAGCAACTGTGGAGTGCAGGTGCACAGGTATTGTTCTCTAAAGGTGTCTGTCAGATTTTTGTTTCAGAATGTTGCTATGTACTTGGAGTTTCAGAATTAAATAAAATGTGGGAAATGTTTTAGGAGTTTTGTTGTAAAGGGGGATTCTTGAAATGCAAGTATGATCTTCTAAACCGTAAGTGCTGCTTATGTTATGACATGATTTCTGAATTTATTGCTGTAGGTAGAAATGATTCATCTCTTTGAAGATCTTCGTTATAAATGATCCTTATCCTTGTTTGTCTTCCTATAGATTTCTGCATTCTCTATCATATATTAGGCACAGTTCTAAAATTTGCTGTTTCTCCGTATGACACCAAAAAAAAACCCTTTGAATGTAGTAATGGTTTTATTTCTGCTGTTATGCTCAATGTCTGCAGACCCTTTCCAATTCACGATCAGGGTTTCAGTGTATAGAGTTGGAATTTGTTCTCTTCTAAGTTTTTATTCATATTATGAAGAAAAATGAACCGGTTAATGGAGTTCAAAACTCTGTAGCCAGGTTAGAGAGTAATTAAAAACTGTACTAGGGTATGTTAAAATATTAATAAATTAATATGATAGTTGCTAAATAAAGGGACATGTAGAAAATTTCAACTCCACTTGTGGAGTTTGGAAGCTCCACAGGTGATGTTGAGAGTAATAGTCATTATGAAATTAATATGTTGATGGATATATCGCTCTGAAAAGTGCCTGCAGTTCAAAACTATCAAGTTAACTATAAATATATTTAGTTTAGGTTCCATGTCTATCATGTTTCTTTTATGATGATCTTGGATGTCTTTGTGCAGGTATTAGGATTAGTGGTCGAGGTCATGAAGAAAAATTTTCAGAGGCATATAAGTAGCATATTGCCAGTGACTAAAAGAATTTTGCACTCTGCTATTGATGCTTTTTCCAACATGATGATGGATCTTCCTGATGAAGCTACTATTCCTTTCTGGAAAGAGTCATACTATTCACTAATTATGTTGGAGAAGATGCTACATCATTTTCATGATTTAATATTTGAAAGGGAGCTTGAGGTATGGCCTGGCCGTTTCGTATTGTTGGGTAAAAATGTTATTGAGATAAGACTTCCATTTTCACCCTTCTTGTCTTATCTATGTTCTCTATAACTATGTTGCTCTGGCTATTCATTTTTTTTCCTGTAAGTATTTGTGTTCGACATGGGTCTGAGGATATGACCCTTAAAGAACCATCCAAATACATGGAAAAAAATTAAAAAAGAAATTGAACATATCCATGGTTGACACATGCTTATGTCCCACACATGCCTGAGTCCGAGTAAACATTATCCCTATGAAACTAGGGTCCATCTATTTTTGAACAGCAAGTGGTCCCCCTGTATATATGTTGAGAGACAGGGTAACTGAGTATTGCTAATTTGTGGCCAATATGATCCTCCAATGATCCTCCAAGGACCCTTCAAATAATGGGATAACTTAAAATGAAATGTTCTTTAGAAACCTAAGTGATGCTTTTACAAACGTATATGACAAGGTTCAAAACATTACAGTAACTTGACCTATGATACTGATCAACAGTTACTCCATACTCGTTTTCCTATGTTTTTCTTACTATTTCTTGAAATATCCATGTCTGGCATGGTTGTAGACGTGGGCATCGTGATATGACCCCTAGTGCATGGATTTTTTTTAATTGAATATATCTTTGTCGGACATGTATTTGACTCACATTCCTGTCCAATTAGCGTAGCTGTTTTCCATGAGATGGGCACCTGTCTGTTTAGGCAAATGCCAACAGAATCAAAGGCAGTTTTAGAAATTGTACATCAAACAATAATATGCCCATTTCTATTGTAATGATGGGATATGCTGTGCCCCTTTATACTCGATCATTGTATTGAATCCATCTTTTGACCCCTACTCTACTTATTTTCAGGTGATTTGGGAAATGATATGTGAGTTGCTGTTGCATCCACATGCATGGTTACGCAATGTATCCAATCGCCTTCTTTCCTTGTATTTTACTTGTGCAAATGAGTCTAAAAGAGGAAGTGTTGTGAAGTCGAATGGATCTTTATTTCTTATGAAGCCAAGTAGACTTCTTATGATTGCTGCTTCTCTTTGCTGCCAACTGAAAGGACCTATTGACGATGATGAGGCTGCTGTTAAGGATGTAAAGCTTGGTGCTAAGAAGAAAAATGAGAACCACCATAATCACCAGAGTGGTTTGATTACAAAAAATCTCGTGTTCTCTATTTGTTGTCTGAACTCCTTGATGAAAGAGTGGGCTGGTGTGAACCGCAGAGAGTTCTGGTCTACTTTTGAACAGCATGAGCAGGAGCGGTTTCTTAAAGCCTTTCGATTGCTTAATTCGAGGAAAGCAACTGGGATGCTTCTGTCCGTTACTGGTGCCACAGATGACCAAAATGATGCAGACCATTCTGAGGACCTTAAATATCTGCTTGTCTCAAATCTGCTTAAGGAGCTGGGCAAGCTTGCTCTTCAAATGGAGGCCATTCAGGTTGGTTAGAATATTGCTGTTTATTTGAATTCCTGAGAATTGTTTCAACTGAAAAACCTTTTCAGCCCTATTTGCTAGTAGTGCTGAGTGAAAAAATCGAGAACTGAAAATCGATTTGAATCATAGACCTTTCCGAAGCAAAGGAATTTGGTTCTGTTGTCCATGATATGGAGTTCAGTTCTTAGAAAACCAGAGTAATGCATATTAATTGTAAATTTTTTCCAAAACTGAGTTGGAACTGTTATCACCCCTATTTATATGTTTGTTGGTTGTAAGATTGTGTTATTGAGACTATTGTGCTAATCAAGTTAAAATGCTGCTTGCAGATGAGGATTGTCTTCTATAGTTTCCAGAAAATTTTACCAGAAATTGATCAGGATGATTCTCGACATTATGCGTCGCTAATGATGTTTCCTTTATATAAAGTTTGTGAAGGGTCTGCCGGAAAAATTATGACCGGTGAGTTGAAGACATTGCCATGCTAGAATCGTTACATACAGCTTTGGTGCTTCCTGGTTTTGAATGACATGTTCATACTTTATATTAATCTGACCTTTTTTTCATTCGTCTCACAGATGATCTAAAGCAATTAGCACAAGAAGTTTTGGGGAGTATTCGAAACAGTATAGGCAGCCAAGAATTTGCACAAGTTTACAGTGAGATCAAGAAAAAACTAAAATCGAAGAGGGATAAAAGGAAAAGAGATGAGAAGCGCATGGCTGTTATCAACCCGGTCCGCAATGCCAAGAGGAAGTTGCGGATTGCAGCCAAGAATCGTGCTAACAAGAAGAGGAGGATAATGGCAATGAAAATGGAAAGATGGATGCGGTAAATCCCATCCCTATTTCTCCAGTAAATCATTAGGAAATTTTGTTAGTTGCATTGTATAGTAATTTACACATGATATCATTAAGTTGGAAAGCTGTTGCATTTTTCCCAAGAAAATTTTGAGAAATTCACCTGCTGAGGAATCTGCCTTCACTTGTAACAGTTACGTAATATTTAATTAGGAGTAAAGTTCAGTTAATCTTTAACCATGTGTGACTTCTTGAATTTTGCAAGTGGATCCTTTCTCTAACATTATATATGTAATTATTTGATACATTGTTTGTGGTGTTTTTTAGATTTTATAAGTGGGTTGAGAGTGCGACAAGTGTCACGTATATTTATATATATTTATTTCATAATACACCTATTATATCTTAAACTTACTTGTGAAGTTTAAAAAACTGTACAAATAGAAAATTTTTCTTATATTTTTAATCTTTAAATTTGAACAAATATAATAAATAAAATATTGATTTTGTAATTAATCTTTGACCTTCATAATTAGTGGGGGATTTAAATTCAACAGTAAATCTCACTGAGAGCTATGTTTAATTTTATTATTGTGGTAATTAATCTCATGACTATGGTAATTAATCTCATGACTATCATTATGTTAATATATTATGTTGAATCAATCTCTCCCTCATTGAAACCAACCCTCAATTAACTACCATGTTTTAGTAATCCACATTTAGAATTAAATTTTAATTTAGAATAAATTCATGATAACTTTAATTCACCATAAACGTGCAATTATCTTAGTTGGGATATATTGGATATTTCAACATATAAAGAATGATAAATTTTTAAAAATTAATATAAAACATTTCAATAATTTTGAATTGATGAAGATTGAGTCAATGAAAGGAAAGAAAGAAATGAGTCTTATATAATTGATTGATGTATTTTAGGTGATAGACCAAACATATTCGAAGAAGGTGAGATAGATTTGAGTATTTTTAGATTCTTAAAAAATGAACGAGGTGTGGCTTAAGTCAATATAAGGAGAAGGGAAGGTAACATGTAATGAATAATGAGTTGAGATGAAAAGGATGCCTTCTATCATGGAATAACGTGTATTTATTGTGTTGCCTTAAAATACATGATTCTAGGTTGCTCAAGGGCTACATGACTATAAGTCTACCTATTGGCTAGTGGCTAGCGCTTGACTAGACAAGCTTGGCTCCTTAATTATTGTTTAAGCTTTTGACAACTTTTGTTATGCTTAACAGTTAGCCTTTTTTATATTTTAGCATAACAATTGTACCCCCAGATTTGGGGCAAGTTATAAAGTGACTAGGCGAAAGCCAAAACAAGCAAAAAAGTATTACATTAAAGTATTACATAATGAGTAGATTAAAGATATGGAGAGCGTCAAGTTTTTGGTCAAGCTTTGTGTATTTGAAGATATACTTGGTTGTATCCCTCGAAAGATGTTTGCTTTGCCAGATTCTGTGTTGGGTGCTTGGTGTTGTAGAGTGAAGGTGCATGTGTGTTTGAGCAAGAGGCTTGTGTTTGTTACTTGGGAGTAGATTTGTGGCTTTTGTAAAATTTTAATTTGTTATTTTTAGTAGTTGATGGGTTGTTGAGGAACTTTAATGTGCTCTTGGAGCACATTTTTGGCTATTATGGGACTTTAATGTATTGTTTAAGCATATTTATGGGTTTTATGAAGCCTTGATTTGTTGCTTGGGGCAACTTTGAGACTATTAAGGAGATTTCGCTTTTTTGAGGGCAAGTTTGGGGTTGTTACAAAGCATAAGTTTGAATGGCATAAAGTAGGAATTTTCTATTATAGAACAAGAGTTTAGGTTGTACAGAGCAGGATTTGTTTCTATGAAACAAAAAATTGGCTTATATGAAGTAATATTTCATTGTTATGGAGTAGGAATTTGAGTTGCACGAAGCATGATTTCGCTACTACTGAGGAAGAGTTTGAGCTATATGGAGTAGCGAGATTTTGCTACTATGAACAATATTAGGCTACAAGGAGCAAGATTCTGCTATTACAAAATAAGACTTCAGGTTGCATAGAGCAAGATTTCGTTATGAAGTAGGAATTTAGGTTGTTTGAAGCAAGATTTCATTGTTATAAAGCAAGAATTTGGGCATTGTGAAGTAGGATTTCATTGCTATGGAGTAGAACTTTATGTTATGTGGAGCATGAATTTGTTGTTATGGAGTAGGATGTTTATGCTATGGAACAAGTCTGTAAGCTAACTTTGGTGAAGAGCCAAAACTTTCTTGTTGTGAAGTAAGATTGTGAGTTGGCTATGGCATGTATGGAGCTAAAACTTTATTGCATGAAGTAGAATTATGAGCTAACTCTAGTGTAGAGCTAAATCTTTCTTGCTAAGAATTGGATCATGAGCTATTTTTCATGTGATACTAGAGTTTTTGTTGTTGTACAATAGGACTTAGAGGTAGTTTTAGTGTGGGACTAGAGTTCTTGCTGTTAGGAAATTTGTGCCCTTACTGTAGTAATTTTATAATATTTGATAAAATATTGAAATAGTCAAACTGATTATTCGTGGAAATGAACAAACATCATTCATCTCTATGCTAGATTGTCCTCAATGGTTTTCTTGCATGAAAAGCAAAATATACAAGCAAATATTGACTCATTAACTACCTAAGGTTTGACTAATTTTAAGTTGCATTATATGGACAAATTATAATGCGAGAAACTTATATTAGTAAGTAATCTAAATTGTTCATAGTTTGTAGAATCAAGTTGAGCAAATGATTTAAATAATAGGGGACTATTATGTCGACTGTTAGGATCGACCCGATTAAGCAACAAGAAAAAAAAATAGCGGAATAAATTGAGAAATTGAAACACAAATTTAACGAGAAAAAACCCCTTCAAAGAGGATAAAAAATCAAGGGCAAAGATAATTTTACTATAATGGCAAAAGAACGAAGAGTACAAAAGATGGAGATAAAAACTAAACCTCGAAAACCCGAAAACAAAGAGCCCTCAAAACGTAAACACAAAATTCTCTAAATGTGTTATGAGTTCTAATATCCATTGGGTGTATTTTTTAAGGTTGTAAAATAGCCTATTTATAGGCTAAATTCATAGGTTAAATAATAATAATATAATCTAGACTAATCAGAGTTTGATTGAAACAAATAAACAGAGTTTAACTGAAAGATTATTTCTCAAATTTGACTGAAATAGAAGTCATACTCAACAAATCTCCACCTTGACTCATATTTCCACAATGGCATCTTTGTCAAAGCCCGCCACGGGCCTATCTTAAACTATGTAAGGAATTAATTGAGTCGAATTTGTGGTTAGAAACTGGAAGACTTTTAGCCTTCGACTTGTACACTGCCAAATTAAAATTAACCCGGGTCTAATTTTCACAAACACAGGGCCTTAACTTTTCAAAACCTGCATCCAAAAGAGAACCTCTTTTCAACAAAACGGCCATAGCTTTTTCCTTCCTATGACCAAGTTGTCTCCACTCCAAACGAGTTGACTTCAACTTCGTAACGGACGAGGGACGTCTGATTTCACCTGTCACTATAGAACCTTCCAGAATATAAAAACTACCTATTCTTTTACCTTTTAACAAAACAAGAGCTCTACGAGATACTTTAATGTCGCTCAACTTGATGTTGATTCTGCATCCTTTCAAGTTTAAAATACTCAAGAAGATGAGACTCTTTAGTAAATCAGGTACATACCTGACATCTGAGAGTGTCCTAATCGTCCCATTGTGTATCCTAATTTTAACAGTACCAATACCAATTACCTTACTAGATGAATCATTTCCCATGTGCACAACTCCACCTTTAACTGAACTGTATGTGGAGAACCATTCTCTATTGGGACACATTTGGAAAGAACATCCCGAATCTAGGATCCACTCGGATGTGAGCTTAGAGTTATCGCTCGTTGACACTAACAAGAAGTCGAGTTTGTCTCTACTCAACAAATGACCCTTCACATCTTCGAGCGAGAGTTTCTCTCTGCCATAAATTAGGGTCTCCCTGAAAGATTTATATGAAGGTGGTAAAGAGCACAATAATAACATAGCCTGATCTTCATTGTCAATATGAACCTCAACATTCTTTAAATCATTTAAAAGAGTAATGAAATGACTGATGTGATCTCTAAGAAGCTCACCTTCGTTCATGCGAAACATAAATAGATGTTGTTTCAACGCTAAACGGTTAGCTAGAGACTTAGTCACATAAAGAGTTTCTAACCTTTTCCACAAGGCGCATGAGGTTTTCTCCATCAATACCTCCTGCAATACCGTATTCGTGAGGCACAACTGGATTGCAGACAAGGCGTTTCATCAAGCTCTTCCCATTCTGTTTTATTTAGATTCTCAGGCTTTTCCCCAGTAACAACCTTTTTCAAGCAGGTTTGAACTATAATTGCCATCATCCTAACTTGCCACAGATTGAAATTTGTCTCACCATCGAAATTCTCAATTTCAAACCTTGTTGCTGCCATATCTGAATGGGATGATCTATAAAAATTGAACTAGCTCTAGTACCACTTGGTAGGATTGACCGGGTTAAGCAACAAGAAAAAAAATAGCGGAATAAATTGAGAAATTGAACACACAAGTTTATCATGAAAAAACCCCTCCAAGGAAGATAAAAAACCACGAGCAAAAATAATTTTACTATAATGGCAAAAGAACGAAGAGTATAAAAGATGGAGATAAAAACTAAACCCTAAAAACCCAAAAATAAATAATCCTCAAAACGTAAACACAAAATTCTCTAAATGTGTTATGAGTTCTAATATCTAATGGGTATATTTTCTAAAGCCTATTTATAGGCTAAATTCATAGGTTAAATAATAATAAAATAATCTAAACTAATCAGAGTTTGATTGAAACAAATAAACAAGGTTTAATTGAAAGATTATTTCTCAAATTTGACTGAAATAGGGGTCATACCCAACATCGACTATATGCTCCATTGGGGGAGATTGTTGAGGCAATTTTGAGTAATGCCAAGCAGTAGTGTCCACTAGTGTTTGACAGTGTTTAACTTAGAAACTTTCCATAATTAGTGTTAGAAAATTTTAGTAACAAAATCCTTGGACTTTGATTCTTACTGATATTTTGGACAACTACAAACCCATCTATGATATCCAAAATGTTTATAACAACATATCCTGGAAATTGGTTTGAATTTGATGAGGGTAATGGACTTCCCAACTTTGGAGAGATTAGATCAAATCGAGTAAAACTTGGAAGCATATCTTGTAGATTCAAGACTTATCTTAAGCTCATTGAAAATATTCCTTTTTCTTGTTATATTGCTAGTTTTATAGGAAGATTGGTTGTAATTGATATAATATGTTAGCAAATCTAGATTCCATATAAATTGAGGAGACTTATATAGGTGATGTATTGATCTAAGAACATTTATTCTTTCTCATTGAGAAACATTTCTTGTAGGTGCATTGTGTACAAAATCAAGTACTACTTGATTATTATCCTAAGTTTTCAGGGTAAAACTTAGAGGAGAGTTGTTTAGATCTTAAGTGCAAAAGCGAAGAATCTAATTTAGTGAGTGTAAGAGGTTGTAATCACTTGTTGTACGAGTTGTTAAGATAGTGGATTATCTTTCTGAGAAATGCTTTATAGACATAGGGAAACTGGACTGCATAAACATATCCAATGTTTATTGTTCTTTTTTTTTTTTTTTAGTCTTGTCCATAATTAGTGCTTAAAGTAGTTGGCATTGCTCTTAAGCACTGTTTCTGGAAATGATTGTATTTTCTTGCAAGTATCATTTCAGAACTTTCATTTTCGATATCAAAATTTATAAAATAAATAAATTTAAAATGTCTACAAATATCAGAATTTACAATACTTATATTCATCGCAAATGCATTTGAAAAATAACTTGGGCTTTAGGTTTGCTTCAATTAGTTATGAAACCATTTTTTGGTTAATTATTACAATAATATATTTTTTTCTTAATATATGTTTATGAGAAAATTATTTTTTTAGAACAATTTTTTTGACGAATACTTTGATGTTTATGTGATATATTGTTCATGTAATCCACGGCCCTAGTTCTCAACAGAAGTACTAAAGAAGTACAATTCAAAGATCTCAACATCCATGAGTGTTACAACCTTTTTTGTTTTTTGGGAACTTTATCCATTTATTTATTTCAATTGTTACATTGTTGCACAATTAAAGTGTATCTTGAGTTGTTGGCATTTGTGACATGCACAAGTTTTTGGAATGTATCTAGACAATAAATGATTGATGATTCATGCTAAAAATGGAACTAATTATATTGGGAATTTTATTTTTATCCTTCGATTGAATTTGAAAAGAGAGAGAGTATTTCTAAGTGGCTTGCAACCTTATCCTTATACATTAAGGATTAAATCAGTTTAAATTTGCTTGGAGCTAAAGCAATATTTCAAACTATTTGAGGGAGATAATTTGTGGATAAATAGTCAGTTTAAATTTAAAGAAAACTTACCCTTAATGAAAAACTGATTGTTTAAAGCTTATAAATAGGTTTGCATAGTTCACTTGATCAATGAGCATCTTGAGTGCTTTGAAGAGAGCTTTCATTCAAGTATTGACTTGTCTTTTCTAATTTACTTGTCTTTCTTTATATTTTAGAGCTCATTTCTTTAAGAATTTCTATGAAAGTAAACTTTAATTATGAGGATTTAGGTTGAGTGATTATAAAAATTAGGTTCATTCTTGGGGTTGCAATTATCCAACGTTGTAAAAATAGATTGAGTTTTAGCCAATAAGTGGTCTTTATCAATTGTTGAATAAAATCATTCATTGACTAAGGCTCCGTAGAGTAGGATTGTTATTCGAACTACATTAATAAATATTATATCTTGATTTATCTCTTTGCCTTACTCTTTTTTCGAATTTGTTAGCCATACTTTCTCGTTCTAAATTATGTTGTAGTATCAATTAGGACAACAAATTGTAATAGCTAAAAACCAATGGCTTTTCTAGTTGGTATCAAAGTAGTTTTCAAATGTAAGTAAAGGTGGCCCTATTTTTGGTTTACAACCATGGAATCTATGAAAGGAAATTGTAACACCCCTAACCCGTCTCTGACTATTAGTAAACAATCAGAAACATTTGGACATCATATCATTCAATATTATAATTACAGCATATAACATTCATACGCATGCATATTGTCCCTAAATCGAGCCTTCAAAGCCCTAAAAATAGCTTAGAAACAATTCAGGACCAATTTGAATCAATTTAGAAAGATTTGGGAAAAATTAGTGAAATTTGAAAATAAGGGACACATGGTCGTATGTCTCACACAGCTGAGAGACACGCTCGTGTCTTAGGTCGTGTAAACTTCAAACTAGGGACACACGACCATGTCCTAGCCCATGCTCTCACCCATTCTCTGAGTAAGGCCACACGGCAGCGTCACACGCCAGTGTGCCAGGCCATGTAACTTATTGACTTGCATACAAAAGACCATCAGGTGTCACACGGCCATGTCACCAGGCCATGTGCCTCACACAGTCGAGTCACACACCCATGTCTCAGGCCGTGTAAGCCCAAATTTACCAATTTCTTGCTCAATTTCACTCCGTTATGGCATTGGTACCTACACACTTTCAAATACACATATGGAAGATGCAATTCAATTACAAACATTCTGTAACATGGTCATATATCCATTCTCAACTTGTAACCACAAACACATTTATTTCTTTAAGCATACATCCATTTCATTACAAGCATTAAGGTAACCAATAGCATACCATTTTATACCATGAAATTTCAAACATATCTAAGTAACAAGTAGAAAATCACAAGTTGATCAAGTGCACAACATGTCACACATTTTACTCAAAAGTTAGGTATTTGACATAACAATACATACGGCCCTAGTACATGCCATATACCAAATCGAGAAATTAAGTCTACCAAGATTCCCAGATAGTGTGATTCCTAGCGTTGATCCGATCTTGTTAGCCTTCAAAATGTGATCTACAAAATGAACAAATTTAAAGATAAGCTTATATAAAGCTTATTAAGTTCGTTTAGAAATTCATAACCTTTTTAATCCAACATATATTTAATCAACTAAAGCATAGATATTTCCATTATATGCAGTTTATAATAGTAATCACGACTAGAGGTGATCATGGGCCGGGCCGGGCCGGGTTCGGGTCGGGCTCAAACAAAATTTTAGGCCCGTCTACTAGGCGGGCAGCTCGGCCCCCAAATATGGGCCTAAAATTTTGCCTGCCCCGAGCAGCCTGCCCGCCCTACCGACCCATATTAAATTTTTTCTTATTTCATTAAATAAAAAATTTAAAAATATAATAAATCAAATATATTTAAAAACATAAAAATAAATATTAAAACAAATAAAAATAATACTAAAACAATTCTTAAAACAATACACAAATTAACAATATAATAAAAAATAATTGCATTAAAAATTTAAAATAATTAAAAATAAAATAAAAATATATATTAATATATAATTCAAGGTAGGCAGTAGCAGCCATGCCCGCCAAAAAAACTCTTACGAGCCCGCCCATTTTCTAAACGGCCTCATTTTTACCCAGCCCATTTTTCGGGCCTATATTTTTATCCAAACCCTCCCATTTTTCGGCGGGCCTTGGTAGGCGGGGGTATGACCCCATGATCAGCTCTAATCACGACCAATTCAGTAGTTCAGTATACTCAGTGAGCATTGCTCGATTAAACTTTTCATCAATATATTCATAGATTTCTACTCATTTGGGCTTCACTCAGTATAACAGTAAAATTCAATCAAATAAACATCAGCTAGTATAACAGTGCAATTTGCTTAATTGAGCTTCATTCAGTTTAACGGTATGATTTACTAGGTTGAGCTTCATTCAATATAACAGTAAGATTTGGCTCGATATAGTGCGTACTTCCAGTAGATGATGCTGCTTTCACTAACAACATATTAACAAGGATGCAAGCATTTAGAAGTATAATTGAACATACGAACTTACCGGACTGATTTGCAGGTGACTCTAGAATATAGGGACTATTCTGTGGTTTTCCCTTTTCCACGATTATTAGCACGTTCTTGATCAAATCAAAGTTTAAAATTCAAGGTGGAAAACCCTAACCTTTCCTTTCTTTTCCGTGGAGAAGGTGAAGAGAAAATGAAAATTTCCTTTAAATTTTAGGTTTAATTTAATATATATACTTATGGCATTTTTGTAAACACTTCAACTTTCTTAATTAAGTTTTAATTATCATAATTAAGCCTAATTAAATCACTTTATCAAACATAACCTCATAAAATCCCACTAACTAATTTTTCCATGGTTAAATTGTCCATTTAATTCTTTTAATTTAACTACTTAACCTTTGTAGTTTCTACAATTCAATCATTTTTACTTATTAAACTATCCAAACAAATAAATTTCTCAAACAAAATTTAATATGCCTCTAGAAACCTCATAAATAGACTAATTAAATAATATTCACAAAGTATTTTTCTGAAATTATGGTCTCGAAACTACTGTTTCCGACACCACTGAAAATTGAAATGTTACAGCTCTTCCCCTTTAAGAAATTTCGTCGTCGAAATTTCTTACCAATAAATAGATGTGGGTACTATGATCTCATTGAGTCTTCAGTCTCCCAAGTAGCTTCTTTAGCCCCGTAATGATTCCATAAGACTTTAACTAGTGGTATTTTCTTATTCCGAAGTTTTTTTACTTATCGTGCCAAAACCCTGATTGGTTCTTCAAAATACGATAAGTCCGACTGTATCTCAATCTCATAGGGAGTGATTACATGTGAAGGGTCTGACCAGTATCATCTCAACATCGAAACATGAAAGACATTATGAATTTTCTCAGGTTATAAGGGCAACGCTAATCTGTATGCTACATGGCCAACTCTCTCAGTAATCTCATATGGTCCAATAAATCTCGGACTCAGTTTTCCCTTCTTCTAGAAACGTAGTACTTTTCTCTAAGGAGAGAATTTCAGAAATACTCGGTTGCCAATGGTAAACTCTATATCCTTCCATTTTAAATCTACATAAGACTTTTGACGAACAAATGCTACTTTTAAATAATTACGAATTATCCATACTTTATCCTCTGTTTCTAGTATCAGATCAGTACCAAAGAGCTTACATTCGCTCAATCTGACTAGTATAGTGGCGTTCTACATTTTCTTCCGTATAAAGCCTCAAACGACACCATTTTAATACTAGATTGGTAACTGTTGTTATAAGTAAATTCCACCAATAGTAAAAATCTTTCCTAACTACTTTCAAACTCGAGGATGCGACATCGTAACATATCTTCCAAAATTTGAATTACTTACTCTAACTGGCCATCTGTCTGTGGGTGATATGTTGTATTGAAATTAAGCTTGGTTCCTAGAGCCTTGTGAAGCTTACCCCCTAAATCTCGAGGTAAATCTCGAATCTCTATTAGAGATAATAGATAAAGGCACTCCGTGCAATCTAACAGTCTCTGATACATATAATTCTGCTAACTTTTCAAGCGGGTAATCAGTACGAATTGGAATGATATAAGTTGACTTAGTCAATCGGTCAACAATAACCTAGATCGAATCTTTCTTTCTCGGTGTCATTGGAAGTCCCGTTACAAAATCCATTGTAACTCGTTCCTATTTCCATTCAGGGATAGTAATAGGTTGTAACAACTTAGATAGTACCTGATGTTCAGCTTTTACCTGCTAACAAACTAGGCATTTAGCCACAAACTCTGAAATCTCACGTTTCATTCCTGGCCACCAGTACATTTTCTTTGGATCATTATACATTTTAGTACTACCCGAATGTATAGAGTATGTACTACTATGAGCCTATGATAAAATGTCTTATTTTAACTCTGGATTATTCGATACACATTATGTTACGAAAATACATCATACTATCATCCCCAACAGTGAATCCTGTAGCCAAGTCATTCTGGATTTGTTCCCTTTGGCGGATAACTTTGGATTTTCCATTTGCAACTCTAGAATCCGTTGAAGGAATAACGGTTTAGTCCTAAGTTCAGCTACAACAAAGCCATCACCTTCTAGTGTTAAATGTGCATTCATATCTCTCAAAGCAAACAACAATTTCTGACTGAAAGC
Source organism: Gossypium anomalum (assembly GCA_025698475.1). Classification (NCBI taxonomy): domain Eukaryota; kingdom Viridiplantae; phylum Streptophyta; class Magnoliopsida; order Malvales; family Malvaceae; genus Gossypium; species Gossypium anomalum. Next base: position 63,304,444 of record CM046965.1, read on the forward strand.
ATCTGCAACTACATTAGCTTTCTTGGGATGATAATCAATTCCAAGATCATAGTTTTTCAACAATTCTAACCATCGTCGCTGCCTAAAATTCAGTACCTTTCGAGTCATTAAATACTTCAAACTTTTAATACTTCAAACTTTTATGATATGTTGATATGTGGCATTTTCACCGTAAAGGTAGTGACACCAAATCTTCAGGGCCAAGACAATAACAGCTAACTCTAAGTCGTGTGTTAGGTAGTTTCTTTCGTAAGGCTTTAACTGTCGAAAAGCATATACGATTAGCTTTTCAGATTGCATTAACACGCATCTCAATCCACTAAGTGATGCGTCACTATAAATAACAAATTCATTTCTAGATTCAGGTAATGTCAATACAGGAGCTTCTGTCAACATCTTCTTCAATTGGTCAAAAGTTTGCTGGCATTCATCTGGCCAAACAAATTGAGCATTCGTCTGTAATAACTCAGTCATCAGGAAGGTTATTATAGAGAAGTTTTGAACAAAATGTCGGTAGTATCCTACTAACCTCAGGAAACTTCGTATCTCCATGACACTCTTCAGTGCTTTCCAGTTGGTAATAGCCAAGATCTTACTTGGGTGAACACGTATCCCATTCGTAAAAACCACATGTCCTAGAAACCCAACTTCCTTAAGCCAGAATTCACATTTTTTGAATTTTGCATACAACTATTTTTCGCACAAAATCTATAGTACAGCCTTTAAGTGTTGAGCATGTTCAGATTCCGACTTGGAGTAAATTAGTATATCATATATAAATACAACCAAAAATCTATCCAATTGTGGTTGGAAAACCCGGTTCATCAGATCCATAAATGCAGCAGGAGCATTAGTAAATCCAAATGGCATTACAAAAAATTCATAATGACCATATCGGGTTCTGATTGCAGTCTTCATCACATCACAATCTTATTCATAATGACCATATCAGGTTCTGAATGCAGTCTACATCACATCACAATCTTTCACTCGCATTTGATAATATCCTAATCTGAGGTCTATTTTAAAAAACATGATTTTTCCCTTCAGCAGATCAAATAGCTTATCAATACGAGGCAATGGATATTTATTCTTCACCCTAACTTTGTTCAGTTGTTTATAATCTATACACAATCTCAATGTACCATTTTTCTTTTTTCTGAAATAGTACTGGTGCACCTCAAAGAGACACACTTGGATGAATAAAACCTCTATCTAATAATTCTTGCAACTATGCTTTAAGTTCTTTCAACTCAGTCGGTGTAATTCTATACGGTGGAATCGATATCGGTGTAGTTCTCGGTATCAAGTCAATAACAAATTCAACTTCACGTTCTGGTGGTAAACCTAGTAATTCTTCAGGAAATACGTCTGCAAATTCATTGTCAACATATACTTGATTCAAATTTAAGCCAGAATCCCGAGTATCCAGTATATAAGCCTGAAATGCTTCACAACCCTTAGAAATCATCTTCTGTGCGGTGATCATCGATATGATTCTGGTAACATTGTTTAATCTGTTTGATTCAACTGTGACTAATTCACCTATAGGGCATTTCAAATGGACTCTTTTCTATCTACAGTTAACCACTACGTCATATAATGATAGCTAGTCCATACCTAATATTATATCAAACTCATAAAAAGGCAATAACATCAAATTAGCAGAGAACTCATAGCCCTAAACTTTCAATGGACATTTGCGACAAATTAAATTAACTATTACACTGTGACCCAGCGGATTTGTAACTTGAATATCAAATTTAGTTGATTCAACTAGTAATTTTTTATCAGTGGCTAATGCAATGCAAATATATGAATAGGTTAATCCAGGGTTAATCAAAGCATATAAAGTAACATCAAAAGTAAATATACCCGTAACAACATTAGGGGCAGTAGCCTCCTCTTTGGCTCATATAGCATAAGTCCGGGCATGTGCTCTAACCTCGGATCTAGCAGTAGTATCTCTAGCATCAGTATGGCCCATCTCTACACTACTACTCTGACTAGGGTGTCTGCCCTTTTGTGGCGTTGATGGGGCGTTTTACACTTTGATCATCTTTTTCTCCTGGTGGTTTCAGACAATTTAGTATGAAATGATCAGTCGCTCCACATCTTAGGCACGTACCAGCCTTATACCTGCATTCTCCAGTATGTAGCATACCACAGAAATCACATATTGGTTTCGGGGCATTACGAACACTAGACATACTATCATAGGTCGATTTTGCAACTTCAAATCAGGCTATCTGGATCTGTTTCTACTAGAAAATTCTGATGATATCGTAACATGGTTATCTTCTTCTCTTGCTTTCTTCGGTGGCGGCACAGATAACCTACTAGGAAATTTCTTTTATTGAAGTCTTGTACCTTTCTTTCTCTCTGTCTCTTCTGGTTAAGAATTTCCTCCATCTTCTAAGCCCGGTTGGACAATACTACAAGCTATCGTGTTTCTGTGCCACCTATCATCATTTTGATCTCACCATTTAATCCTCTTCAAATCGAGTACACATGTCCTCCTCCAACGACACAATCTCTCGTGCATACTTGCTGAGATATGCGAACTCTCTCTCGTACTCAACCATTGATTTATTTCTGTGTTATAGTTCCTGAAACTCTATTTTTTTCTTGTCCAATAACCTTTTGCTGATATATTTCTTCTTAAATTCTAATTTGAAAATTTCCCATTGAATATCATTTTCCGAGACTACTACAGTTATTGTTACCCACTAACTATAAGCTTCTTCTCTCAACAGTGATACAGCACACCTGAAATAATCCTCAAGGGGACAGGCCATTTCATTAAAAACCTGTGAATAGTTTCAAGCCAATATTCAGCCTTTACAAGATTATCCTCCGATCTACCCCAAAATTCTTCAACCCCATACTTCCTGACTTTATCAACAGGAATTCGTTGGTTCAACCCAATTGTCAGACATCGCAGGAGGTATAATAGGTGGTACTTCAGGAGGTACCGTAAGAGGAACAGTAGGTGGTACTGTATGTGGTGCAGGAGGAGGCGGTGGTCGGGGCATCATTGGATTACTCCGCATAAATTCAGAGAACCATTGTCTTATGAGTTCAAAGAACATATGCTTGACCTCATTTTCTGACATTGGTAGGATCGGTATACTATGGCTCGTACCAATGTTAGTAGTCAGGACATTACTATCCACTTGATTAGTCTCTTCACGTTCAATATCTGATGGCCTCTTTTAGAATCTACAAAGAAATAAGGTTAGACCGGATCAATTTATATCACACTATCATAGGTTATATCGCATTTACCTTCTAAGTTTAAACACATTACACTCGGTCCAAGAATCGACTAAACCGTAGCTCTAATACCACTAAATGTAACACCTGTAATTCATCTTCGACATTAAATTAAGGTTATGGGGTATTACTAAACAATCAAAAATATTTGGACATTATATCATTCAATATTATAATCACAATATATAACATTCATACACATGCATACTATCCTTGAGTCAAGCCCTCGAGGCTCTAAAAATAACTTAGAAACAATTCGGGACCATTATGAATCAATTTAGAAAGATTTGTAAAAAAGTAGTGAAATTTGAAAATAGGGGACACATGGCCATGTGTCTCACACGGTTGAGAGATACGCCCATGTCTCAAGCCGTGTAACCTTCGAACTAGGGACACATGGCTGTGCCCCAGCCCGTGCTCTCACCCGTGTAACTTTCTGAGTAAGGCCACACACATTAGTGTGCACAAGTTCAAGGGGTTTTTGGCCCGTGTTCCTTTTGCATTAAAAAATCACTTAGTTATCTTACCTTCTAAGAAAAAATCACATTGTGGAAGATAAACTTCTTTAAGTGAACTTAAGATGTCTTCTTTCACAAGTCTAGTGATTCTTTCTTGGTTAATATGACCAAGTTTCAAATGCCAAATGCATGTCTTATAAGAGTGAGAAGTTCTAAGTCTTTTATTCGATATTTTAGTCTCAAGTAGCTTGTACATCTTTGGCTTGATAAAATAGAGAGCATTTGACATCCATCAATTACAGATAAGATTATGATTTCTAAATATTGCAATTCCATGATTAAAAGTCACGATTAAGCCGTCTTTATATAAACATGCAACAGACATTATGTTTCTTTTGAAACTTGGTACATAGAAAACATATTTTAAAATAATCTTTCTAAAATTATCAAAATAAAGATATACTTAAACCATGCTTATATTTCACCCAATTGCATTTGTATCTAAACCAATTCATAACACATGATCCCAAGGTTATAAACACACATAAAAGTAACCAAAACATGCCAACTTTAACCACCTGAAACCCAACCATTGTACCATACTTGAAACCACAAAAATAATGCTCATATCCAATCATTATCATAGGTATCACCTACAAGCCATGACATACATACAAACCAGCCTATTTCACTTTCATCATACCATATCTTGAACATGAAAATTACCATTTCATATTAGGTCATTTAAGCATAACTTTGAATCAACCATGCATACCACCTATAGTTGTTCAAACAAATTATATCAAAGCATAACACTTACACCCAAAAATAAATTATGAACTTTTGCAAACATAGCCAAATTATCCTAGTATATGGCATATAAGCCAAATTCGAATTAAAAATCTACCAAGATCCTCGATAGTGTGATTTCTTCAGGTTGATCTGATCTCCCTATCCACAAAACGTATCTACAAGAAATAAAACAAATAACACGAGTAAGCTTTCGTAAAGATTAGTAAGTTCATCGATTGAATGGTAAAGCTTACTGAATCAAACATAATAATAATTCAAATAAAAGATTAATGAACAGAGTTATTGTGAACGAGGTTACTATCAGAATTCATGTCAATCACAACTCACAACAAGTGAAAAATGCTCAGTACAATAATAAAAATTAGATTCCACATTTCAAAAAAATTTCAGAGATCAATAAAACATAGCCCGATGAACAATAAGTGGATACGAGTACACAGTTAACCATCCAACACACCAGATGCTCGTATGAGCTAATCTATCTAGCATACCAAATGCTCGTATTAACTAATCTATCCAGCACACCAAATACCATTGTAATATATCTCGTTAGTTCGTAACAAATGCAGGATCTTGACATATTCAGTATATAGAGAATCTACTGTAATCATCTCCCATCAACCCCGTACCCCGCGCAACATAACCTATTGGCATGCCAACCATACTCTATCCTACATTCATTGGTTCAAATTATTCTAACATAGAAAAATATATGAATAACTCACTATCTCATATTTCATATACAGGCATTAGTTCATCAACCAAACATTCATCGACTCAGAATATCTCATTAGTGCTCAATGCTACAACAATCCATTGTTTCATTACTCATAACATATCATCATTATAATGTCCAAACCAAAACAATTTAATTCATTTAATATGAATTTAAATGTATTAGAATAAAATCGAATGAACTTACAGGACTGATCTGTAATAATGGTCCAGAGTAGCTCAGTCAGTGATCGACGTTGTGTCAATTCATTATTTCCATTTTCAATTACACACACTAATATAATCCAATATTATTCAATTAGGTTCATATAATACACTTAAAATGTACTAAAACTAAACCGTACGAACTTACCAGACCAATCTATAGCAACAACAAAGTACAGGGGCTATTCGATAATTTTTTCTTTTCCTCGGTTTTCCCCTCGTTCAAGATCTTAAATAATAATTCCATTCAATTCGCTAATTCTAGCAGCAAAATTAATTCATTTTATGAAATAAAATTCTTTTTTACATTTTTACAAAATTGCCCCCAATATTTTACTTTTATTCAATTCAGTCCCTAAGTTCAAAACTTGCAATTTAACCAATTTTAACCAAATCTCATTTCAGCCAAATTATTCATTATTTCTCTACAGCCCATTCATGCTGCTATTTCACATTAAGTCCTCTTAATTTTTCACTTTAACATTTTAGTCCATAAACATTAAAATTATCAAAAGTTACTTTACAAAATATTCATATTTAACAACTAAGCTAAACAATCTACCATAAAACTTCAGCAATATCCAAAACTCATCAATGACATAATCCAAAACATTTGATAGTTTTACAAATTAATACCCGAGTTAGCTAGATTAACCTAATACGAGCTCAAAAACATAAAAGTTATTAAAAACGGGTCAGGTTTACCTCCTAGATCGAAGAAACCTAGTTGGCCAAAAGGTTCTTCTCCCTTCTACCACGGCTATCTGGTTTTAGCAAGAAGAAAATCTAGAAGATGATAGTTTATTTAGCTTTTATTTTATTTACATTATGTTTAATTATCCCATTACCATTTTACCCTTTTAATTTCCATTCAATCTTAACAATTTCAAGCCCATTACCGCCCACAATCATCACCTATGGTATATTTACCATTCAAAGAGGGTTTAATTAAACAATTAATCCTTCAATTATATTAAATTCCAGCTAAACAAATTTATTTTCAATTTAACCCTAAACTAATTAGGACTAAATAAGAAAATAGCCCAAAAGTAAGTGGATTTAATCATGTCACCGCCGCTTGGACTTTTTTACTATGGTTTAATTACCATTTTGGTCCTTTTAGTATTTTAAATTTATAGCAATTAACTTTTACCTCTTTTACAATTTAATCATTTTACCTTAATTAAGCAATCAATCATCAAAATTACCAAACTAAACTTCAATTCACCGATAATACGACTCTGTATTTAATAAAAATATTTACGACCCTAAATTACAGAAATAAGGTCCTAATACATGTAACACCTCGAATGTTGGGGTTGCAAGTTTTGAGTTTTGGGGTTAGGGTTAGTAAGTAGGCTGTACTATTGTGTTTAGTTGCGCGTTTAGGTGACAGAATGGGCCTGTTAGTCTGGTGGCTTGTTGTGTGTTAGGGTACCTCTGGGTTCTGAGTTCGAGCTGTCATGTGTATGGTTTGGGGAAATAATTTTGATTTAGTTTGGTTTTAATGTCTAAAATACCTATTTTAATTTTAATTTTAATGACATTTTTGGATAAAAACTTCCCACAATGATTTTCACGTCCTCTTGTTTCCTTCCCCACTCTCTCTTGTCAGATTTTATTTTTCTTTTCTTATTTTTATTTTTCTTCGAGATTTAAAAATCATACGTTTCTCTGCCTTTAAGTTCTTCTCTTTAATTTTCATCGATGGTTTTTGGATAGTTCAAGGTTTCAAGTAGAGGTAAGTGGTGTTCTTATTATTATTTTTTTGATAGAGCAATTTTAGGTTATTCATATGTGTTAGATTGGTATGGTGATGATATAGGTTTTTGTTTGTGTAATTGAGATTTCAAAATTGTGTTGGGGAGGCATTCTAATCTTCTTTGGTGTTAGAATAGCGAATTCAGGTGTAGGTTCGGAAACTTTCCTTTCATTATTGAAATTATGTTTTGGATCAGTAAATTTTGACATATTTTGTGTGTTTTTGAAATTAACCAATTGAAGTATTGATTGTGGTGGAATTGCTTGAAATTCTAAGTATTTTGGTGTATTTTTGTGTTATTGAGGGTTGGGGATCGTTTCGACATCTAAGACACGTTTTGCAGCCTGTTTCGGTGTGGTTTTGTGACCACATGGGTGGCCACATGGGCGTATGCCCCATATAGGTGGCTCATACGGCCGTTTGAAATTGAGAATTGGGGTTTTTGGGTGAATTTTAGTGCTACACGGCTTGGCCACACGGGCATGTGTCCCACATAGGCGTGTGAGATCTCCACATGGTCGTGTCTCCTCTGTTCTTAATTTTTAGCATTTTTGGACAATGAGTTACACAGGCGTGTGCCCGCTTTACACGGGCATGTGTGGCCTTCACATGGGCGTGTAGACCCCCACACAACTTGGGCATTTCTACACGGCCATGTGGTCCTACCTCGCCAAATTTTTGTACTGTGATGATTTATGACCTGTTTGTGGTTCTGTGTGTTCCACCCCTTGGCTAGGTCCTAGTAAGGGTAGTCGAGACTCTGTTTTGACTCAGACATATCTGTTATATGCAATCGTTGGATTAGTTAAGTGACTCGTTAATGTGATATTGCCTAACAACTGTGTATCTACTTCAATGGTTAAGTGATGTGGGAGTGTGTGTGACTGTCTGGAAACTGTGTGCATCGATTCTTTAATTGATTGACTGTTTATGAGCTTCTGCGTTTGTGTAATTGACAGTTTTTTGTGTGCATTCTTGCATTTGCATTATGATTTTGGGTTTGAGATATGAAGAGAAAGAAGTATGATCTGATTTGGCAGTTTCAACTGCAATATGTGTGCATAGCGGTTTACCGCATAATACGATACTTCTGGCAGCTCAGTTGCATACCGTTATTTACGTGGCTTTGTTCCACATGTATGGTGTGTAGGGTTGGATGGGCTTTTCGAGGTCCTATGTGGTGTGTAGGGCTGGTTGAGCTTCTTATAGCTCATTTGTAGTGTGATTGGAGAACAAAGAGGTGTTTGGCTGGATGGGTGGGTTTCATGTTGATGTATTTGTTCCGCATTTTTGTCTGTCTGGTTGCTAGATTATCGATATATAGATCGTCGTTTCAGTACTAATGTGTCTGTTCTGGTTGTGATGATTATTTGGATACCGGATTGCCTTTATGATATTTTTTATTGTGGCACTTAATTTTTGTTTTTCTGTCATTCCGATCTCACACAGAGCTTGTGCAGCTCACCCCCTCTTAGTTTATCCCTTTGCAGGTACTCTAGTTTTTTGTTTCTGTAGCTGGACTCGGTGTGCAGAGGTATCAAAAGTGTCACGTTTTTAAAACCGGTTAATGAAGTGTTTTCTGTAAATTTGAGTTTTAGTTAAACGGTTTTGGACTGTAAGTTCTGTTCTAAATACTGTGGTATGAAACTTTGTGTTAAATGCAAGTAGACGTTATATGGATTGAACAACTGTATTTTGAGATATCGGGATTTGATGACTGATAATTTTTACGTAACCCAAATACTGTTTGTTTTCTCATTTGTTGATCCTAAATTTTCCTACGATCACCTTGGTGATCAATGTAACCTTTGGGATTCGGTTTAGACTTCTAGGCCAAGTTTTGGGGCGTTACAATACCTCGTTTTTAATAACCACTTGACTTTTGAACCGAACCTCTTATACTAACTTTTAATTCAATTAGCTAAATTCATCAAATCAAAATTCAATATAAAAATTATTATTGACTCGTATAATTTAAATACTCATTATACGAACTTACTCATTGGATTTGTGGTCCCGAAACTACTATTTCCGACACCACTGAAAAATAGGCTGTTACAAACAGAGAGATTTAGTCTCGGTTTACACCATAAACATAGCACAACCTAGCTCTTGATACCAATTGTTGGAGAAATATCGATTTGAAAATGGTTTTTTTACACAGCTGAAAATTAAAATTTTGAAAATTGACCCAGTTTGTGATATTTATAGCATAAACCATAACCGAATCCGTACATGTGTTTTCGACTTAGCGGACGTTCCTTGTTCTCGTTTTTAAACCAAACGATCTTTTCTACTATTCTTGTACCACAAACTACTTCGAGTGTAGACTCAAACCAATTGAATCAAAACACAGAACTAGAAAAAAGTTCTCCTTTTGGGAAGAAAACAAAAATTCTCTCTTCTTTAATAGAAATCGATAAAATTTTTACTCTAAAAAATATGTTTATAAGTTGATAATAAACTATCTCTATTTTTTGGAAGAATAATAATCGCTCAAAAGTTGTGTTAATAGCTCTACCGGTGTCATCTATTTATAGGAAGAGAATGTAGAACCCTTATAGAGTTGTAGAGGTTTGTTTTAAATAAAAAAAACAACATACTACTTAGAGTAGGAGAGATTTCAATGACTTACCCTTGTATTTCTACTAGGGTTGTCGTCTACTTCATGTTATATGATGGGTTTTGGGCCTCCATTACATCAGGTCCAATTACGAGTACTTCTTAGCCTTTTTGACCCAATAATTTATAATGTGATCCAATCAGATTCAATTTTTCTATTTTCCAAAATAAACTTTAAATTTTACATATTAAATAATTTTCTCATCCCAAATTTACTCTAGTAAAGTTTTTGACAATTTTACCCTTGGTAAAATTTTGACGATTTTACTCCCGATAAAATTTCGAGAAAATTTGTTTAATATGTCACAACTCAATATGTTCACTATGACCAAATGATTTATTTTTATTTTCAAGCTTTAAAACAATCCAAAAACATAAACCCATTCTTTTATCATTTTTTAAGTAATCTTATATAGGATTGCAAGTTTCCATTTTCATTCTCATTTCTATTTTTGGAAACCTACATTCATTGCCCAATGATTCCATTTCTCTATTTTAAAGAAAACCATAATCATTCCTGAATGCTTCCCATTTCTCTTTTTTATTCATTCTGTTCATTTTTATTCAAACACATAATTCATTTCTAGTTTCAACGAGCTAACGGAGGGACCTATTGGACATATTTAGTTGAGGCTCAAATTATTTATAATTAAGTTCCAGCTTTTTACCTATTAGTTATAAATTCATTTAGTCACGAAGTCATTCCACTATAGTATCATGACCGAGCTCTCCCCAACGACATACCATTACAAAAGTAACTATTCAGTGCTCGCCTAATGACCTTGTCATTAATGTTTTACCCTTATAGGATATCCTTGATCTCTTTGGGATAATATTTGTTCTCCTAATAAGATTCTATTTTATCTCACTGTAACCATTACATCTTTCTTCATGAAAAGTTAATCGCTATCAAATAGTGATCAAGTCATTCATCACAAAGATAGACGACCCGTGGCCACGTTTACTTTTCATCAACCATGTAATTCCAATGATAGGATATCATTTACCCATGTGTTGGGCTATGAATTCCACTATTATGAATGATGCTATATACTACAGAAGTCATCTACCCAACACACCAGCTTTCAGTTCCTTATCTATTTGAATTCAGGCTTTTACTTACTTCAAAGTGTATGAGTCACGCATACATAGTTCGCCATCCACTTAAGATTTAGGTATGCCACACTATGAACGCCACAGGTGAATAAGTTCATAAATAGATTTAGGATCTATTCTATTTGGGTCCTGTCCGATGTACTATCAGTTCAGTAAGTCACATCTGTGTATCTATCTTCTACGAGTCATCCGCTCTGACGCCCAATACAAGACATCTCCCCAATTGGACTTGATAGACAACATATTAGTCTTTCAATCAATTTGCTCATTTCAGATTAGTCTAAGAACATGTTTAGGGTCGTCTACTAATACAAGCTATCTTTTTGTACTACGATCTGACTACGTAATACCGTTTAATATTAGTTAAACAATAGACAACCACTTAGCAACATTTGCTTCTATCTTTCTTTGCGTGCAAAAATCATGTGAGGATAATTATACAAATTATATTAATATAATCAATGAATTTGTTTTATTAACCAATCTGTTCAAAAAAATTACAAGTGTATATTGACGAAAATACTACATTTAAAGCACCAAATTCAACACCTATGTGGTTTCTCCTACAATGTTTGCAAACAGTTCTATCCACAATGCAAATATTCCCCATGTAACCACGAAATATCTCTAGTTTTTAGGTAGAGGTGTCGAAAATGGCTTGGATGTATTGCTTTTCCAGAATCTCTAATCTTGAACCCATATTGCTTTTTCTCATTACACATGTCCTTATTTTTACCTTTGAATTCATTCGTCCCACAATTACATAGTTTATTAATTAGTGGACAATTTTCAGATACTAGATTAGGACCTTGAGGACGAGAGGGCGCCATAGATGGCACAACCGGGGGAAGTGCATTTGCAGCTGCGAAGTTGAAGGAGTAGCTTCCAAGTATTGGGTAACCCACTGGTTAATCAATTAGAAGAAGGCATCTCTTGCCTCATTCCTTAGCCCTTACGAAACGGGCACACTAACAGCAGCTCTCTGTTTGGAAGTAGGAACATTAAATTTAATTTTATCAGAAACAACTCAATTTGATTCAGTCGACATGGTTTATCTATATGAAAAGTAAGGTCAATTCGGATCAAAAGTCATTACACTATCACTGATTATTGTGGCATGTATTTCTATACTCAACACATGTTACGTTTCAATCTTAAAATCGACTAAAACATAGCTCTGAAACCATTAAATGTAATACCCCTAGGCCGACCTGATCATCGGGTCTGAACTATAGAATGCTATAGTCATTTTCAGAGCAACTACAATCAGCTAACATTCAGTTTGAACATAAATCATGGGAACATAAATTTCATTAATAAACATGATGTAAAATCTTTCCCTGGTCTTATCTGAGCTTACGAATGCTCTAAAGTTAGCTCGAAATCAGACTAGGACCAAATTGTAGCATTTTTAAAATTTCAAAATGGCATCGCGACATAAGGGGGTTCCTCATTGCGACATGACATATAATTTGCCTTGTTGTGATGACGAGGGTTCCTCGCCACGCTGTGGCCTAAAATTCAGGTCTTGTCACGATGACCATCGCTTGATGTCACGACGTGGACTCTATTTTTTGTACAACTTAGGTTATTTGGTGCCTATTTCATGTTAATCTCTCATCCTAACCAATTGGTGCACTTTACACAACCTTCACCTACACAAAACCATTCCAATGACATATCAAAACATCACTTTTAAACCAATTCACACCAAACAATTCACCATGCAATATTTGGCTCTCAAACAAACCAATTTAACCTAATCCATCTCATTTTGTACAATCATGTCTTTTAACCATTCAAACCAACATTTTTCCATTCCATTTCTTTCCCATATATGTCCTTAAAACACTATATCCTATTACCAAGACAAACACATATCCACATGAACATTAGCATTTCCAAAACTAAGCATTATGTATGGTTCAACTAAGTTAAAATACTGAGCTAACACTTATAAAACACCTATGTACATGCCATATCACTGGACTTTAAAATGTTTGAAAGACTGTTGAGTCAACAACGGGATAGTGAGGAGCTTCTTGATGATCAGCTTGACACGTTCCGTAAGTTGGTAATCTACAGAGAAAGGGAAAACAACATGTAAGCATTTCGAATGCTTAGTAAGTTCATTAGTATTTAAACAAAAACTTACCTCATTTTACAACTAAATATAACAACTATTTAGCTTGACAAAGTTTGCCTAACATAACAAATCACAACAATTATTTAAATCAATTGGGGAAACCAAATTAACATTTTCCTTTAATTAATTTAGAAAATTCAATTAATTAAACTTATTTAATTAAAAAATCAATTAATTTACTTGGCTAGTCATTCACGTTGGCATTTAAAACCTATTTTAATTGCCACATCGGACTGTCGTTTGGGAGGTAACAAATCTTAACAGCAGAGTGACCATTTCGTAACAAAATGATAACGTAAAGGACTAAAATGTAACATTTCAAACATAAGTGACTAAAATATAACCTGGGGCAAACAAAAGTGACTATTTTGGTAGTTTACACATTATGTCAAGCAAGAATAGTTTGACCTCTTTCCTATTCAAAATATCACAAAAATAACATTGAATTTAATAAAATCTAAAACAATATTTCATAATTATAAAATTCAGTTGTAACAAGATGAACGAGTAATTCTACCATGTTTATTGCATGGTAAACTATTTGTTCTTAAATCTTTAGGGCAATTTTTTTCTAGGAAGAGAAATAGAAAATTTAAGGGTTTTCGTTATTAGTTTGGAGAGGCATAGAAATATTTTGAAAAGCTTTTGATGAAAATATAAGAGAATGGGGTAGGGTACTTATAGGAAGGGATAACACCCACGTATTAAATGAGTTGGTTAGGCTTATGAAAAATAAATATCGAATTAATATTGATTGGCTAGAACTCGAAACTCATGGGAATCGAGGTCCCTAATCAATACTTCTTCTGACAACCAAAGCCAAGAATTTTATAGGTATTTGACATTACAATGACCTTGACATCCATAAGTGCTAAGCTAAGCATAAAAAATGTTCAATATATAGATCAACCTCTGAGCTTGGCAATTTTTCTCAACTTAATCCCTAGATTTTTTTTTATCACATTTGTCCGCAAGGTTGAAATCCATTACAAAAATTGGTCCCTATGGTTAACACGACTAGTTTTTTAATAACTGGCTAACATGGTCAAACAAGAAAATGACATGTAACTTCCTTTTTAGTTATTTTAAAAAATTGTAATAGAATGCTTAAATTCAATAAAAAATGTAAAAAGTTAAAAAAAGTTAAAAAAAATTAGAAATATATAAGAAATATATATTATAAAAATTCAAAAATTTATATATAATTCAAAAAAAATTTAAAAATAAAAAATTTGTTAAAATTTCAAAAACAGTACAAAAAAATTCAAAAAAATATTTTGAAAAATTCAATAAAAAACTGTTAAATTTTCTAAAATTTAAAAAAATTCAAAACTTTAAAAAATATTTAAGAAATAAAAAAATATCGGTCAAAGTCAATCAACATCGGTCAATGGCGATCAACGTCGATCAATTGTGATCAACATTGGTCAACTTTCAATCAATGTCGGGTCAACACTTGGTGAATGCCGATATCCTTTTTTGAATTTTTGTAATTTTGAAATTTAAACAATTTTTGAATTTGTTTATATTTTCATTTTTTGAATTTTTAAAAATTTTAACTATATTTTTATGTTTTGATTTTTTTTTTGAAAATTTTCAAAATAATTTTGAATTTTTTTAGTTTAGTTTTTTTTTTAATTTTAACTATTTTTTAATTTTTAATTATATATATTCAATTTTTATAATCTATATATTGCTTATATTTTTAAAAACTATTTAAAATTTTTGAATTTTTATAATAATTAAAGAGAAAGATACGTGTCATTTCTTACTTCATCCACGTATCACGTATATGTTTAGTTACGTCATCCAATTGTTCAAAAACTAATGGTGTTAAGTATAGTTACGAATATTTGTAAAAAATGTCAATTTTAGGGATCAACGTGAGAAAAAAAATCTAGAAGCCAAATTGAGAAAAGCTATCAAATTTGAGGGCTAATCTATATATTAAGATAAAAAAACTATTCGAAAAAATAAGTTTGTTGTGCGTATGGTAAAAGTATAATGGATGCCTCTATACTAAAAGTCAAATTGCATTTCGCTCACTCTACTAAAAAAATAAGTAAATTAATCTTTGTATATTAGATCAAAAAGTAAATTGATCCTTCTATTAAAAATTTTATTTATTTATACTGTTAAAAACTGATTCTCGTATGTCAACTTGAGGTACACTTGGCATACTATATATCAATATCCAGTTATTTTGTCCACCACACTGGTTTTTTAATAATACAAATAAATAAAATTTTTAACAGAAAGAACCAATGTGCTTCTTAATCTAACATAAATAAACTAATTTATCCATTTTTTGAATAGAGAAGATAAAATACAATCTAACTTTTAGTACAAGAGCTTCCATTATACTTTTAGCTCATGCATATATAGGGATAAATCTCACAACTACTATACAAGAACTTCAGTCTAATGTGCAATTTTAACATGTATTTTGATGTTGTGTAATTTTATACATGAAAATTTGATTTGATCAAATTCTCATAAATTATTAACAAAATTATTGACATATCATCATTTTATGTTTTTACATACACATATAATTATATTTATTCAATATAAAAATAAATTGATGTATTTATTTCTTTAAATGTGCATGTTGAATCAAAATTAAAGTTTAACGTACACATTTGAACCATAATAAAAGTTTCATGTGTATAATTGCATCAAATTACACGTTGAATCAAAGTTAATGTATATTTTTAAAATTTATCCAGCATATATACGTTAAGTTTTAAAAACTATTTTAATAAAAGTCAATGTACAAGGTAGTAGCAAACAGCAAACCCAGAAATTCTGAACCAACCGAAACAACCTACTAAATTACAAACACAGAGACATAAATTTTTGCTTTTACAAGGGAAAAAAAGGGACATAAATTTTACGATCCGACATTTACCGCTCCCTTGTAATAAAATAAGATAAGATACTCTACTTCTATTTTCTTAGTGGAGCCTTTTAATTTTAGTGTTAGAACTGAAATTTTACTACTATCTTTTTAATTAATTTATACTATAATAAAGCTGTTAATTAAGTTAATCTTTAATTTAGTTAAAAATTATTTTTATTATTATGAGAGTTTTTTTATCTTTTTTATAAATTAATAAAAATTCACCTATAATAAGAGTTGGATTCTTTTTCTACGAATTTTTAATATTTATTACCTAACTTTTAATTTTTTCAATAAATATATAGTATAAGGATAACTTTAAAGAAAAAAAGAAGTATAAGGATATATGGGAAAATAAAACCAATTTTCGTTCTTTTTGCACCTACATATTTTCTCACTCCTGAGTTTTAACGCTGTCACTTAGGGAAAGAAGAAAAAAAAAAAGGCACTAACTTTCTCACTGATTCCTTCTCTTTCTCTCCCAAATTTTCCCAAGAAAATTCCCATCTTTACTTAAGCTCCTATAAGTCCCCACTTCGAGAAACAGTGAAAGAAGTCTTTTTCCCCCAATCTCTCTCTAGCTCAAGGTAAGGCTCTTCCGAGTCTCTTCTTTCGGGTGTTTCTTTGATTTAGGTTATGTTCATTTTGGGTCCTTTTTTAGATGCCATACAATTGTATATTTGATGAATTTGAGGTTACCTTTATAGAGAAAGTTGCGTTTTTTTATTGTTTTATTTGTATAAATTGTACCAAATGATGATACCAAAAAGAAAGAAATGGACCGAAGCTGAAGAGAAAACCCTAATTGATAAATATGGTGAAATGCTTGCTGATGGAACTCTTGCGAAAATGAAGACCCGAGAAAAGAAATATAAACCTATTGCTTGTTATGTGAATTCTGTGCATCATGTACGTGACTCTATTGCATATCCATGGCAATGGTCATGGAAGGATGTCTCCACTAAGGTGCAAAATATGAGGCATCAATATTTGCTTGTTAAGCAAAAGATTAAGAGACCCGATGCAGTGGTCAATAATCCAGTGGGTGGAGAGTGTAACGGTGATGATGACTTCGATTGGTTAGAAGGACTTACACATTGGTCGAATTTTTTGCGGTACAAGGAAGTATTTGGGGACGTGGCGGTTTCGTATAATAGTACTAATAACAATAATAGTAATAATAGTAGTGATACGATGGCAGTTGTGAATGAGGAAAGAGAAAACGGAGGGGGATTTATTGGAGGCAGTGGGATGGAGATTGTGGAGTTTGGGAAAATGGGTCAATCCGGGGATGGGGATTTTGTGGGAATTGACGGGGGAGAGAATGGGGTGTTAGGTTTGGGATTCGAGTATGATGGTGAAGAAGGAGAGGGGAATTATAATGGTAACGATCAAGTGAGGGAGGAGGGAGATGATGCTTTGTTGTATGAGGAAGTGGAACCGAATGGGTCAAATTTGAAAAAGAAAAGGAAAGTGTTGAAGGGATTGGAGAAGAAGGCATTCGGGTTTCTAGTGAACCAGTTGGGACAGTTAAGGGAATTGGAGGCTCGGTTTGAGCAACGTGATGCAGAGAGAGAGCGGGAGAGGAAAAGAAAAGAGAGTGTTCGATTGGAGCTTGAGAAAGAATGGGAAAGAAGGTTGGAAGAAAGAGAAAAGGGGAGGGAAGAAAGAGAGGAGGCTAGGGAGAAGCTGAGAATGCAGAGAATTCATGAGTGGGAAGCTATGGAAAAGCAAAGTGAAGAGAAAGAAAGAAAAAGAAAAGAAGTGGATTTGATACAAGAGAGTGAATGGGAGGAGAGGATGAATAGAAAGAAATCAGAATGGAAGACGAGGATGGATGAAATGTTAAATCAGCACAGAGCAGAAATGAACCAGATGCAGACTCGTTTTCTTCACGAGCAACAAAATCTTACTAGCCAGTTGCTTGGGATTGTTTCTCAATGGACCGGTCATCCAGCAGGGCTTTCGGACCATACTGCCGCCAGCAACCATTATCTTTCACAGATGATGCAAAATTTGCACCATGTGAATGGCATGGTGCATGGAGATGACAGGGTTGATGGAGATAATCAAGATGACCAATTCATTGTTGATGGATAATATCGTATCTGAAAGAAATTTTCTGCAATGAGAAGTGTAAAGGTCAGGAATTGTTAATTCCTCTTGCCAAGAACTTCTAGATTTGCTTGCATACCGATCTATTTAGTTCTAAACGTAGCTAATAAGGGATAAGATTCTCTTCCATATTTTCTTCTGCTCATCCTGTTGTAGCTATATTTGTTAAATATAAATGAAATCCTGTTCTAAAGTGGTATAAATTTTTCTCTGTTAGTATCTGAAACCAATGTAATGAAAGAATTTTTGCAGCTGACTACAGCTATGTCCAATTAAAGGTCCATTGAGCTGAATTATATTTTGGCGCAGTAATGCTTCCACGTTGCTAAGTTTATATGTTAAGGAGCTCTTAGTGTGGCCGGAGAGGAGCTTTTATTTCCAGACACCAGTCGATAATATACCTAGGAAACTATGCCTTGTGTCTCACCATGTTAATCACCAACTTGAGATGGCTTTCATAAGTTAGGGTCATATTTAGATTGTCTGCTTCTCGGAAATTGAATTTCTTGAAATGAGTTTATGGGCACATCACTAACGAACTGAAAGTGAGCCAATACCAATTTGACGTTAGTCCATTCTGAGAACGTCGAAATCATTTCACTTGCTCGATATTCTTTTCTAGTTAAGGCTTTTAGGTCATCATTTAATAAGTTTTGAAGACTGGTGAATGCACTTGTACTAATGATATAGCATTATCTGAGAATGAAACATTACTGACATTCTATTCAACCGGTTTTTTTATGATTATACCTTATATTTATAGAGAAAAAAGAGAGAGATTTAATTTAATCTTCTCTGGAGGAAATTTGGAATTCACACTCTATTTTATGTCAGTTTGTACAAAATTATGCTGGAACATGTGAGAGTTTGTCTTTTCTTTTTCTGGTTTTCTTTTTGGAGATTCTATAGAATGCATATATGAAGAGTTGTATGTGAAGTATATGCATGTATGTTTATTTATTTATTAATGCATACTTTCTATTGATAGAATAAGAGTACTTTGCCATTTTCACGCAGAAAGTGGCTTATTTACATTAAGAACACGAGGTGGTTTCTCCTTGTTTGAATATCAGTTGTTTTCTTCCTGACTTACAATTTGCCACTTCAATGCTCTCAAACGAGGGCAGTAAATTAAGCTGTTAAGATATTGCACTTAATTGTTCCTTGGGATGGTTTGTAGCAGTAAGCAGAATGATATTATCCCATCACTTGATTGTTTCTGTCTGAAAACTCAAGACAGCTATGGTTGTTACATCGGTATCATCTAATGTTTCCCTTTGGTCCTTTTACCCACAATTGCTGATCGAACTGCTGAGTTTTTGCACAAAATTATGTTTGTTTTGAACTTAGTTCATGCAACCATTTGAGCTGATACTTTGTAGAATCTGCAAAAGAACCACTCTATTCACTGCTACAATGAATTGTATTTAGTAAATGCTACAAATTTATAAACCTCATGTTTGAGAGGAGATTGCTTTGCAAGAAATTTATATCTCTTCCACCTCTCTGGTATTCAGTTACTTGCAAGCATGGTTAAATCATATTTACGTCATCCACAACTGATCTTAATATGTTTCTATGATTTTATTGTTTTTTGGATTTATGAAAAAAAAAATAGTTTCAGGACCTTTCACTATTGGAATAGCTTGATGACTGCCCTATTACTTATATAATTTGGCTTTGGTGCTTTCTGCATCAGCTACCAGCTGGTCTAAAAAACATACGGAGCTTGCCTCTGTTGGTGCAGTTAACGTTAAGAGATGGTATTTAACATGTTTAGAATTTGAATTCTAATATATATAATTTTTTTTATTCTTACCTATGTACTTGAAAACCACTTTTAGAGCTATAAGTAATACTAAACCGTAGAGTGATTTTGAATAGTTAAAACTTTTAGCTTTTGGTTTTTAAAAATCAAACTTTTTTTAGGTAAAAGTTGTGCTTACATGGATTTTAATATTTAAAATGTAATTTATATATTCAAATTAAATTTACAAATAATTTTGATCAATTGTTTAGCTATGGATTGAGTTGTTTAAGTCAATGTTATGAGTTAATGAGATGTTAACTCAATTAGAAAATGATTAAAATTTTTTACTTTTATAAAGTAACAAATATTAATACGAGAGTATTTTATCTTTTTATATATTTTTTAATAAAATGTTACAATAGTTGAATTTGGAGTTAAAGAAATTGTTTATCACCTCTAAAAAAAGAGAAAAATCTTTAAAATTTCAATTTAACTATTTTAATAAAAGTTTCATTTGATTTTAACGTTACTTATTATAAATATTTTACTCTACACTTCTAGAAGACACCTCGAACGTCACTCTTTGGGAATTAGGTCAAGTAACATTCATTGTAAAAATTTTCCAGCTAAACTTCACTCGGCAGTACTCCTCAAACCCAAGTTACACAAGGGTGTCTCTCTCTCCCTCCCTCCCTTCCTCTCTCTCACTTACATTGTTAGTGTCATAATCTTGATAAAATTTTGTCAATAGCATAAGTTTGTTGGCATCTTAAAATGAAGGTTTAAACTTTGTTGTCATTTCTTCCCCTAATCGTAATATGTACTAAAAGGAATAAATTTAAATATTGTTTAAATTAACATTTATTACTTTACCTAATCATGTATAAAATGAAAGTCTATCTTTTTAAAAACATTTTGGGTAAACTATACCAAATGCCACTAAACTATTAGTAAGTTTATGTTTTAGTCACTTAACTTCAAAAAGTTACAAAATGGTCACTGGACTATTTAAAAGTTTTCATTTAAGTCACTAGATTGTTAAAATTGTTATTTTATGGCCTTCTTCGTTTGCATCGTTTGCACAAATCAAAAGCTCTTCTTCCAATTTTCTTCTATAACTTAGTTTTTTTAATGAAATAACTTTGAAAGATACTAATCTACAGACAAAAATCCAAATAGCTTTCTTTTCTGATCTTTGACGTTGACTATCATATCGACTTGGATCAATGGTATGTTCTACTCGTTAATGGGTAGTGTTTTACTATACCAAACATTGAATAGTCGCTTAGACCTCACTAATCAAACTTAAAAACAAAAAACTTAACAGTCTAGTGACTTAAATGAAAACTTTTGAATAGTTCAATAATCATTTTGTAGCCTTTTAAAGTTGAATAACTAAAAGTAAAGTTACTAATAGTTTAGTAACTTAGATACAGTTTACCCAAATATTTTTTAATGGCAATATTAAACATTTAAATCTTTAATCAAACTTTTTTAGAAGTAATCCTAAATTAGCCTGTAGGTTACAAGTTAGCAATATTATTTTAGATTGGTTTAATAAAGTGAAATTTAAATAAATAATAAATGATAGTGGCAAGATTTGCAGTCATTCTGGAAATTCCATTTTCTTTACTATTAATATCTTACTCGCAAGGAACAGAAATCACAAAATCTCATAATTTCAATTAATTCATTCAATATTTTTTTTTTAGAAGACAAATTCTTACATTTAAATTATATGTTAGAAAGATCGCCTAATATGCCTTCCTATATCTTGATACTTCTCTAGTCTACAATAGAATTTATATTGATAGCTCGCAATAATCATATTTTAAAATATAATAGTATGAAGAATTTTAGAATTTGGATTAAAAGATTAAAAGACTCGATCATGATTGCATCATCCCCAAACAATAAATTTCTAGATATCTAATTTTATTTCTCAAAATATATTGAAATAAATAACTGTTACTGCAAACATTGAAATCATCTTTAATTTCTCGGATTCATTTTCTTAGAACCCAATTTTTCAATGACTCAAGTTGTGATGATCCGATGACAAAAGTAAGCCAAAGAAAATTGGTCCCTAATTCCACATATTCTAGAGGCCTGGAGGATCTTTGATAAAATCCCTGCAGTAATGAGGTGGCGGAGACTTGATGTCCATGGAGATATGCCCATGATTTCATCCAATGCCACTGCGTCCAAGCTTTCAGAACTAAGTCATGTGGGGAAAACACCATGCTACCTTCAGCGACTTTCATGGTGAGGGCTGCCATTAACTTAGAGCTTAATTGGAAAGCTTTGCTTTGCCTACGCTAATATCAATCCATTAAAAGCTGAATGTTATATTTAGAGGAAGGCTAAAATATCAATAATTTATATTGTTATATTTAAATGGATGAAATTAAAATATTTTTTTTTATCTTTAAAGAATTAAAGTATATTTTTACCATATAATTTTAAAATTTTGAAAAAAATAAATTGATAGTTTGCCATATTTGAAGGTTCAGGGCCTACCTATCCCTTAATACCGTCCCAGAGATTAAAGTAAAGCATATTAATAGATTTAATGTAAACTCATATGATTTGGCATCACATGCAAAGTATTCTCCAATGCAATTTTTACATATTTGTTTATCACATTAAAAAACAACATTTTAAATCCTCATAGTTTGAAATTGGATTTAAGGTGATTTTGTTATAAAATCCAAAACCAAATGAGTAGGACAAAAAATCGGGTGTAAGATTATTCACAATTAATTTTCTAAATATATTTATTTATTTAAAAGATTTCAAATGTTAACTTCTTCAATCTCTCTTTTCAATCATATTCAACTTTATGGATTGAACCTTGTCGAAATATTTTTCTCTCTTGCCTTCTCAAAAGATGGTGCTGACCTATTTATATTGTTAGATTTGTAAAATAAATCTAAAATTAAAACTGAATAAAATCAATATTATTTATCTTCGTATGGTTGTAGAATAGATAGAGAAAAAATAGATTGGAAGGTCCAAAATTAGACCAATGGAATTCTGTCTGCTATATTCTGAAGAATAAAAAAAAAGTGCTTCTGAATTGATCTCGCCCGTTCATAATTTCAATTTTGATTTGTTGAGTAATAACTTAAGCCTTCAATAAAATACTTCTTGTAGAATATCAATAGATATTTCAACCCATTATTTTCTATTACGAAAAAAATGAAACATTCCATTAGCTCATAAATTATGAGAGGAATGTACCTGAATCTATGGATTCCTTGAAATTTTACTGGATCTTGGGGATTTGATCTTCCAATCAACACACAAGAAATTCAGAGAATATCTGCTCTCTCTTTCCGAATAATTGGATATTAAAAAAGATATCTTGTGTATAATTTGGGGACCATAACCCTAATATTTATAACATTGGCATATTAGTTCTAATCAATTTCTAATTAGCCCATCATTAATTAGAATTTGATTAGAACTCAATTACTAGAGTATCTACACATATTTGACCCATACTTTATTTAATAATTAAAGCTCAATAAAATTCTAACCAAATTAGATCACTTTTAATTTGGACTAACCTATCATGATAGTAAATAATAACATGTAATTACCCTTATTATATATGTGATGTCCATATTTTCCAACAATCTCCCACTTGGACCACATATATATATATACTAATTACTCTATAATTACATGTCATTATATAATCCTATGAGCTCAAAATTTTACTATCATATCCAAAAGGTATTCCGAACAATCTCGTCCATTAATTATTTTAACATAGAACCAAGGTGACTTTCGTTACATATATCGTAACTAAATCCATCCATGATCACGTATATTAACACAACCAAATGACATAGATCAAGTATGGGTGTGTAGCATGAAAATTACACGCAATACGATCTAAACATGTCTATTTCCAACTGGTCCTCTTTAAACTTAAGTGAAGTCAGTTTCAAAACAATAAATAGAGTGAATAAACTAAATACTTCATTTCTGATCAGAAAATAATCAAATACATAAATGTCTTAAAACAAATAAAATATAAACTCCCACTAAATCATGATATCCTCAAATAATGTAACACCCATGTGAGCAGTGTGCTCATGAAAGACCTTGGGTGGTAAACCTTTTGTGAGCGAATCTGCTATCATGGAGTTCGTCCCAATGTGCTCTATAGATATTTGACCATTTTGCACTATTTTTTTTCCAACTAGGAATTTTATGTCAATATGCTTTGACTTAGATAAACTCTTGTTGTTATTGGAATATAGCACTGTGACTTATTGTCACAAAATAATTTGAGTGGTCTTTCTAAATTCTCCAAACTATGCAACCCTGTAACAAAGTTTCGCAACCATATTCCATGGTTTGATGCCTCATAGCTTGCTACAAACTCTGCTGCCATAGTGGACGAAGCTATAAGTGTCTGTTTGACACTTTTCCAATATATAGCTCCTCTAACTAATAGGTAAATATAGCCTGATGTAGATTTCCTACTATCTTAGCACCCAGTGAAATCAGAATCAGAATACCCTACGACCTTCAAAAGGAATACCCTAACCAACAGGGATATTTAAATCGAAGGAGTTTGAGGCTCCTGCATGAGCCGGGTTTCCTAGATTCTGTAGTCGGCCGGTAAACCAACCAACAAACAAATCAGCTTCACTAGGTTGGTTTCTTGCACCGAAGTCCCCAAGTTGTCCGGTGAAAATATTAATAGGGGAATTTTCATTGGGGTGAGCCATTTTCAATTTTTGCAAATTGAAGGTTTGAAGATCGGAAATCTGTCCACACTCATCGCATTAATTGTTGATGTATTTTTCTCTCTTGTCTTCTCAAAAGATGATGCTAACCTATTTATATGATATGGATATTGTTTGCTGACATGACATATTGGGTAGGCTCCATACACGTGGACACGTATCTTATCTAAGACTTAACACGTGTTTACATGGCTCCATGCGCGATCCCTCGCGAGCGAGCTCGTAGGGGATTGCATTCCACACCTTGCGATCACACCTCATCACGCAAACCTGACCAGCGAACACATCATGCAAACTCAATGGAATCAAACCCGGATCAAACCCAAACCCATTCAGATTCGGACCATTTGGACCCAAGATAACTGACATCATAACAAAAGTTTAATTTAATTTTGTAAAAGATGTGTGTAATGATAAAATACATTATAATTTTAAGGAAAAACTCAAATTTAAACTTCAAAAACAAAAGAACGACCACTAACTTTGAAAAAAATTAATATTTATAAACCATAAAACATACATAAAAAATCCCCCTACAACCCAAATCTTAACACAAGATGCTAAAAATATTAGTTTCTTAAATCATTCTTAAAACAAGAGATTCCATAGTTTCATCACAACTTCAATGTGGAAGAAGAGCCAAATTCTTTAGGTACTTTTAGATTCTATAAATCATCCAATTTGCTGGGTAGCTTCGTTATGTTATATGATTCTAATAACATTTGAAAATTATAAGCGTCACACACACAGAAATAGCCCAAAATAGAGTTACACCAACCAACACCTTTACCATCCACAAAATGAAAGTTTAACGCTTAATTGTTACAACTTTTCGAAATTAAAAATTTAACTCTAATTAATTCTATTAAATTTTTTATTGAATTCAAATTTATTAGTTTTAATTTACGATTTGACCCTTGAAGTATACCTATTTTTTTATTTTGGTATTTATTTTTCTTGACCCAATTTGATACCTAAAGTACACTCACTTTCCAGTTTGGTACCTAAAGTATCCGTTATATTTTTTAGTCCATTTTTTTAACAGATGTTGAAAAGAATTTATAGCCAATCACAAAGTACCACATAGTGCCTTTTTGTAAAAAATAAATATTTTTATTAAATGTATATATACATTAAAAATATATAAAAATAAAAATAAATATATAAAAAATTCAAATATATATAGAATCTAAAAAAAAATTATAAAAATAAAATTACAAAAAAAAATATGATAAATGAAAGTAAATTAGTTGAAATTAACAATAATATTATAAAAAAATGTAAACAAAAATGGTATACAAGGACAAGATTATATACAACGAAATAAAGGAAATGCTTAGTGGTATCTAATTTGGTGTACTATATTTTTACAATATTTTATAATATCTTTATTAATCTTAACTAATTTCTTTTCATTTATCGTATTTTCACGTGGTATTTTGTGATTGGCTATCAACTTTATTTAACTTCTATCAAAAATGGGATAAAAAAATATATCAAGGCATACTTCAAATACCAAATTAGGAAGTGAGTGTACTTTAGGTACCGAATTGGATCAGAAAAAAATTTAAGTACTAAAGTGAGAAAACAAGTATATTTCAAAGGCCAAATCGTAAATCAAACCAATCCATTACAACATCATTTCTCCATTACACTACTACAAAATGAATATTTTTTAAATTATAAAATGTCACATCAACGAATTTAATAAAATCATTTTAATGAGATTAACAATCAAATCTGAATTTTTTTTAATTTGAAAAGCAGGACTAAATTTTAAATATAAAAAAATTCAAAGACTTGAAGCATATTTTAACCTTATTTTATTTCTTTGGAATTGTGGCGGATTTGTGAAAAAAATTTAATGCTCGTTTCTATTCACTTTTTTTTATAGAGAATATCATTATTCATAAAAGTTTTTTTTTTTTTTTTTTTGCTATTTTCTATAACCGTTTTACTAAATCTCAAAGTTAAAATTTGTTCGATTATTCAACCCAACGGGTAGACCTATAGGTCCAACTTTGTAAAAGAAAAAAAAAAAAAAGGTGGACCAACTCGTAGACAATGGGTTGGATATGGATTTCAGCCATTGACAGTGGGACGGAATAGCCAACGACACTGAATACGGTGCACTAAGAGCCGCAAATAAGTGATGGGAAACAATGTGTTTCAGCATTTAAGGATAGTGCATTGCGATCGCCTCACTTTATTCTAATTATGCTACCCAATAAATATATATAGACACATGCATATATATATATATATATATATATATATTGGTTGGACAATTTTTTTTTTAAATATTTGTATTCAGTATTTGTGTTGAAAACTTCTCTAATATATGCTTCATATCCAAAGTTGAGGAATAATTGCGAGTACAACGCTGCAGAAGTCATATGATAAAGTCTTAGCATCTTCGGCTAGATGTAAAAACAGGGTTGAGCAAATGCTAAGCTTGAGCTTAACTCAAAACATAAAATGTTGTGTTTTTTGTTGTAAATAGTCCTTGCTAGTTCTAGTTTCAAAAATCCAACTCAATCCATTAGGGTTTTTTTAGTTATGATTTTCTTGACCAACCCCCAAAGCATCTGTATTAGCTGATGATTTGCATTAGATAACAATAATTCAAAGAAAACAAACATTATGTTAAATTCTCACAAGGATATTTCGAGCAAACATACTGTCCGACACTTGCACTCGAATTTGAGTAACTAGGTAGACCATGGTTATCAGTTACAACATGTTATAAACTAGAAATCCCTTATAATTCTTTCCTTCCTACATCTAAATCCAATCTCCTTGTAGTACATATAGAGAAGATCTAACTTATATGGTACGCGAACTATCCTTGATTATGTGTATATGTTGGAGAAGCATCAGTTCAATGACTTTAAATTCCACAGAAGTAAAGACTGTGCAAAGGGCATAAGTTATCAAGTTCATTTAAGTGAATGAAAAAGAAAAGAAACCACAAACAAGCAACAATGATCAAACTTACCACAGTGTGATGATCAAAGCTAAAAGAAGTTTTTCAAACTCATAATGTTAAAATCAAATGAAATGAAATTCCTCTATCAGTACTGCAGGAAAAACCAGAATGATCCTCTTACGGCAAGGAATGATTTTGGTTTCTATTTCAATGAATGAAGGCATCCATACTATTGCTTCGACTTTTTCATTCTATTTGAAGTACCAAAGTTTGATATCCTTTCCTAATGCATATTGAGATATAGGTATAAAATATGACCCTCTAAATGCACAAAAATCTCATAAAAGCATCCAATACTTGCCACCTGAGTCCAAGTATTATACCATTATAGGAGAAACCAGATACAGGCCTACAGTAGCATAGCTAAACACTAAAGAATTAATGGATTTATCTTGTGGTGGGGTATCAAGGGCTGTTTTCTTTCAAAAGAGGGGTTTGATTCAAGGATGACATCTCTTCAGTCCATGGAATAGGTTAGGTTGGAGAGAAGCCTATATTCAATTGAAATTTGATTGATCATCAGAAAAGGACAGGGCAGGTCAGGTCAGGTCAAGTCAGATTTGATGGTAATGTGTATATTAACCCTTCTCTTCTCCACTCCATGGCTACACTTCTTCAACAGAAAGAACTAAGTACTTGAGAATTTTCTCAAGATTTTTAGGCACTTACTGGAAAGATATTCAGAAACCAAGAAAACAAAAAATGAAGGTTCATAATTTCCCTATCAAACACCAAGTCAATTTTCATAAATACTCTTAACAGGGAAGTCTCAGATCCCAAAATTCAAGTTAAACATGCAATTATATTAAGCAGATTAAAATTAACAACCTTTAATATACAACAATATAAGAAAAACCCAGAAAGATACTACTTTGCACAAAGCAGCTATATATGGTAGGTTAAAAACGTAAAATTTTGGGGGGGATTTTATTTTTTTCAGGTTTTGATACCTTTGATACCTCTAGCACATCTTGTAATAACTTCACACCCTCGGTTGTAATGATTCGCTTGATGACCGCCATTGCAATCATAGTAAGAAGCACCAGGGGTAGCACATGGGACCATGTCCCTCCTCAGTGTCTCATAGCTAATGTACTTCCTTTGCATCACCAGCACCCTCCTGTTGCTCTCTGACTCCATTTCTTCCTCTTCTAAACAATCTTCAAGCTTTTTGGTGCAAACCCTTCTTGCCCTTGCATCGATTTCACTGCTTGCCAGTGCACTATCGAGGTCTAAAATCGAGACAGAATTACAGGTATGGAGGAAGAGAAGGGATAGGAAGATGCTGATGAAGATGAAGTTGAAGTTGAAAGTGGGCATTTTGGTTTTGGGTTGGATTTTTTTGAAGGGTTTTTCAAGTTTGATTCAGGGATTTGTTGTATGATTGTTTGATCTTTCATGAAGAATGAAAGAATGGAGGTTTTTATGGATGAGGACAAGACATGGAAATACAGCATCAAAGCTTACATACATATATACTTATGTTACAAACCAAATTATACCACTTTGCTTGGAAATACAGTAAAGAGTGGAGTGGGGACTCTCTCTCTCTCTCTCTCTATATATATATAGAAGGAAAAAAAGAAAGACAAGTTGGACAAATAAAAAATGTATCAATTTGATCATCATCAAATCAAAGCGACAATAAATATTGATTAACCAAAAAAAATATAAAAGTTTCAAAAAGAAAAAAAAAAAGACAAGTTAACAATAATTGCAATGTTAAAATAATTTAGAAACAAATAAAAAATGTATCAATCTGATTATCATCAAATCAACACAACAATGAGCATTGATTAACTAAGAAAAAATTGACAAAAGCTTCAAAAAACTCACCACATCATTGATACACAAAAAGTTAAGTCTTAAATGATTCATCCTTCTTCTTATTATTTCGAATCTATCTTCATCACTATAACTATCATAATAAAATTTTTAATAGAACTAGTGGCACCCTTATATTAACAAATTTTATATATTTGTCAAAACTTGATTAAAAATTAAAAATAAAACCTTCATCTAGGATAAAATAAAAAGCAAAAAGAAAAATGTGAACAGGAATTTTTTTTTGATAATGCCGACTAGAATTAAAAACCTAAGAAAGCTAATATGAAGAAATCGTGACTAACAACCAATTCAGTTACTCTTAGAAATATAATACATAAAATATATTTTTATCTCTTACAAATAAGTATGAAATAAATAGGATCAAAATTCACCTTTTATTTTTTATATTTACTTTTAATTGTGGTTTTAAGTATATTTTAAGTTAATATTAAATCACTAAATAAAATGTAATTATTTTTACTTAATATCATTAATGTCTGATTACTCATGTAAGTCAATTTAAATACCATTTTTATATTAATTTTTTCTTTAAAAAAATAGAGTTTTAGCTCCCAAAAACTCTTATATTTTAAAATACGTGGATAATCTTATGAATTATAGTCCTATTTTAATATCTACTAATGTTTTCTGTTTGTTTTCCAAAAAGGATGGTTTTTAATTAAATTTATAATTAACTTGAGGGTTACATATGAATTTATGTTTGTTATTAAAGTATTTTAATATTTGAAATGTATTGATAATTATAGATTTGAATGTCTTATTGTTACAGCTTTTGAGTTTTTTTATAAATAAATCTATTATTTATAAAATCGCCTTTACTTTTTCTACAACTTAAACCATATAATCTCTTTCTTTCTTAATAATTTTATTTATATATTTTTATTCCAAAAAGGTTTTTCTTTTCTTTTCTCCCTCAATCGTTTATTTTATTGCATTGTTTATCTTATTATTTGATTTTGCAACTATTTAATTGTACCATTCATTAAGCTTGCTTTTGTTCATGTTATGTTAGTCACTCAAGGTAAGGGTGAGCATTCGATCGAATCGAATCAAAAATTTTCGAGTTAATCGAGTTTTCGAATCTTATTTTATCATCCTAACTTTATTTGAAATTTTCTCGAATCGAGTCGAGTGAGATGGAATTTGAATCGAATCGAATATATTTGTTCGAGTTAAATTTTATAAAATAATTTTGGGTCCTTGTAACCACTATCACCCATCGTAATAAAATTTTTCCACCTTAATCAAAATTTTTATTAACTTTCATCACCTCATAATTTATTTATTAATCTTTTATTTACGGGTTAGCTTCTTTGTTTGCTTAGTTGTTTCAATTATCTTCAAATTCTTGTCACTATGTATTTTGGAATTAAAAAATATATTAAATGTAAAAATGTGATTTTTTAATAAAAGTTATTTTAAAGATAAAATGTGAAATTGATACCAATATAAAATTTTAACATGAATATTTAATGGCATAATTAATAATTCAATTTTAATATAAATATTCAATACGACTAAATAATTCAATCATATAAATAATATAAAATGTGAAATTTAATTTAATAATATAAATAATAGATATAAATAAAATTATTACTATTTATGTTTAGTAATTTTTTTTGGATAATTTTGATTTTTTATTTGAGAGTGAGAGGTGAGAAGTAAAAGTTTAGGAGAAAATAAAAAGTTTTGGGAATAAAAGTTTGAGGGGAAGTAAATAGGGGAGTAAAATTTTGGAGGAAAATATTAAAAAAATTGAGGGGTGGATTTGGGGTAGATGGGAGGTGGGATGTGAAGAAAGTAAAAATTTTAGGGGAAAGTGGGAGGGAGTAAAAATTTTAGGGAAAATAAAAGTTTTGAGGGTTTTGGGAGTAAAATTTTGAAAAAAAGTAAATGGGAGAGTAAAATTTTGGTGGGAAATGGATTTTGGGTAGATTGGGGGGTTAGGATGGAAGGGGAGTAAAAGTTTTGGGGGGAAAGTGGGAAGGAGTAAAAGTTTTGAGGGAAAAGTAAAAAATTTTGGGAGTTTGGGGTAAAAATGTAAAATATTATAGTTTGATATTCGAATTATTCGAATTATTCGAGTTATTCGAATTTGAAAACTCAACTCGATTCGAACTCGAAATTCGAAAAAAATTCGAGTTGACTCGAATAACTCGATTCGTTTAACTCGAAATTTGAATTTTTTTTTTCATTTTTTCGAGTCTTTTGCTCACCCCTAACTCAAGGTAATGTAAAGCTCCTTTATTTTAATTTTTAAAATTTTTGGGATAAAAAATTATTCAATTTTTCTTTTTCTGGTTGGAAAAACAATTGGGTAAAAAAGGTAATTTTGGTATGGTTTGTAGTAAGCTATGTGCTAAAACATATACTAATAGAACATGGATTGAGAATGGATTCTAATACACTAAACTAACAAGGTCAAAATTTGAATTTTTTTTTTTTTATGTTTTACCAATATTATATTCCATTATGAATATATAACCTTGAGATGTTCGACAAATTAAAAATTATTAAATCAAGAATAAACCTATTAGGATAATCTGAAGGGAGGAACTATTCACTAGTATCAATACATATATTTCTTAATTTTATTATTGATATTTTAATGTAATTGATTTTTCAATATTGCTTTTATTATTTATTAAATTTAGTCTTATTTATGTTGAACTAATTATTTTTATTGTCTTTAATTTTTTATATTTTTTTGGTACAATAACAAAATAGGGACAATTTAAAAACAAAAAACCAAAAAATGTAAGGGTTTTAACTTTGGATGTTAGGGTGCAAGAACCACAATTACTACTCTAAGAAGTATATATGTCATTAATCTTTACGCTTTGAGAAATAGGCTATAAATACGTTTGAATGAGTATCTAATAATAATAAAAGGAGACAATAATAAAATTATTTATTTAAAACATACTTAACCCTAAATTTATAATAAAAATAATTAAATAAAATAACAATGTTTATAAACATAATAAGAAATTAACAATGTACTAATATTATTATTGTATTTTATTTTTTTAGTAACGTCATAAAATTACTTATTAAAAGAAATAAATTTGTTTAAATTAACTTTTTGTGAATCAAGTTTCCTATAATAATGTGTAACACCGAAATATTTATGCTTAACAAAATAAAATTATAAATAATAAATAAAAATACATTTATGTTCAAATTTAATATAATTGTCCAACAACCCCATATATATTAATAATGAATAAGAAAAAGTTACATCTATTTTGTACTAAATATAAAATTTTTTTTATAGTAATATGTAATTTATCCTTTCTAATTGACCAATAAAAGTTAGAATATTCTACACAAAAATTCGTTTATTTTCTTACTATTTTTTTTTCATAATAACATTTAATTACATGTGTTCAATTTTTTTTAAAAAAAAACTCAATTTAATTTAACTTTATATAATATTTATATTTCTATAATATTAAACTACTTTATAATAATGCTATGGGATTAGTTTTTGATAAATAAATAAATTTAAAATAATAAAGTGTAAATTAATCATCTCAAAATGGTTTTATAATAATTTTTATTTAACATATATAATGATTAAAAAATATTATTTATAAAAACATTATTTACGAATATAAAAAAATTACCCCGCAAGGTTACATTCCTAGCAATTTATGATTTTGGACGCTACATGGTTATGGAATACTCCCACTTTAACTAGGAATTCCTAGGAAAAAAATCATTATTGTAAAAAAAAATTAATTCCTTTTTTATTACATTTTTCTTAAATTTTAGTTTTATTCCTTTGTTATACTTAAATTTGAAATTTAATCTCTATTTTTTAATTTCTAACCTAATTTAATTAATTCAAATAATTAATATCATTATTTTTAATAAAATATTTCATGATTATATATAATTTGAATGTCCTTAAGACTATTAGAGACTAACATATGACTTCTCAATTCCTTTAGGTTTTTTCATTGTTCTTTTTTTTTTTTTTTTTAAATATAAGTCAATTATCAAATTTCAATTATGGTTTCTAAAGTCTAAAGTATGTTAGAACTTGAGATTTAATCTATATACTTAAACTTTTTACATAATCTAGTCCTTTTGCTTTTATAATATCATTAGTTAGTCTAAATAACTAATATTGTTAACTATTTTAATCAAAACGTTAAGGTCAAAACACTATTCCAACAAAAAAAATTATTTTGTCAATACGAATTTGAATGAATGTTTTCAAGAAAAAAATCCTAATCAAAATTTCCAACGTTATTTTTTTTGTTGCATATCAGATAATTTTAAAATGTCATATCAGATAATTTAAATAGAATAATTTTTATGGTATTAACAATTGAACCTAAATTTTTAAATTTAAAATGTAGAGAGGTTAAATTCTTAAAAATAAAAGTAGAGAACTAAATTTTAAATATTATAAAAGTATATAAAAACATAAAATATATTTTAACTTTTAAAATTTTACTACAAATATAAAAAGCTAAGAGTGCGAACCAACCATACTAATCTTATATAATTTTAGTAATTAAAATTTTGAATTAATCTTTTCTTTTATAGAAGTAAAGTATTTTTGTCTATTTTAAGATTCCTACAATATTATGGTTGGTGAATTTCTTTTCATCAAACAAATAATTTTATATTAATTATTAAATAATTTAAATGCTCAGATGTTTTGTTTATAAGGCTAAGATTTTATATTAATTAGTATTACATGTTGTGTAGTCTCAAACTTAAATAGCTCGTAACGGCACGTGTATCACTTAATCTCTTCATAAAAACTAGGATTAATGGTAAATTTAGTCATTAATATTTGCATGTTTTATCAAAATTATCCTAATTGTAGTTTAAGTTTTTTTTTGCCATCAATCTTTGATTTTTTTTAAACTACTTTTTCTAATAGATTTAATTAATAAATTCAGGTTTCAATCTTTCTTTCTTTCTTTTTTCTCAAAAAGTTTCAATCTTTCATATGTTTATTTATTAAGAGATTTTTCCACTGAGTTAATTTTTTTTTAGATAATTATCTTTATTTTCTTTAAATTAAGAGGTTTTTTTTTAATTTCACGTATTATTTATTTATTTTATTAATTTTAACATGTAATTATCTTATAAGAATATTTAAGTAATAGATTACATCTCATTAAAAATATTCAACATATGAAATTTCACATCATCCCTGTTAACTTCTTTTAACGGTAATTTCATTAAATTTGTTAGAAAATGCAGTTTGAAAGGTTGATGGCAAAAAAAAAAAAATTCATAAATACAATTAGGGCCATTTTGACAAAACATGCAAATGTTAGTAGTCAAATTTGTCATTAAGCCTAAAAACTATAATGACATTTCTAGCATCCCAATTATATTAAAAAGAAATATTTTAGTCTCTTTTTTTTTTTAACTTCAATTTGCCCTTACACTTTTAGTTTTTATCAAATTGGTCAGAATTAGTTGGAAAAATTAATAGACCATTAATGTAACACCCCAAAATTTAGAGAATTTTAATTGTGGAACTTTGTAGTAATTAAATTTCTAGATCTGTGGTTCTGTACTCTGCTTTTGTGTTTAAGGTCTGGAGTTTAAGTCGCATCGTTAAAAGTTAGTTATTTTAGAAGTAACTCTTAATCATGCATTATATAGTTAAGTTCAATTCAATGTAAAGTTATGTTAAAAATGAGTTTATTGGTTCATTGGTTAAGTATTTGTATTCTATTTAGTCCTACGATCAAATCCCAGAGTATACGATAAGGAAACAGCGTTTGCTAAACGCTGGAAGACTGGCTGGTGGTTAACTTAAACCATTCTGAAATTAATTCTATTGAAATTAATTCTATCGTTGTCTTCTTTTTATTTTTATTTTCCTTTTCTTTTCTCTCTAGTTCTTGGTTCATTGTTCTTTTTTTCTTTCTTTTATCTTTTTGCTTGGTGTTATACTTAATTCTATGTTAATTGGGATTTCTTTCGTTGCTTGCTACACCGATTGTGCTATTATTGTGTAAGTTCTGTCGTTATCTCCTTTCATTTCTGCAAGTTTCGTCTTGTTAACGTTTATTCTGTCGAAACAGGATTTTGCTCGTTTACTTGAACACTCTGTTTGAATGCTCGATTGGTTACTTTTTAGGCGAGGATATTACGAGAGACACTCCTCTGCCGCGTTAGCCCAGTTTCCTCTATTACGTGCAAGGAAGTGTGCGAAATTGAGTTAAGATTGTGTCGAAACTTTCGACATAATTTTGATGATAGGTTGATCATAAAAATATATTGAGAATGATGGTGTAATTGATTATTGGATGGTTGTATTAGGTTCTGGAATCTTCCTGTGTCATTTTTGCATCAAAATTACTTTAGGTGCGTGCCAAAACTCCATTTTTCGTAAATTTCGGTCACCGAAAAACATGGCTGCCGACGCCCCACGGCCAGGCACATGGGCGTGTGCCCAGGCTGTGTGGGTGGCCGTGTAACTCACTGTTCATCGATTTAGAGCCACATGGGCAAGGCACACGGGCTTGTGTCTAGGTCGTGTGTGGTCATGTTAGTGCAGGGTTCATACGGGCAAAGGACACGGGTGTGTGCCTAAGCCATGTAACTCACTGTTTGCAACTTAAGACCACATGGGCAAGCACACGGGCGTGTGTCCAGGCCGTGTAACTCTTTATTTACATTTTAGAACCATACGGGTAGAGGACATGGACGTGTGTCTAGGCCGTGTGAGCCACACGGGCAAGGACATAGGCGTGTGTCCAAGCCGTTTGGCATATAAATAAGACCCAGAACCTAATTTTGAGGCCGCGAGTGTTGCCTAAGACTGATATTAACTTTCCCAATATATGAATGATCTGAGTTTGATTGTACGAAAACTCTCTGAGACTCTACGATTGACGTATGAATACCATAACTGTATGTGTACTGTGATTCTTATTCTGATATTGAACTGTGTTATCTACTTGTGAAACAATTTAGAATGACTAAATACATATTATGAATATTTGTACTCTGCATTTGCATGGGTTGGGATATTGTGAAGAAGGAAGTAATCTACTCTGAATTAGTGGTTAAGCCATCATATGTATAATTCTGATTCTGGTGCTTTGTTGCATTACGATCTAGCAGCTAAACTTCATCTTCGTAAACGTGTCAGACAGACACTCTATGGTGTGTAGGGTTGGTTGGGCATTGAATGCCCTCAACGGTGTGTTGGGATAACCGAAGATAATGTGTAGCGGATGGGGGTTAGGAAAATCTGCATCTGAATTGATTTGTTCTGTATATGAAACTGAAATTGTTTCTGCATATGTAACTAATCTGTCTTGAATCTAAACTGAAAATGCTTCTGTTACCAAACCAAACCTTTGAATTCGAAAAATATTTGATAAATGTGTTTTAATTGAACGAAATTCTTTTATGCACTGAGTTTACAAGTCACTTTGTTATTGATTGGATTTCAAGTGGTTCTTAGACTTGAACAGGTCAGTGCCATAGGAGCTCGGTCCAGCTTTTATCTTTCTTCTAAATACTACTATTAAGAATTTCGGTGTTCTATGATGTTTTGATGTTTGGAAAGATTATATACTCAGTTAATTGCTATGTTGGATATTATGTGATGAATGATTCATTCTGACTGTGTTATAAATGTAGTGTTTTTAGTATCTTGATATAACTTTCTGGACTTGATATGAACGTCTAGGTCGGGTTTAGTGTGTTACAGTTAACTTGGATGGCTAAATGTTGACATGATATGCCACATTAGACATTATTTAACTTTTTTATAAAAATTGAAAATTTATTTATTTATCAGAAATTCTTTATTTATTTTAAAACTTTAAAACTTTTTTTTTTCACTTTATTTCTTGCACGCTGAAAAGAATTTCTAGAAGTTGAGTGCTCCATTGTCGACATCTTTTCCCGCTTACTAACGATTTCACTCTCTCTTCTTTTCAAATCCATGATTAGTTGGCTTCAAAAAACCACTAGAAATCCATCATTAGACATTTTTTTTTTATGGAGAATAGTTCTACTTCGTTAAAATCACGTCTAATATGTACTTGTTTGAAACTTATTAATTAAGAATGTTGTTTCTTTAAAGAAGAAAAAAACATGGCCACAATTTCATCCTTGTTTTGAGGCAAAACACCAAACACCGTAACTCCATGGGATCCTCAGTCACTGCTGTAAATCACTCACAACATCAAGAAATTAATCATTTGATGTCAGCCGAGAAAAGGATGATTGTCATCTGTCTGTTTTGCACAAGTACAAAAATTTCATTTACTTAACCAAGTCAACAAAAGCAACCCTACCCCAATCATATAGTAGGCAGTGGGATAGTTATGATTGTAAACCCATTTAACATTTCCAGCTGTGCATTTTGACCAAACAAAAATCTGGTGGGAAGCAGACACCAAAATCATCTGTTTCACTATTGTTTTGCTTTTTATGTCTCTCTCCTACTTCACACCCTTTGATTTGAGTTCTGTAATTTTCAAGTCAAGACAGATTTTACTTATTGCGGCTGTTGGATTCACACTAATGCTTATGTTTTCTGGATTTTCTTTATAATTTTAAAAATATTTATGTTTGTTAGAGATATGTATATGAAAAAAAAGAAAAAGTAAACATATCTATACCATATATAAAAACACCAATTTCAAAACATTAAATAGTGAGCCACAGACATTTATACCCTTCATAATTTATAAAATTAACTATTTAAATGGTAATTTCATATTTTTCTAATGTTAATTTTTTGATAAGTAATAATATTTAAATGGTAATTTCATGTCTCTTACTATTAATTTTTTGATATTTAATAATAATATTTTTTATTTTTTTATTTCAACTATTAAATATTAATTTTAAAATTAAATTTTTAAGTAATAATAAATTTACCTATTAAATATTAATTTAAATTGGATTTCACGTTTTTGGTTACACAAGAGATGATATAATTGAATTTTAATAGGAGTTAACATGAATAGATCAAAGTTCAAAAAATATAATAAATAAAATTTTAATTTCTTTTATGAGTTACAGATATAGTAATTCTCTAACTGGTTAGATGCTTTTTAATTTCATTAACAATTGAAAATCCTTAATTCAAGATTAATTTTTTTTATTTCAACGATTAAATTATAATTT
Organism: Gossypium anomalum; assembly: GCA_025698475.1. Lineage (NCBI taxonomy): Eukaryota > Viridiplantae > Streptophyta > Magnoliopsida > Malvales > Malvaceae > Gossypium > Gossypium anomalum. The sequence continues at coordinate 63,343,084 of CM046965.1, forward strand.
TTAAGTAATAATAATTTGGGTAATCTACAAAAAAAGTCACTTTTGTTTGCCTCAGGCTACATTTTAGTCACTTATATTTAAAATATTACATTTTAATCTCTTATGTTATTATTTTATTACGAAGTGATCACTCTACCTTTAAGTTCCGTTATCTCTCTAACGGTAATCCTAGGTGGCAGTCCAACTAGATTTTAGGTGCCAAGTTGGATTTCTAAATGGGATGAAAATAGATATTTAATTAAAAAATTTTAATTAATTAAAAATTTCAAACCTAAACCTTAACTAAAAAAAATGTTTATCTCCTCTTTTTAATTTTTCTTCTGTCTCTTATTTCTTCTGTCTAGTTCTTTCACAGTTCTTGAATAATTAGTTTTTCAATCAAATTTTTTCTGATTTGAATCAACTTGTATGTTCACAATCTCTTTGTTGGTATTCCAGATTATTCTTTCTTATTGCTGATTTCAACTATTTTGATCTTAATAATAGTTTTTCCAGTCAAATGAGAAAAAAAAACCCATTGAAAAAAAGAAGAGATGGAAGAAAAAGTAAAAAGAGGAGATGAACAGTTTTTTTAGTTAAGGTTTAGGTTTAAAAATTTTAATTGAAAATTTATTTTCATCCCATTTAGAAATCTAAGTTGGCACTTAAAATCTAGTTGGACTGCCACATAGGATTACCGTTAGAGAGATAACGGAACTTAATAAAGAGAGTGATCACTTCAAATAAAAAATAATAACATAAGTGACTAAAACGTAGCATTTCAAACATAATTAACTAAAATGTAACTTGAGGCAAACAAAAGTGACTATTTTTGTAGATTACCCTAATAATTTTATTAGTTTCTTTTAATTTTTTTTAGATTTCCATATTTTTAATAATAAAGTTCAATTTACTTCATTTTTTTTTTGGATTTCAACTATTAAATATTAATTTTAATTGGATTTCAACATTTTTCTGATAATAACCAATCACTCCACGTCTTTGTCTATAGAAGAAGAAGGCGTAGGAATTAACATGAGTAGATAAAAATTCAATAGATAATAAATGAAACTTTTCTTTGCATAAACCATAGTTACACACTTGAAGTAAAAGAAATTATCTAATTGATTTTTTCTCAAGTAATTATAAAAGGTTAAATCACTTTAGGAGTTACAAAACTGATTAAATGCCTTTTAATTTAATTAACAAGTAATGTGGAGTGTATTTTGCATTTTTGAATATTTTTAGGTTCTTGCGACATAAAGTCTTCAATATTACAACACCAAAACCAGCCGACAACGTAACGACGAGAAACTTTTTGATGTTGCGATGACAGACGATGTCGTGACGATGCGAATGGGAACGTCGTGACATAGCGTCGTGTTTACCACAAAAATTGAGTTTCTTTTCCTAGTTAAACTCTACTATTTTTTTCCAGTCGAACTCTAATTAATTTAGGGATATTTTAGTCATATTAACCCACAAATTTCAGCCTATAAAAAAGGGGCCTTATAACCCTAGAATTGATATCTTCTTCACATTAAATTTAGAGAGTTTTGAGAGAGTTTTAAGGGATTTTCATGTTTTAGCCAGGGAGCTTTGTATTTGAAGTTTAGGGTTTGTTTTTAGGTTATCTCCATCTTGTACTTTTTCAAATTATTTGCTCATTTTGTGAAGTCTTATTTGCCCATAATTTTTTATCCTCTTAACTGAGGGTTTTCCACATAAATATTTGTGACTAATATTCTCTTTTCGTTCTTGTTCGTTGCTTATATGGGTCTATCCCAACAATAATCATGAACCCAAGTTGTGGCCTATTAGCTTGATATTCATCTTTCATAGAAATAGTTAGGGTTCGAATCATCGTTGTAAAAAAATTAAAAATCTTTAATTGAAGATGAAATAGATAATTTTATTTATTAGGATAAATTAATTGATATTTTAATTTAATAGAAATAACACATTAATAAGAACTTTAATAGAATAATACAACCAAAAAATTAATCGATATTTTATTTTAATAAAATAACTTATAGTTTGAATATTTAATTTTTAAAATTCTCACAGATATAATTACAATTTGAATAGTTAATTTTAAAAATTATTACCAGCCATTCATTATTTGTAATTTTTTAGTAGGTAAATATTTTTAAAAGAATTATCACATTAGACTTTATATATAATTTCAAATTTTTGATATATTCTTTTAATTTTCTAAAGTTTCTTTTAATTTTTGATACATTTACAAAATTTCAAAATGTCGTTGCGACGTGAGGAGTTCCTCATCGCAACGTGACCGTCTATTTTGCCTTGTTGGGATGACGGGGTTTCTCGTCATGTCGAGGCCAAAAACCCAGATCTTGTTGCAACAACCATCGCTTGACATCGTGAAATAGACTCTGTTTTTGGCACAAAATAAGCCTTTTGGTGCCTACTTCAATCAACTAAACTTTATATTTATTTGGTGCATATTTGCACACTTGCACTTGTACACAAAATTAACCAAAAACTCATTCCAAAACATGCATTTAACCATTTACACATCACTCAATCCAATATGTCACAATTTGACATCAACTCAAACCAAACAACTTAATCTATTTCAACCTACGTCACAAGCCTTTAAACCATTCAAATCAACCTTTAACAATGTCACATCAATGCTTATTTATGCTACCAAATTGCTACACAAAATATCAATAAGTTACCAAACATACATTCTCACATTTGAGCATTAACACTTTCATGATTCAAACATTAATCAAATTCAAAACAATTATTCATCCAAACTAAACTCATGTAAATATAACACTTATGTATATGCCACATAACCGAGTTTAAAACAAGCAAAAGTATACCGAGTTGATAGTTGGATAGTGTGAGCTTCGAGGTGATCTGATCGACGAGTTCTGCAAACCAACAATCTACAGAAAAGGGAAAAACAACTAGGTAAGCATTTTGAACACTTAGTATGTTCATAGTTAATAAAATGAATAACGTACCTTGATTTATAATCAAACATAACAATCTAATTAACTTGATACAATTTTCCTGACATAGCATTTCACAACAATAAGGTGAGTGGCCACATAACCGAGTCATATAACAATTCAACATTAATATGCTAGTCAATTTAGTACAATTCACATAGAATTCACAATTCAATTCCATTTACGATATCAAAACATCAAATTTCCATTTTGAACATCAAACATCAAACATGTAACATTTCATTGTCATTTCTCTTTTGCGTTAATCATTTAGCCCGATGAACTCTAGTAAATAAACTCGGATGCACGAGTAACTACACCACATCAGAGAGCACTGTAGTTCTAAATAAAGAGCTGTAAAACCCCTAACCCGTTTCCATCGCTGAAAAGGGTTACGAGATATTACTGTACCGAATACTTATCTGCAAATGTCTGATGCATCTACTTCTATTATCAAAATTTCGTTAAGTTCACCTTTAATAATGCAAAATACCTTAAACCACCATATACCATCTTTATTCGTACGCAATTAAATATTATAAAGTTCAATCAAAACCATCGCATAAATTTACACCATATAACAATCATATTATACAAATTGTATGTTATGTTTAGACATAACCAGACACTCATTACGCTATCTCAATTAAAGACTAAGAGCACATACAATAATCAAATTTCGATTAATCACTTATATAAGTATGTTATAGTCGAACCACCCCAAAAACACATACTCAATATTTTCAAGCACTCACCATATTCGAACATACGTATATTTCTATATACGTATATATATATATCATTCATAATTAGCATTAATATTATAAACCAAAACGAATTATACCATGATTAAACATAACCAAATTCAAACCTAATATTTAAGCCATATACGCATGGCTGGAAATGTACACATCAGAGTTCAAACCAAAATACATATTAACCTATACATGCCGTAATGTTCACTAGGCCAACTAAGAAGAAGGTACCAAAATGTTGCAAGCTGGTGTGATGACTTCGACGATGATCCCAAGCACGCAAAATGGTCAAAGAAATCTAAATAGGAGACAAGCAAACACACCAAATGAGTATTCAACTCAGTAAATCATAAGCAATATAATACAGGCTATTAACATGAGATCACAATAAAAACCATGTAAGATCGACTAATTCATTCATACCGAACTGTGCTACAATTACCTAGTTTATCGATCCAACCACAAACCAAGTTTCGCTATCTAATTGATTATTAAACAACCAACCGTTTTAAAATCTTTCTCAAAGTAAGAAGCAATGATGAACTAGATATATCCATACACATACTTTTCAGTTAATAGTTTTAACACTTTATTCTTTACCTATGCTCCTCATATCATCAACCAATTTCGCACACTTAGTGCTAAACAAATTCGCACACATAGTGCCATACCACACCGCACACATAGTGCCTTGAAGATTCACTTATATATTGACATTCAAATCAGCACACATAGTGCTATTCAACTTCGCACACATAGTGCCATACCACACCGCACACATAGTGCCAATGTTAACTTACTATGATATAACAATTTACTTAATTCATTTGGCATATACGGCCACAATTATAAATACATATAATTAATCAATCTTTCAAAAGCTTATGGACTTACCTTGTTTAGAATAAAACGACCCTAATCAGCTACTCCATGTCCTTCGACTTGCCCTTGCTTGTTTCCCCTCCTTTATGTTCTTGAGCTTAATCAAAATAGATTAACTAGTTTAATTACCTTTCTAGTTATTTATTTCAATAATATTAATGATTACATAATACAAGAAACTCACGGTAAAAACTTTTATCATTCTACCGTATGCTTATGCTATTCGACTATCAACCACCTAATATTACTTTATTAACAATAATCCAATCAATACTTTAATTACACATGTATAAAAACACATGTATATAATATATACACGGCAACACCTTTGCTAATTACTCACACATATATATATTTTAAAAAATTTCACTTCATCTTACAACTATTATTGTTCAAAACATTAAAATCTTAACTAATACTTATAAAGTGCCTCAAGGCCGAATGCATTCTTACTTCCAAAATAACATTGCCTATGATATATTTCACTTCAATGTACACATTCATGAATCAAATTTAATCATATAAACCCATCTCATCCATTTGATCAATTATAACGAATTAAAGATAATATCTCAAATATGAACCCCATATAGCCGTTTATACATAATCAACTTTAACATCATCCTTGTATTCATTCATATGGCCGAATATACATAGTCCAATATAATATCATTTTCATTCCATTTAACACTTAACTTTGATCACATATCAAATTGACCAAATTTTCCTAATTATCAAAACTCCTCATCTATTCATGCTATCATTCAAAAACACATATATCCGTTAGCTAGTTCATTATTCATCTTCTAATATATCCATCCTAAACCTCAACACTATCTTTTAACAATTAACTATAGTAACCGTATATACATTTGTCACTAAATAAAGAAAATCAACATATGGGTTGGAATATGAACTTAACTATGAACTAGATTCTCATAAGGTTTAATGAAAATAACATAAAATCTTACATTAATCCACCCCTAAGTTGGCCGAATGCCTTCAACAATTTTCCTTCCTCCCTCACTTTAATTTCGGCTTTTGCAAGGAAGAAGATGAACACTCTCTTACCTTCTTTTTTTTTTCTTTGTTTTATAAATTTTATTCTATCAATTACCATATTAAAATTGTATTTAATTAAACTTAGTGGGGTATCATCATTTCATGGCCGGCCACTAATTGCATTAAGGGTAAATTGACATGCAAATCCAAGCTTTCTCACATTTATGTTTTTAGATCCTTACAAATTACCTATCATCTTTTCTAAATTTCTCAACTAAGTCCTTTTAAGAAAATTTACATTCCTAAGACTATTTTAAAACATTTAAATTTTTATACATATACTACCACACATAAATATATGCAATTAAAATAAAAATAATTTTTTGTGACTCAGTTTTGTGGTCCCGAAGCCACATTCCGACTAAGGTCTAATTAGGGTTGTCACAAGAGCACTGAAGTGCTAAACTCATACAAGCGCGCAAATAACCCTATTGACATTCGTATCTTAATCGTTTACTAATTTCACACAGACATTAATAATGTATTCGTAACATCTAAATCACTGTAGTGTCATCATATACATATCATCTCATCATAAAACATTTCGTATCCACTCGGACACATATAGCACATATTATAATTTCTTTACAATTTAGTCCATATCTCATCTTTTTGTATCAAATCGTAACCAATTTAAAATTACATTTACACACAAACAAATTCATAATTCAAACATATTTACTTTACTATTATATATAACTACACCATGTAAACTTACCTGGCAAAAACTGCAATAACAAGATGTCGGGGACTAATATGAATTTTGGGGACTAATATGATTTTTTCCTTTTTCTCGATTATCTTTAGGTTGATTCAATTCTCGATCTATATGATAATTCATTTCAATTTATTAATTCTAAATGATTTATAAATTCTACTTTATGCATGTGGTAGAATTTCATTTTTTGAATGTTCCTTAAAGTTTTGCATTTTATTCAATTTAGTACCTAAAGTCAAAATTGCTATAATTTTCAAATTTGAGCCTCGATTTCAAAATCGATTACAATTATATCCTTCTACAGCCCTCTAATATCTATAATTATAGAAATTTCACATCAATTTTGAATTCTTTATACTTTAGTCCATATGTTCAAAAACTAGCAATTAAAGTTTACAAACTAGTATTTTTTTTTCATTTCTAAGCTTAAAATCTAACAAATTAACACCAACTTCATCAAGCATTCATCAATGACAACTTATAGAAACTTTAACAATTTTACAATTTGGTATAGGGGCTAGCTAACTCAAGCTCTCAGGACCTAAAAAACATAAAAATTACAAGAAAAAGACTTGAAAACTTACCAAATGGAAGGACCGAAAGTTGAGTTCATAAAAATGGCTTCCCTAGGATTTTTTGAAGTTTCAATTGAAGGAGAAAACAAAATGGAAGATGACAATGTTTGATTTTAGTTATATACCTTAATTAACTTATAAATAATCCTAATTAGTTTACTTAATCTTTAATTAATTAATATTAAACTTACATATCAAGTTTAATGGCTTACAACTAGCCTCCACTACCGTATAACATAATTGGATGAGTCCAATTGCTCAATTGGTCCTTTAATTAATTAAAAATCCATAGCAATTAATTTTTACCACTTTTGCAATTTAGTCATTATACCTTAATTAACTATCCAGTTAACAAAATTAATGGACTAAACTTTAATTAAACTCTATACCAACCTTATAAATATTAAATATTAATATTTATGGACTCGAACATTAGAAATGGGGTTATGAAACCACCGTTTTCAATACCACTAAAAAATAGGCTATTACAAGAGAGTTTCCTTAGCATTATGCATGGTGTTAGCAAAAAAGATGTTGCTAAGAGTAGAAACAACACAATCAATTTGGTGCTTGAGTTGGTGGGCACTTCTCCAAGCAATAAATGAGAAAACAAAAAACACAAAGGAAACAAGAAGATGATTATGCAGTTCAGTTTCCCTACGTCCGTGAAGCCTAGCTTTGTGAGAAATATACACTCTCTTCAACAAATACAAAGTGAACCTAGTGATCATTTCCCTCACCCTTGTACTTTGAAGATACAATAGTTTCACCACTATGATAACCCATTGTGATCACAGCAAGTAAAAACCTCAACAGCAAGTTTCACTATAAATATAACACTCTTACAATAACATTCTCTCAATAACAAATTAAGTCCCTAACTCTTAGTACATTTTCCTTGGCAAGTCTCTAAAAAATATAGACATTTGTTTCGAGACTTGCTTACAATACAAGATCTAAAAAAATTCTAATAAAACAATAATACCATAAAAGTAATACGATATAATAATAACATATGAGATAAATATAGACTTTTGGTAGCTTAATAAAAGAATCACGGTCCAATCTAAAGTCCATAATCTAAGGGATTGCTTTGGAGAGTTTCGATACAAATCAATTACCAATATTTGTATTCCAAAGCAAAAAGATCTCCCATAATGGGCTAGATATTCACCATGTAACTAACATAGCCCAAATATAAGTTTCAATAAATAACCAACATCTAAATATGGAAACCATCTCCAAATTGCTAGTTTCATATTTTTCAACAATTTTCGCTTTCGGCCATTTGTTAAAAAAAAACTCATAAGGCAAGAAGCAAGAATCATCAGTCTACATAAGCTTTCCCTTGGTACATACACATTAACTTAATCTAACTTTAACTTAGAAATTAATTAAGCAATCAATCATCAATGTTAGGATGAGTTTGCATCAATAACTAACTAACAATAATTATAACTAAACAAGTTGAGAAAACAATGAATTAATGAAACTAAGCCATATCATAACAGCAGTAAGATAATGTAGCAACAAAAACAACTTGCAATTGCCTAAAAACTGTAAACAAAAAGTTTTAAAAAAATCAGAATAACTCCCACTCAAAAAGTAATACAATTTCCTCACCTAGTTGCAATAAAGATGCTAGAGTTAGATTTAATCTCTACTGATAGAAGGATTACTGTGACTGTGAATAGGCTTTCTATGGTGGATATTCTTAAAAAGATGCTTTTGATCTTTCACAAAATCTTAATTGGCAAATTCCCACCTTTTAGGATCAATCTTACGGAACCCCCACATCAAAATTACATGCAAATATACTCAGATCATGTCTAGATACTGCAATCCTTATGCATCAAACCAAGCAAACTAGGGCTAAAATAAATCTTTACATTATTGTTCAAACACATATGACAAATAAAGTTTACTGCTTCTTTGTGGGAAATGCAAAGTAAAGAAAAATGAAAATATGAAAAAAAATCATCTAGAAGAACCTTAAATGCACGAGACTTAGGATACTCATGGCATTGCTTGAATTTTCCTTATCAATGACAATAGAAGACTTCAATTAACCTTAAAGTTTCGTGCCAGGTTTCGGCCAAGATTGATAGTCTTAGTCCATTTAAAATCAAACTTGTTTAACCAAAACAAAATTGTCAGTTGCAAAAGAAAAGCCAGAATCAAATGCAAATAAAACACTATATAAAACCCACAGGTTTCCATAAAATTCAATGAAAACCTGAAGTAAATAAATAAAGAAATGCTATAAAAAGAAATAGAAAAGAAAACCCACATAGGTACTAAGTTGCCTGATGCAGTTGGAGAAATTATTATTAGCTTAATCACTTCGTTTTCTTTTAATAAAGCATCCAAGTGTCTCTATATTTATATATTTTTAAAAAAAACCATACCCCCACCACATTTAAAAAAGTTACATAAATAAGCGTTCCTCACTTACTCTTACTTTTTTTAAGACTTGAGCCTAAATGGGCTCTACAAGTGAATAACTCTTGATCACCAAGTTAAACATAAGACTTCAAAAAAAAAAAAAAAGTACTTAAATGGGTTGGATCTTAATATTGTGTGAACCCATTTAAGTACAATTTTTTTTTTTGAATTTAGAATCCAACTCATTTTATATTAGTATTCAGTTAATAAAAAATATTTATTTAAAATTAATTATAATATTTTAAATAATTCTCATTAAGTTTTGGGTAAACTATACAAATGGTCACTCAACTGTACTCACGTTTATGGTCACCCAACTTAAAATTTTTTCAATTTAGACACTAAACTTTGTATTCTTTCCTCTTTTGGTTAACCACTCTTAAATTGATAACATAAATAATGAAGTGACCTTTTTCTAAATGGTATAATAACACGTTTCGTCCTCAATACTTGCAGATTTTATCAATTTGATCCTAATTCTAAATGATTCAATAAATTTAACATTTAATATTTAAAAATTCTATCAATTTGATTCTCAAACTTCCTAACCAAAGCTTTCAGCTTTTAAAATAGAGGCATTCCACATCAATAAATTTGTAAAACCCCAAAAAGAAAAAAAACCTTCTCCAATTGTGCAAATATAACATGTAATAAATAACACATGTAAATATATTATTGCTTAGAAACCAAACAATCATATCACCATTGAACATCCAAATCCAAAGAACCAAGCTTAAGAAACATAAAATCTAGCAGTAGGTACTAATTAATTCAATAAAAATCCAGAATAATTAGCATTAAAGTTGTAGTTCTTTTTTATGGATGATTTAGCAAACAAAATAAAATAAATTAACAACCGAAAATTCTATTTTTTTTCAAATTTTCCAGTAGCAAAGAACATATCTTTGAGCTATGGATTAAATTGGGTAACCATTAAATACAAGAAAAAGTAGAAATTTAAATGACGCAAAAACTAAAATCCTCATATAGTTCAATTCTCAAGAAACCTTATAAAGTCTTTATATTTGCACAATTGGAGAAGTTTTTTTTTTTTTTTTTTTTCGAGTTTTGGAATGTCTCTATTGCCAAAGCTTTTTGAAAGCTTTGGTTAGGAAGTGTGTGGATAGAATTGATAGAATTTATAAATGTGAAGGGTTAAATTATTGAATTATTTAGAATGAGGATCAATTTGATAGAATATGTAAGTATTGATGACTAAATATGTTATTATAGCAATTAGAAAAATGTCATGTCATTATTTACGTTATCAATTTAATGGTGGGTGACCAAAACATGAATGAATATAAAGTTTAGTGCTTAAATTGAAAAAATTTAAAGTTGGGTGACCAAAACAGGAACGCGACAATAGTTGAATGACCATTTGTATAACTTATCTTAAAATTTTATGTTAATATTTTTTATTTATAAAATAATATGTCAATATTTGACGAAATTAATAAAGAAAAATTATTGTCCTTTAACATCTCTCTATGGTGACAACTTAGAGTTTGGTTTGTTATTGCTGGACTGCTATCAACTAAAGTCTCAGTTTCGACAATTACTTTCCATTAGATTCATGGAAAAGCTAATAGAGTCCTCATGCCATAGTTAGGATATCTTTATTCCATGCTTATTATATTACTAGTGATACATTTCTTGATTGTATTGTCGATATTTTGGTGTTGGATGGCCATAAAAATAATTAGATTTAGGGACAGGTGTATGACGTAAGCCTCTTGACTTGAAGTTTAATGTGTGCTGCTTTCTTTTAGTTATGTTTGTTTTTCGATTTTGAGTTTTATTAATATCACTTGATTTTCTTAAAAAAAATAAAGAAAAAAAAAACCTAAAACTTGATCACTTACTAAAAATCAATCTAATAAAAGTCAAAGTATTTTCTTTTTAAAATTTGGTAGAATAATAAATTTGGTCTCTAATGTTTACACTATTTTTACTTGGTTCTAGTTTTTTTTTTTTTCAAATTATATTGGTTTTCAATTTTTAAATCAATTTTTTAAGAACTAGATCGGTGGTAGAACTGATCAAGTCATCCATTCCTGATTTAATCAGTTTAACCATCAGTTGATAAAATGCTAAAAGTAACATGTTTTAATCTCATTCTTAATGCATTTTAGGTGATTATTCGATGTTAATGGTGAATTTTATGCTCATAATCCTTAAGTCATGTTTTTATACTTAGGAGAGCATTTGGGAACAAAAGGAACGAAAATCGAAAAATTGGAGCAAGGTATAGGGCCACACGGGCTGACCCTTTCCACACGACCTGTACACATGGTCGTGTGAGCCACACAGGCTACCACACAGCCATGTGGCAGGCCATGTCAATTTCACAAATTTGGACCCTAAACTGCAGAAAAACATGATTTTTAGGTTTTTCGAGCATTCTAAGACGTATATATGACAAAAATATGAAGATATGAGTGAGCCGTCATAGAATATTCAAGAAAACTACTCGAAAAAAACCATTGAAACGAATTCTAAAGTAGATTCTATCAAGATTGAATATTCCCAGTTGATTTCTTAGGAAGCCATCATGAGTTTCTTTATTTCTTGAGGTTATACTGTATTTTTGGTTGTTTTTTTTTGCTAGCATGAATGATAAACCATAATATATACATAGTTTTATCCCATGCTTGGCATATTTTTGGATGATTTATCAGAAGTTTTAGTGAATTTGATGCTCCTAATCCTTTAGATTCATGTTTTACTAATCCTTTAAATTTATGTTTTATACTTAGGTGAGCATAGGAAGGCGAAAAGAGCAAGAAAATGGCCAAAAAGGACAAAACGGGCCTAATTTAATGTTTCACATGGCCCAGGCATTTCCACACGGGTAAACCACACACCCGTGTGTCACAGTCGTGTCGACTAAAAATTAACTCAGAATTACACACGGCTTGAGCACCTTCACACGAGCGTGGCACACGGCCGTGTCCCTGCTAAACCTAAGTCTAGTTCTATTCTGAAAAGGCTAATTTTGGGATATTTTGGGCTTTCCAAAGTCTATATAAACACCCTAGAAGAGGATTAAAGGGGACACGCAGTGTAGAAGGCAAAAAATACTGAAAGAAAGCCGTCGGAATCACCTTAGAGGCAGGATCTACATCAAGACTGAAGATTTCCATCCAATTTCCTAAAAGTTGTTTGGGTTTCTTTATGTTTTGTTGTTTTCCAAACCTTGAGATGTTTTCCATTATTATTATGAACTAAACTCCCTAAATACCTAAGGGAGATGAAACCTAAGACGAATCTTATTATTCTTTGATTTATATGATAAATACTTACTCTTATTCTTAATTGTGAGTTTAACCCTTGCTTTAATATTTCAGGATATTAATTCAGGTCTTTGATGTGCTTATTCAGTGGAGGAAAAATCCCTGTTTAAGAGTAGATCATTTATAATTATGCGGAGTTGCATGCAATCCTAGAGATAGGAAGACATAAATCTATCGAATTAGAGTCAAATCTAATAAGGGAATCCATAGATCGAGTTAATGCGACGATAGGGGTTTCAATTAGAAAGAGATAGAGTCAGTTGTTTTTAGTCTCGAAAGGGATATTAACATAAATCAGGAATTTCTACGGATTAAGTCAAGTAAATAAATCGTCTAATTCAAAGGTAATAAGTGAAGTCTAGGTGGATTCTTCCTTGGGTATTGTCTTCTCCATCGATTTTCTAAAAAGTATTTTCCAACTTTAATCTATGTCGTAATTTTAGTTAATTAGATAATTAGTTTTAGATAAAACACTCTCTTAATTTTTAGGCTAGATAATAAAAAGATAGTAACTACTAGTACTTTTAGTCCTCGTGGATACGATATTTTCGGTCTCACCATTACTATACTACTGTTCGATAGGTGCGCTTGCCTTAAGTCGAATTGTTTGCTAGTTTCACGACCATCAATGAACTAATTTTCTAAATACCTAATAAGATGAATCTTATGATGGATTCTGTTGTTTGATTTTTATTTTACGCAATAAAGTCTTAGATCTTGTTATCAATTATTTGTGCTTAATTCTTGGTTTAATATTTCTAGACTATTTATCAATGTTTGATGTGCTTAAATTAAAGGAGGAATAGACCCTGTTTAAGAGTAGATTTAGTGTAATTGAGTAGAGTTGCATGCAATCCTAGAAATAAACGGATTAAAGTCAAACCTAATAGGGGAATCCATAGGTCGAGTTAATGCGATAATAAGGGTTTTAATTAGAAAGAAATTTCAGTTAATTAATCTAGATTCAGTTGCTATTATTCTTGAAGAGAGATATTAGAATAATTTAGGGATTTCTACGGATCAAGATACTAAGTGAAAAAATTGTGTAATTTAGATTGATAATGACAGATGAAATCTAGGTGATTTTTTTCTTGGGTATTGTCTCATTTGTTGGTTGTTTACTCAATTATTTTCCTGATTTGTTTTTTGTCGTGTTCTTTAGTTAATTTAATTAGTTAATTTTAGTTTTTAACCAATTACTCCAACTATTTGGTTAAATAATAGAAAGACAATAATTACTAGCACTTTTAGTCCTCATGGGATCGATATCTTTGCTCACCATAACTATACTATTAATTGATAGGTGCAGTTGCCTTGTTGGATTTTAAGTTGATTTACGACTGCATCAAGTTGTTGGCGCCATTTTCGGGGATTAAAAATTAGGAAAACTTTATTTCTATTAAATTAGCCATTTTTATTTTTGTTTGTAATTTAATTTTTACATTCTAATTTTTCGTTTGTTTGATTTTGACAGGTTCTTTTGGTTTATGACTAGAGGAAACCCGTCGGAACCATTAATTTTTAATAGTGAGATTGAAAAGACTACTCGTAAAAATTGGAAAGAAGTTAGAGAAGCAAAGCAGGGTCAACATGTTTTATTATACAATCGAGAGGAAAAGGATATTACTATGGAGATGAATGATAATCAAAATAATCAGCAGCATCTTGCACCTTCTGCTTCTCGCATTATGTTTGATTATGCTAACCCTACTTTGATTGGGGTTGAATCGAGTATCTCAGAACAACTATTGTTGTAAACAATTTTATACTGAAATTTGAACACAATTTAGATGGTACAACAATATATTCAGTTTGATGGGTTGAAAGATGAAGATTCAAATGCTCATTTGGCTAACTTTGTAGAGATTTACGACACTTTCAAGATCAATGGCATTTCTGATGATACCATACGCTTACTGTTGTTCCCATTCTCTTTGAGGAGTAAGGAAAATAAGTGGTTGAATTCACTTCCACGGGGCTCTATCACAACTTGGGATCAGATGATTGATAAGTTTTTGTTGAAATACTTCCCACTGACTAAAATAGCTAAGTTGATGAACGACATCTCTTCATTTTCTCAAATTGATTTGGAAACATTATATGATGCATGGGAGAGATTTAATGAGCTTTTGAGAAGATTCCCTCACCATGGGTTACCTTTGTGGTTAAAAGTTCAAACCTTTTACAACGGTTTGAATCCTTCAACTAGGCAACTAATTGATGCAGCAGCTGGCAGAACATTGAATAGTAAGACATCTGAGGCACCTCAAGAGTTTATTGAGGAGATGACACTAAATAACTATCAGAGGCAAGTCATAAGAATGAAACTGATTAAAGCAACTGGTGTTTTTAATATAGATGCAGTTTCTATGTTAGAAAATCAAGTTGAAGCTTTTGGTAAGAAAATTGATGGTTTGAAATTTTCTAAGCAGGTAAATCTGGTAGTGCAATGTGATGCGAATAGAGCAGTGATGGTTAATTTAGAATGTTTACCCTTTGGTTCTAGCATGGAGCATGAGCAAGTCAATTTTATGGGTAACAATTCTAGATCTCAAAATAACCCATATGACAATAACTATAATACAGTTTGGAGGAATCATCCAAATTTCTCTTAGGGTGGTCAAGGAAATCAAAGGTCACAACCCCCTCCGGGTTTTTAGCAACCTTATCAGTAAGAAAAGAAACTGAACCTTGAGGAGATGTTAGCTAAATTTAATTTGGTGTCTGAAACTCGATTTCAAAACACTAAGACAACTCTAAAAAATCAACAAGCACCGATTCAAGGGCTTGAAAATTAGATTGGACAGCTTGCTAAACTGGTTTCGGAAAAATAATAAGGTAGTTTGCCTAGTAACACTGAAACTAACCCAAAGAAGAAAGTCCACGCAAGTACTGTTCGAAGTGTGGAAGGGTTAGTCAAGCCTGAAATGATGGGGTTAAGGAAAGCAAGAAAAAGCATAAGTCAGAGGTTAGAGAATACAAACCACGAATTCTATATCCGTCAATATTGAAGAAAACCGTATAAAAAAACAATATGGTATATTTCTTAAGCTTTTAAAAAAATTGCATATTAACTTACATTTTTTTTGAAACTCTTTCGCAAATGCCCAAATATGCAAAATTTTTAAAGGAGTTTTTAACAAATAAAAGGAAGTTAGACGACTTGTCGACTGTGGAGCTCAATGAGGTTTGCTCGACCATTCTCCAAAACAAACTACCCAACAAGCTTAAAGAGCGAGGAATTTTTACTATTCCTTATCTTATTGGTAGTTTAAATGTTGAAAAAGCTTTGTCTGATTTAAGGGCTAGTATAAATGTTATACCTTATAAAATGTTCAAACAACTTGGTCTTGGGGAACCAAAACCCACTAAGATGAATATTCAATTAGCTGGAAGATCAATTAAGTATCCTAGGGGTATTATTGAAGATATACTTGTTAAAGTCAATGAATTTATACTTCCTGTTGATTTTTTTATATTGGACATGAATTATGATATTGAGGTACCCATGATTTTAGGTCGACCCTTTTTAGCCACTGCTAGAACTGGTATTGATGTGGGTCATGGTGAACTTGTGCTGAGTGTAGGTGGCGAAAATGTTACTCTTCAAGCATGTGATTTTGTTAGAGTTCCTAAGAAGCGAGTTGATACTCTTTATTTTGTTAATATTAGTAATCATTTAGTTCAACATTCTTTGCAGGAATTTACTAATGAATATGTGTTCAAACAGTATCCATCTCAAGGTGATAAAAATTAAGGGACAAGTAGAGAGTGAATAGTACAGCTCGATGAACTAGATGAATGGCGAACTAAAGCTAATGAGAAATTGAGAAAGCACAAGGAAGTAACAAAGCAATGTCATGATGTTCATGAAAAGAGGACGAACCAATTCAAAGTTGGGGATAAATTGCTGCTAGACAAGTCCGATCCACGAATGTTCCCTTTAGAGCTTAAGTCAAGAGGGTCATACCTACTTGTGGTACAAAATGTATTTCCATATGGAAGGTAACACACCCTGATTACAGCACATTTAAGGTAAACAATCTTCATCTCAAACTTTATTTTGGTGGTAACACTGACAACGAGAGAGAGGAGCTTTTGCTCCAAGATTTGCCTTAACCATTAACTTAACAAGGGAAGTCGAGCTTAGACTCTAAATAAGCGTTTCTCGGGAGGCAACCCAATTTTTTTATTTTACTTATTTATTCTTTTTAATTTCATGTTATTTAAAAAATTTGAAAAAAATTAAGAAAAAAATTTGAAAAAAATTAAAAAAAAAGGGTCCATACAGCCTGGAAACACAGTTGTGTGCATACTAAAGCTGATTTTTTTAATTTTAATTTAACCCACATGGACACAAAGAGTTACATGGGCTGGAGACATGGCCGTTTGAGATACACGGCCTGTTACACGGGCGTGTGGTAGGGCGTGTGAGAAGCGAATGATCATCGCACACAGCTTGGCACATGGCTGTCTATGACACACAACCTGGACACAAGGGCATGTTTTATTTTCTTTTCGAAATATCACACGGGCTAAAATGACATACTTGGCCTGGCGACAATGGCAGTGTGTGGCACACGACCTAGACACACAGGCGTGTTTTAGGCTATGTGAGTCATTGAACTTATTTATTTAATTTTTGAATTGCCACATGGACTAAGAGCAAGTACACGGCTAATAGACACGGCCGTGTGGCCCAACACGGGACTTTAACATGACTATGTCCCCTTTAAAATCAAAAACCTTAATTTTATTTATTCCTTCATATTCCTTAATTGGCCGTCGTTCCTCATTGTAGACACTCAATTTGCCCGGGCCCAGAAATAAGTCCAAAAACAAAAATAATAAACCCAAAAAAAAACCGAAGTCCAAAGTTCAGTCCAGAATTACAAATATAATTTGGCTCGATCGAAATGGCCCAATACTTGAAAAGATTTAAGGTCCATCTACAAGCTTGACTCATATGGAAATATAATCTTCAATGATATGCAATCTTAGACATGATATGCAATCTTAGATATGATACAATCTTAGATATGATTGCAATCTTAGATATGATATACAATCTTAGAAGATATGATTTTGTAATATTGGAGATTTAATTTGTAGATATCCTTTAATCTTAACCGTTGATGTAATTGGTCTGTACCGTTGGATTTGGGGAGGCTCAACTATAAATAGAGGCCTCTCCCTTCATTGTAAAACACACTGGAGTTTTGGGAAGCAATAAGAATTCTTGAGAGCATTCACTCAAATTTCTCTCCCTCTTGCGTTCTTACTCTCTGTGGTTTGTTCTTATTTTATTCTTCGTCTATCTTAGTTTTTCAACCTTTTTTTATTTTAATTTCTTCATTTTTCAAATATGTATGTAATACTTATTCTATTACTTTTATAGGTTATATATTATAGATTATTTATTTTCCTATATTTTTATATGAAAAATACTTATTATATTATTATTATATCCCTTATCATATTGTATTTCACATATTCTATTTATATATTTTTATTACATATTATATTTTACTATATATCATAATACTTTTCTTTAATATATATTATATTATATTTCCTTATATTACCTTTATTTTATTATAAAGTATATATTATATTATTTTATTAGTTATATACATCTTTAAAGTTTTATAAATAAATGTAATATTAATATTTAGTACATTTTTATGTATAACTATTATATTTTATAATATAACTTATATGTAGATATCATTATTTTAAAAAGGGGGTTGTCTTTTATCATTTTTATATTATACTTTTAAATGTCTTATTTCTATTATTTTTATTTTATACATTTTACTTATTTATCTTTGTTTTTTTTTTTATTTCGATATTGTTTAATTGATTAAATCCTACATATCATTTATAATGTTATTTTATAATTATTGTTAGAAGTCGTATTTTAGAATTGGCATGTATGTTGGTGTTATTTTAGGCATGTTTATGTTAAATTGTATGCTATGCACCGTTTTTTTTCTTTGTGTCTATTGGTTTATTAAAATGTATATAGAGTTATATCTTATAAGTTTATATGCTTACTTATTCATTTTTAATGTATATCGTATATTTTTTTTGTATGTATATTTTACTTGTTTTTAATTTGCTATGTTCGTTGTTTAAAATTTGTTTAAATTCATGTTTTTACTTACTTATTATGATAATATGTTATATTGTATGTTATTCCATAATGTAAATATGCTCCTTCATGCATCAATTTAAAAAACAAGACTAAAGTTTTCAAAAATAAAAAGGCAATGCTTGGTGTTTGGAAACTTCGGGAAAAGTAGTGCCCTAACTTATTGGGTTGCAATTTTTCTCGTTGAGTTCGAATAGTCAAATACCCTTCTAAACTTTTAAAATTTTTAAAATACAAGTAACTATCTTGGAATTTCAAAGCGTTGTGTCCTAACTTACTGGATGTGGCGTTTTGTCGTTTCGAGATAGGAATTTCCAAAAAGGCTAACTTAGCGCCAAATATCTTAAAAATATGGTGTCCTAACTTATTGGACGAAATATTTTGATTTATTTGATATAAGTGAACCCTAATTTTCAAAACAAAAAATCAAAAATATTAAAAGAGGATTGCATCTTAAAATTTCTAATTTCTGACCTTAAAGACATTTGATAATTAATTAGGTACCAATTATTGGGCGTCTGAGGGTGCTAATCCTTCCTCAGACGTAACCGACTCCCGAACCCGTTCTTTTTATTTCGTAGACCAAAACTAATGATTTTAAAACAAAATATTTTAAAGGTGATCCAATCACACCTAAAAAGATTGGTGGCGACTCCCGTTTTCATTTTTAAAGTTGATTCCCATTTTCAAAAACTCGATTTAAAAATGGTCTCGACACTCATAATCGCCCAACCCTAGCTGTCGACAAGTCCTTATCGTCGTCGTTCTTCTTATTCCCCTTTTTCCTTCCTCTAACTTTTTTTCTGACCTCCCCCTCCTCCTTTTTCTTTTTATCCGAACTACCCAAAATCTCCCTTCTCTTATTTCCCCCTCATAGATCGGCTATCGTTCCCCAAGCCTCTAACCTAAACAGAACTTTTAGCCCAAACGACCCATTTTTCTCTCGTTTTCTCATCCTTGTCGCACACGCGGTTCATGCTGTTTCCTCCACCATTTGTTTCCTTTCCCTCCATTCGGCCACCGTCTCCTCACGCAAGTACCAGCCACAACCCCAACTATTCACTTGTGGACTATGAACCCCCCATCTCCGCCTACGTCGACCGCACCTATACCACTGTCTACCCCAACCACCATTCGGTCATTTCCATTTCTTTTTCTTATTATTTTATTATATATTTATTATATTTAATTGGTTCATTATTTTTATTATTACTATTATTTTTATTTATTATTATATTATTATTAGATTTAGTTATTATTTTATTATTATTAGCTGACAAGATAGTAGTAACTATATTGTTATGCTCGTCGTTATTCTGCATGCTTGGATTATTATAGTTTAGACTTTTATTTATTTATTTATTATTGCTTTCGTATTAGTTAAAGTTGTGTTAGTGAATCGATTATTGTTGTGAGATGCATTTCAATTGGTTTATTGTATTTATATTTTTTTTCTTGCATATGCTTTATTAATCTGCTTTGATGCTGAAATAGTTGTTTTGTATTTATTTTTCAAGTACATTATGATGAATACTAGAGGAAAACCTAAGGTCACGTCTCCGCTTCTAAAAAGCGGAAGACACTAGGGTTGACCTCGTCCTTGGCTTCTTCTCCAGTTGCGAGACATTCATGTCTCCAATCATTCCCGAGTCCATATAAGGACCAACATCAGCATTTACGGGAGTGACCATTGGGTTTAGGTCATTATATAGACTGGGAGGCATTACAAGCGATCCACTTAGCTGATAGAGTGCGAGCACTGATTGATACAGCCCTATGGGATTGATTTTTCACCATCATCGAGCCTACCTAGTCAGAAATCACACTGGAGTTCTGTTTGACTTTCTCTGTACAGCATGTTATGTCACAACGGGATAAGCCATGCACTGTTTCCTTCAGACTCAGTGGTATGACACGTTATTTTGAGTGTCTCAGGGTTCGGAGTTGCCCTTGAACTCTATTCCGGAGAGTTCATAAGTACCTAGAAGTTTTTGACATTATCTCGACACATCTATCTCTCACCTTCTCTCTATTGGACTGATATTGCTGTGACTACGACACTGTACAACCCAAGTTAGTTAAAGGCAACTTCTCTACCTTCGGCACTGCGTTACATTCATGCCATTCTGGCGCACACATTGATCGATCAAAGCGAAAGTATCGGGGTTGTTGGTACATATGACGCATATTTCCTTTGGAGCATGGCGATGTGACGCCCCATCGACGTTACATATTTTCTAGCCCTATCTTTTCTCCAGTAGTCTGACTAAAGTAGGAACGGTCCTATCTGTTTAAGCCCTTACGTGACTCGACTAGCGTGACATTTTGGACTACTGGATACTCTAGAGCAGGTGTCGTCATTTACATTAGTTGGCCAGATGATCCCGTAGGGATTATCTATTATGAGTCATATGAGGATGATCGAGCGCTAGCTTAGAGTAGGTCCTCGTCGATATACTTTGTTTCATTTAGATCATTAGAATAAGCACGAGGAGTTTCCAGATGATGATCCTCCTAGCCATGTGGACGCACCTCAATCCCTTTTGCCTCTTAGTCACTGTACGGCTACTCCCGCTGTTACACTTGAGGATCTCTCTAAGCGGTTTGATCACTTTGATCAATTCGATAGCATTGATACGTATTTGCATTAGATTTTCCAGCATCTCCATATCTCTTATCCTGATCATGCACCTCGCATCCAGACACCTTGCACAATGTCGATCACTGACTTGATTTCTTTTTCTGCTTTATTTATTTTTATCTTCGGTTGTACTTTTATTTTTAGTTGTTTTTATTTTATTTGTGAGACTTCTTTGCTTTATTTTATTTTTATTTTTAACTTTATATTTTGTTGTTTTATTGATTTTTTTTATTTTATAATCTATTTATCTTATTTATTTTTGTTTATTCTCTTATTAGTTTGTTTGGAAAAATTTACTTCATTTACAATCGTCTGCAATTTTGGTTTTCACTATTCTGGTGAATTCATCCATATTCAAGGCACTTTCAGTTCTCTCCCTCCCTTATGATATTATGTTTATTCTGTTTATATTTATTTATACATTGTCCTCAATGTACATATTAAGCGTGGGGAGATTGTTTATATTTTTGTGCTATAAAATCCCTATATTGTTGTTTGTTTTTAAGTAATGTTCTCACATCTACCATTGAAGTTAATTTTTAATTTAGAGTTTGTATTGATTTTGTTTTGGAATAATTTGTGAATTGTGTGATTTATACTTTAAGACACGAAAAAGTCAAGCATGATAAGCTGTTTTTTAGAAATTATTATTTTAGGTTGTCTCCCTGAATTGAAATATTATTTTTAATTTTTGAATTTTTGAATTTTTTTTTTTTTAGTTTTTGAGCCTATAAAGCATATATTTATTCGTGCTAATTTTATTTTTGGTTGTGAGTCTATCGACTTGATTTGTTATTCTAGAACTTGCTTCGATTATACATGTCAAGACCACATTATTGATTTGATATATTGATATGATAGAGGCACTTAGGATTTAACCCACCTAACCTTTAATAAGCCTACCTGTTGTATTATCCCTTAGTAAACCCTGTTGATCCTAGCACATTTTTTTATTCTAACCCGCCAGTTTTAACCATAACTCATATATTTGTTGTAAAATTATCCTTTTCATTGACGCTCTTTGTTGAGATTTGTTTTGATTAGTTACCTG
Source organism: Gossypium anomalum (assembly GCA_025698475.1). NCBI lineage: Eukaryota > Viridiplantae > Streptophyta > Magnoliopsida > Malvales > Malvaceae > Gossypium > Gossypium anomalum. The sequence goes on from CM046965.1 coordinate 63,365,632, forward strand.
ACTATGTTTCATTAATTGTATTGCTAAGTTTTACTTTGTTCTTTAAAAAAACAAAAACAAAATCAAGAAATAAAATAATAAAATAATTGAAAAAAATTGATTGAGCTTAAATCGTTAGTTTCATATTGTGTTGAAAAGCTCATAAATTCCTTTAATTCAACAACTAATTTTTTCTAGTTTGGTACTTATCAACTCGACTCTCAATTATAACCAATTTTTCTGACCTTTTCCATACCCTTAACCTAAGCCTCATTATAACCTTGTAAAGAACTCTTGATTGGTGTCTCATCTCATTCAATAGTGGTGGAGATTTGATTTTCAAGCAAACCTATGATAATGACATTTCTCATTTGGCTATTGAGTGCATATTACTTGAACCTTAAACACTTTGAGTGGATCTTTAGTGAGGATGTTATTTCTTATTGAGTTTGAATTTCAAGTAATTTTTTAGATATGGGAGATGCCTAATGTTTTTAAACCTTAAAATTCTCTGTTTGGATTGCTTGTGTTGTTCAGTGTCATTTTAGTTTAAATTTTCAATGCATGATTATCTGTAAATTATCCTGAGACATTATCGATGATAATAATAAATTAAGAGAAGTTAACTTTATTGTGGGCTAAGGATTTTACTTTAGGACAAGAAAAAGCTTAAGTGTGGGGATATTTGATAAGTGCTAAAAGTAACATGTTTTAATCTCATTCTTAATAATTTTTTGGGTGATTATTCGATGTTAATGGTGAATTTTATACTTCTAGTCCTTTAAATTCATGTTTTTATACTTAGGTGAGCACTTAGGAGCAAAAGGAGTGAAAAACAAAAGAAAATCAGAAAATTGGAGCAAGGTACAGGGGCCACACAAGCTGACCCTTTTGCACATAGCTTGTCCACTTAGCCGTGTGAGCCATACGGCTGCCACATGGCCATATGCCAAACCATGTCAATTTCGTGAATTTGGACACTAATCTGCCAACAAATGTAATTTTTAGGTTTTTCGGGCATTCTAAGACATATATGACAAAAATATGAAGATATGAGTGAGCCGTCATAGAATATTCAAGAAAACAACTCGAAAAACACCACTAAAATGGATTTTAAAGTAGATTTTCATCAAGATTGAAGACTTCCAATTGATTTCTTAGGAAGCCATCATGAGTTTCTTTGGTTATACTATATTTTGGATGTTTTTATTTGCTAGCATGAACTAATTTTCTAAATACCTAGGGAGATGAACCCTATGATGGATTCTATCGTTTGATTTTTATTTTATGCAATAAAGACTTAGAGTTTGTTCTCAATTATGTGTGTTTAATTCTTGGTTTAATATTTCTATACTATTGATCCATGTTTGATGTGCTTAAATCAGAGGAGGAACAAACCTTGTTTAAGAGTAGATATAACGTAATTGAGTGGAGTCGATGCAATACTAGAAATAAGACGACATAAATCTACTGGATTAGAGTCAAATCTAATAGGGGAATCTATAGATTGAGTTAATGCGATAATAGGGGTTTTAATTAGAAATAAATTTCAATTAATCAACTTAGAGTCAGTTGCTCTTATTCTTGAAGAGAGATATTAGCATAATTTAGGGATTTCTGCGGATCAAGATACTAAGTGAAGAAATTGTGTAATTTAGATTAATAATGACAGATGAAATCTAGGTGAATTTTTTCCTGGGTATTGTTTCATTTCTTGGTTGTTTACTCGATTATTTTCCTGATTTGTTTTTTGTCGTGTTCTTTTGTTAATTTAATTAGTTAATTTTAGTTTTTAATCAATTACTCCAATTATTCGGTTAAATAATAAAAAGCCAATAATAACTAGTACTTTTAGTCCTCGTGGGAACAATACCTTTGCTCCTAGCTATACTATTAATTGATAGGTGCACTTGTCTTAGTCGGATTTTTAGTTGGTTTACGACTTCATCATCAGTCCAACAATAATCAAATAAACAAATAAAAATGCATACTTTTTTTAAAAAAATATTTTAAAAATTTATAAATCGGTTCAACCAGTTTAATTACTAGTTTTTGTTTCTGTTTTCAATTTTTTACCGATTCCAAACGATTCACTCACAGGCTGATCCGATCCCTTTGTTTGGATTGATCCAATTGGTCCAAGCAACCAATCTGATCCCATTCCAACAACAATATTTAAAACTGTATCAGAATGTTGTATGTTAGATGAAAAATGCTGACTATTTCATTAAAAGTTAACCATAATGAATGATATGGCATTATCATAACATTTTTTTGGGTACTTTTCATGTTTGAGATTCATGGCTATCATTCTCAATAATGTTATTTCTATAGTTTGAACTCCGTTATCCCCTTAAAAATACAATGCAACTATAACATTATAATACAAAAAAATAGCAAAGTAGATGGTAGATCCATTCCCCAAATAATATAATCATGAAGAAAATAGAAAAGAATCAGAAACTTTGAAAATCATACCTTAATGATCAAAACTCTTACACTTGCATGACTCCTTTTCGTGGAGATTCACACTTTGTTCACTGCATGGACAATATAAAGAAGATAATCGATCCCTTAGATTATCATGTCTACATTCACATCTTTCAACCAAATTGTTGAAGCACCAAGAAGTGGCTGAGAGAATACGAATTTTTCAATGTATGAACTTACATTCCACTTCAATATCTCACACCATGCCAATGCATAAATTCTCCTTGATTTTGATTCCCAAGTTTTCCCATGTTTCATACTGACTTTTATTTTTTAGGGTTATATTATTTCGGGAATTGATTTTTCCGGTTATTATGTTTTGTTTAAAATTTCATATCAACATTTGGAAGTTATTTTTTCTTCCAAAAAAGCAACGTTGATTTGTGCACCTAATTCAAAATATTACAAATTTCATGTCATGTTATCACGTTATTTTTTAATGGTTCAATTAGCATTTTTCATCCAAAACACATTATTTGGATAGAATTTTAAAGATTGAGGGTTAAAATGATAAATAAAAGAGACTTAGGGTCAAAGTAACAAAAGATTAAATATTAGGGGCTAATTTTGTCACTATGCCTTTTTATTAGGGTTAACATATTATTTGATACGGCATCAATGTTCGATTTGATACTTGGGTTTTTTTGTCTCAATTCGATGCTTGAGTTTAACTTCAATGTTTAGTTTGGTACATGATTTTTTTAGAAAAAAATTGATACACGAGTTTTTCTTTGTCCTAACAAGTACTTAAGTTTTGTTTCAATGTTCAATTTGGTACATGAGTTTTTTCTTTTATCTCAATTAAGTACTTATGTTTTTTTTATTGGTGTACACTTGTTAAATATTTACCGAGCTACATGATGTGTTTTCATTTGAATATCAAATTGAACATTAAAATTAATATCAAGTACCAAATAATATATTAATATTTTCAATAAAAGAAACAAAATTGTATTTTTTTATGAAGGCTGCATTTAAGATCTAAACAATGAACGAGTATAACATCATTAAATACACCAACCGTAATAACAAGTTTGCTTTTGAAACACGTTTTCTCTTAGGTTTCAGTTTTTTCTTTTCTCTTGCCTTTTGCCATTTTGGTTTACTTTATAGTTTCTTTTCCATTTTTTGTTATAGAAAATGAAATCCATTGAGGATAGTGAAGAGGAACCTTGGCAAGGAAGAATTGGGGTATATCTATGTTCCATAGGTTCCATTGTCAGATCCATGATCTCTCCCAAGGGTTATTGCCTAAGCAATGACAAAGAAATTTGGCAACTTTATTGGCCAATTTGTTGATTACCTTGTTCTTGTGTAGCCCAACAATTAAACTTGTCCCAACTATTTGTCTGGGCTACTTCGGATCTTATTTGTTTTAAATTTATATATTTATTTATGTCAAGTCTTTTATTGAGCTTATATCATCAAACACCAATTCAGTAGTCAAATTATTAAATTTTATATCATTTATGAGAGTATTTTTATCTTTTATATTTAATAAATTAATAAAATTTTTAATTCTAATAAGATTTTAATTTAAAATACAATATATAATAAATATTTAATTTTATTGGTTGATTTACGGATATATGCCGAAAGAAAGTTAAATTTGGTCATTTATGCTTTTTTCTTTTTTGAAATTTACCTATATATGTTTTTTCGAATAGAGAAAATGAAATTGTTGTTTTTGGCCATCTATGTTGTTTTCACTGAAAACGCGTCATACAGGCGCGCTTTCAGTAACATCAGCTTAAAACGTGCCCTATAAGATGCGTTTTTACTAAAATTAATAGCTTAGCTCCTTTGGTTAAATAGTTAAATGCTAGTGCTTTTGTCCTTGATCTTCGCTTTTGATTCTTCTCTTTCACATTTGTATTTTTTTTATTTAATGTTGTTTCAATCTTTTTTTTAATTAATATTTTTAACATGTTAGCTCTTTTGGTTACATGGTTAGATAATTTTAATTTCGTCTTTGAGTCGGTTTAATTCTTCTTATAAGTATTTTAATATGTGTTTTTTATTCCATGTTGTTTCAAGTTTTTTTAATTAATGTTTATAATTAATAAACATATTGTTTTCAAGTTTTTATTTTTAATTAATAACTCTCTAATTTATAAAATCAAATAATTATTGTAAATATCATTATTTTTAGTAAATATAATTTTTATATGTGTAATATTTATTTTTCAATCCATATTAGAACTCACCGTACCCACAATATAGGTGGAGAAAATAAATATTTGACATATAAATATTATATATAAACAAAAATATATCAAAAGAATTAGTTGATGTTTTTAAAAAATAATTACATATTTATTATTTTATTTTATAAATAAAATATTTATTAATTAAAAACAAAAAATTAAACAAATGAAATAAAAAAAAAGCTTATAAGAGAAACGAACCTGGGACTAAGGATAAAATCAAGCTTAAAACAACATGAAATAAAAAATACGAATGTGAATAGGAGATGAATTGAATCTGGGCACTCAGGGACACTAACATTTAACCATTTGATCAGAAGGCCTAAGTTGTTAGTTTTTAGTGAAAACACGATCTATAGAATGCGTTTTCACTTTTTCTCTCTAAAAATATTATATATCTATTAATTTAAAAAAAAACAGCATAAACGGCGAAATTTAATTGTTTTTCAGTATATATCCATAAAACAACCTAATTTTATCATTATTATTGGTTTTTTATATAAAAATTATAATAAATATATTACATTTTTTTTACTCACATCATATATTTAGTATTTTTAAATTGTGAAAATATATAAATTTTAGATAGATTTGAAGGAATTTAGAGAAATAAAATTTTAGAAGTGTGAGTGGACCCGCTCATTGACGCAACAAGGACGACAGCAGCGAAAAAAGATGCGGGATTAGTGTGAGGAGAAACAGGCGGCGGCCTTCACCGGTTGATGCCTGACCCACAGGTTTTGTGGGGAAGCGCCCGATTGGGAAATTCCATGTTTATGTCATTTCCTTCACTTGAATATATTAACATATCTGAATTTCATCATGTAATAATAAAATTAGATTTACTATTAGAAAGGAGAAAACTATACAAAATCAACTTGGAAACTCTATCAAAGGTCACTTCCCCTTAATCTATCTACTCGTTTCAAAACTCCTTTGATTGCCAAATCAAATGCATCATCTTCAACGCTCTCGAATCCAGACCGTCGATCCCCATAAATAATCCTCGGAATCAATCTTATGACCTCTTCTCTCATCGACGCTACTTCATCCTTGGAGACTGTAACCAATTTCTCCTCGATTCTAACTTTTCCAAGTTTCAAATCTGTCGCCGATATAAACACAGAATAGTTGGAGTAATTCTTGGGCAAATACCATAAATATTGTGTGTAAGCACTCCCTGGATGGAAGAACACTGGGATACAACCAGCTAAAATGGAATCAAATGTTGATCTTCTCGTTAATGAATCCCCTGGTGGTTGTAAACAGAAGATTGAGCTTCGAAACAAGTTCATCAACTTCATAGGATCATCACATTCATGTCCCACTGAGTTACAGTCAAGTAATTTGCAGAGCTTGTTTGAAGATTGGCAATGGCGGATGATTTCCTTCCTTGTTGAATTCTTTTGTCGGGTCCTTGAGGCACCTGCGAAAGAGAATAAGTAGGGCCTGTTTTGGGTTCTCATCAGATTCTGCCATTGAAGAACTTGATCATCACTTAAAGGGTGGAAGCTAGTCGGGTATGGAATAGCTATGTCGTTTTCCCAAGGACCTGATTCGATTGTTAACATCGACAAGTTCTTAGATTCCGGTAAGAATCTGAAGTTGCTTCCCCAGTCGGATTTCCTGTCGGATTTTCTCCTGAAATCACGAGCAATCCTGCTGGAAACCAAGAAATGATCTTTACCCCACATCGTTTTCCATTGGGGTTTTTGTTTAAGCCAATTAATCAAATCGAGACCCGAGGAATCTCTCATGGAAGTATTGAAACCCCATAGATAGCGACGAAGATCCAAACCAGCATAATACGGGACGAAAATGGCCGAAGCAACGAGTGAATCATTAGTTAAACAGTTGTATTTCTTCATCCTGTCATGGAAAATAACTTCTAACATGAATTGATTCGTCCAAAACCAATTGCTGTTCCATAAATCCGAAGCCTCAGAGCTTATAATCCGAGGACCAAAACCAGAATTTTGTACATATTCACACATACTGGTTTTATCAATGGACCTTGTAAGAACCTGACAGTTGGTGAGCAAATCTTGATTGAATCGCATGGGAAGATCATAAATATAAATATATCGACCCAAGCAAGAATCTTGACTTGAACTTTCACCAACTAAACTATGAATCTTCTTCTTTGAGTGGTGGTGAGATGAAGGTCGAGCATCGATTGAAAAGAAAAACAGGTGACGAAGAAAGACTAATAAAACAATGGAAAACATAAGAAGAAAGCACAAATATTTGCTGCAATTTATTCTCCTGGATTGATTCCTCCATTTGTTTTTGAGGGGTTTGGCAACACAAAACTCACTTATCAGTGCATGGAATTTCATTGCAGCCAAGGGAATCAATAAATCAAAGAAAAAGAATGATATAAGATAAAGCAATAATCTACTGAGAACCAATGGCAGCCATGTTGAAGGGGACAGGTATAACGTGGGATGGAATCGTGCTGTATAAGATGAGAGAGTGGAGTGAAGTTTGATTCGAAATTCATTTCCAGTTCAATTATTACTTTGGAGTTCAAGTCTAACTTAAGATAAAAGTTGGGCTTAAAAATAATTTCTTATTTTTAGGAGAAAAAAGAAAATCTGGGGGGATATATATAACTCATTAAAATAGTAATTGATGATGTGGGTAGTTGAGGGGTTCACAAATCAACCAAGAAAATTATTTGGGGATGTCTAATCGGACAAGAAAGGAAAAATAGACTGATAAAGACAGAGGACGGATCGCAGCAATTGCTAAATCAAATGTATTTTATTTAGACAGTTGGTAAAGACTTTTCAATATTGTTGAACTTTAGATTCATGTGATTCATTATTCACAAGAAAGGAAAATAACATTTTTAGTATACTTAAAAGATTTTTATTAAATAAAAAATAATTTTTATATATTTTAATTTTCTTTAAATAATTTTTAATATTGACAAGTGTATGAATTAAATATTTAATAGTAGAGTTAATATTTGATACTATTTTTTTTATTTTATAAATAATTTTAAAAAATTGACATGTATCTTTTTATATATATATATATATATATTTATTTATTTTTAATATTTTACTATACCCCTATATGGTATACTTGCTAACCCTTGACCATATTTGTAAAATGTAAAAATTACACTGATAGTATATCAAATATTTTCCCTTAATAATAATGTTTTCAAGCATTTTTATTATGGGTTAGTATTCTGTCCATTATTAATAAAAATTTTAAATTCTACAAGTAGAGTTTAATACATGACAAATATCTAGTTTAATTTATTTTGATCAAAATCAATAATAGACATACATTTGAAAAATAACTTGCAATATTGTGAAAATGTAGGATTTACAAAATCTTTATATTAAATATTGATTTAATAAAAAACATATATTAAAAATATTTATAACAAAAGAAAAAAATAAATATTTATTTTGAAACAAGGAATTTAAATCATTGACCAGAGAATAAGAAACATGTTATATTTTTGTTTTTTACAATAGGAAAGAGTTAATATCCTAAAACACAAATAAAAGTAAGGTAAATTATTTAGTTGGTTACTCAACTTTTAGATTATTTTTATTTTTGTTATACAAGCGTTAAATTTTAATGGTGGTTAATTGTATATATCATATTATATTTATACTTTCATTTTAGTCACCAAAAAAATATATTTTTTAAGTATTGGTTGAGATAAAACAATTAATGATTAAAGTGAAAAAAATGTAGAAACTAAAATAATACACAAAATTTATCAAATTGAATTTGTTTATCCCATTTCTGAAAATCATTACAATTAATTAAATTAATTGTTTGTTCTTCGTTTGGGTAAAAAATTAATAAATAAAACTATGAGTTTTGTTTGACATGGAAGATAAAATTAATTTAATTAATTAATTGCAAAGATTTTTCTTTGCTTTTATCTTAGCATGGAAGATTCAAGATCTTATAATCAAAAGAAATTTGTGTTTCATAGAAAATTATTAAAAATGAGTTATTTCAGTTTATTTTAATTTGAAAAAATAAAATAAAATCTAAACTTGTAACACCCCTTACCCGTGTCCTACGCTGGCATAGGGTACGAGGCATTACCAGACTTAAATACAATCAATCATGTAAAAACCGACCATAAAATTTCGTTTTATTTAAAAACTTTCATACATATGCTTAACGTTCCTTATATGGGCCTACGGGGCCCAAAACATACAATCGGGGTGGTTCGGGACCAAACTGTAAACATATAAAACTTTTGCAACACTTAGAAATTTTTCACACTTTGGAGAGTCACACGCCCGTATGGCTTGGACACTCCCGTGTCTTCAGCCCGTGTAATTCTCTGTTTATGATGTCAGCAAACATTTAGAGTCACACGGCCAAGTCACACACCCGTGTGCTAAGGTCGTGTCCCCCACACGGCTGAGACACACGGCCATGCCTCTGCCCGTGTGGTTAACACTTAGGCTATTTTTCAAGCCTTTATGTTACCCTTAATCCTTCACATCTTTATACACACTAAGGACACATATCATGACATCATTTTAATGATTTAGCATATCATATTAAGACACATTCATAACATTAATGCCAACCATATGTGGCCAACAAGCATAATCACACCACCTCATCAGAAGCATTAGAACATAGCATAGATAGATAGGTTCACAAACCATAATCAAAATAAGGCACACCTCTTGGCTATATACAAATAACTCAATATAAGCCAATACATTTGGCCAATCATAATAACACATAACATAAAGATAAGTCCCTATACATGCCACTCACTTAAAAACGTTTAACATATATCATATTACAAAGGTGATGGCTTGATAGTGTGATGCTGCCTCCGACCATCTTTAATCCCGAGCTAACCTGACAACACTAAAGAAAAGGAAAGGAAAGAAGTAAGCTTTATAACTTAGTAAGACCGTATGAAAATAATAAGCAATTTATCAACTTGCTTCTCAAGGTGATACAACCATATTTGCACTTTTACTTATGTTTAGATTTGTAACGCCCCTAACCCGAATCCGTCACCAGAATAGAGTTACGGAGCATTACCGGAGTTAGCGATTTATTTATCAGATATTTCATTTCATCTAACGTTCATATTTGGAACCAATTAAAATCAAACTTATTGTCCCTTAACGTACTTATTTTTCTCGATATGTTTTACTTGAATTTATTACTCGTCTCAATTTAATTAATTTCATTGTATCAACGTATCAAAGATAATCACCTATTTACATGTCATGATAAATATCATTCTCTTGCCATTTCTTCATAAACATAAATCAGGTAATTCATTATATCGATATTTCATGCATTTAAAAATACAATTCAAGTTACACTAACTTACCTCGTTGTTTGTTCATGTTTATAATTTCATTAATCTGATATCTTTTCTTTTCCACGTTCAAGTCTCGTATTCGAGTCATCCAAATCTTTATAAAGAAATTTGATCATCGTTTTCATTTATTTCATGTTCTAATACATTCAATTAATGCTCTAAACAAAATTACCATTTTACCCCTAAACTTTTAATTAATGACGATTTCATCCTTAGGCTAAAAAAATAAAATTCTTGCAATTTAATCCTTATTTCCAGCCATAATTGTCAAACAAATTGATAACAACCCATGAATTCTATAAAATATCAGAATTTTCCATAATTTTAACACTTTTCAATTTAATCCTTAAAACATGTTTTTACCCGATCTTGAGCTAAATTAATAATTTCATTCAATTTTGTAATTTTAAATAATAAAATAATCCATTTCATGCAAATTGGTCATTTCTAACATTTTTACAAAATTACCCATAAAGTTTTACTTTTATTCAATTTAGTCCCTGAGCCTAAAACATGTAAATTAGTCATGCTAGATGAATATTCATACATATTTTCCTCCTCATCCTCTCTGTTCCACATCTTTAATTTATATAACATGCTACAAGTAACAATATCAATAATTTCACTATTTACTTATATGTATATTCAAAACTGTTCATTTGCGTCATAGTTACTAAATTATTTATATCTTGAGCTACAGAACTCGAAATTAAGATGCACTAATTTTCCATGAAACTAGACTTATGTATCTTCTTACCGTTAAATTTTAAAAAATTTTTGTTTAGCCAATAAGTACAGTTTATTCTTTAAAGTCGCCCTTATTCTGCTGTTTGACAACTCCAACCCTTCTTTACTAAAAATTAATTATCTCATTGTACAGGATTCAAATGATGTTTTGTTTATTTATATTGAAAATAGACTCATTCAGAATTATAATCATATAAATTTAAGACCCTAATTATTTTTCTCCAATTTTTTATGATTTTCCAAAGTCAGAACAGGGGAACCCAAAATCATTCTGACCTTGTCTAACTAAATTTGTTATATCTCACAATTTACAATTTCATTTCATACACCGTTTCTTCTATGAAAAACTAGACTCAATAAATTTTAATATCATATTTTATTCAGCTCCTAATTCAATTTCCACAATTTTTTGTGATTTTTCAAATTTAGACTACTGCTGCTGCCCAAAACTATTTTAGTGCAAAATGTTAATTATTAAGTTTATAACACCCTTATTTCCTTTCTCTACAATATTTCCCACCACTTTCTCTTATTTCTCTTCACTAATATATCAAGAATATAGAACCATATATAATAAAACTCTAATTTAGCTTCATTTCCGTGCTTTTTCAATAATATCAAACTTGAAAATACATGGAAATCTTGATGTTCTTACATTGTCTTATTGTTTCCAATCTTTAACTTTATTTTCTCTCTCCTCCAGCTTCTATTTCTTAAATCTAACTTGATATCCTAGCTCCCCATAGTCTTCTTGTCATCTTTCTCTCTTGATGGCTATGGAAATTCTTTTGATTTCTAAGTGAAAATGGTAGATTTTTTATGAAAGGACCAAATTGTAAAGAAAAGAAAGTTTCTTTCTTTCTTTTCTCTTCATACGTTGGGTGCATGGGAAAAAGATGATGATTCTTCATCTTTCTTTCCTTATATATACTAAATAAAATAATAATAAAATAATAAAATAATATTTAAAAATTAATTTAAAGTATTAATAAACTAATATTTATTTATTTAATTTATCTAAAATATCTCCAACATCATCATTGTCTCTAGATTTCTCTCTTTTCCAATTGACCATTTTTCCCTTAGTGATCTATTAAAATTTCATTCTTGAGCCATCACTTAATTTGGTAAAATTACAATTTAGTCCCTCATAATTCTTCACCTATTCAATTTGGTCCTAATTCATCAAATTTCCTTGGTTTCTAGATCATTCCACCCTTAAAATATTTGCATTATTAGTCTTTCAACTTTTCATATTTACACTTTAATCCCTCAAATTTTGAATATTTACTCTTGTGCCACAAAACTTTTCTCACTTTTACAATTTAGTCCTTTCTTGAATCAATATGTCATAATATACTTCCCAGTGACGTAACTCAATTTTTCCTCTTCTTATCACTTTATTTTCTTATTTTACTATATTAAGGATAATATCTTACTTTAGAAATTTTTAGGGTGTTACAAGATTAAACTATTTTCTCAAGTTACAGTCATTAAATTATTTATATCTTGAGATACGAAACTCCAAATTAAGATCCGCTAATTTTCCCTAAAACTAGACTCAGATATCTTCTTACCATAAAATTTTCAGAATTTTTGGTTTAGCCAATAAGTACAATTTATTCTTTAAAGTTACCCCTGTTTCGCTGTCTGACATTTTCGACCCTTCTTCACTAAAAATTAATTATCTCATAGTACGGGACATGACTTACTGATGCGAATCCGGTTGCATCACGTTTCGAAACAACTCATCGACCTCAAAATTGGCCTAAACTTGAAGGGCCCAAGTGCAAGATGAAACATCTCATAGGCCTGATTGATTATTGGGCCAACGTTTTAAGGATTTTTTTTAATTTAATATAGTTTTATTTAAATTAATAAGTTTGCATATTTTTAATTTTAGACTTGCACTTTGTGTGTTCTGCATTTAATAAAGTTATGCATTATGTAACTTCCATGCTAGTTAAATATGCATCATAAATAATGACATGCTTTATGTAACTACCATGTTAGTTTAAGTCTGCATCATTAAATTAAGTCTTGCATTCAACACTCATTTGTTCATTTAGTTTGCATTTCAAACCATGCATTTAAGCATCTTAGTTTAATAAATGAGTTGCTGGAATTTATTCAACTCATTTTAGTTTAATTAATAAGTTTTTTTGTTGAACTTTATTTAATAAGTGTTGCTCTTAATTAATCTGGTTCCTAGGATTATTTATTGATGCATGAGTTAAGTTTATTTAATAATGCTTCTTTAATTAACTAGTTGCTGGAATAATTGATGCATAGTTCATTTACCTAAGTTAAGGATTAATGTTTGTTATGTTTAATAAGTGTTTACATGTGTTTAATAAGCTCATTTTAATGTGTTTATTGCAGGAGTATTTTCAAGTCATAACCGTTACAATTAAAGGCTATTACAAATTAAATAAAGTGGCTATTCAAGTCATTTTCGATTACAAAGTAAGGGGGCTGTTATAAGAAGGGTTATACATCATTTAAAGGAGGTTTAAGGAGTATTATATCATCCAAATTAATTTTAGCAGCAACCTTTTTCCACTACCAGCCATTTTTGCCACTTCAAAGGTCATTTTAAGCATCCAAACACCAATTAAGTAGCTGGTTAAGAGTTGGTGTCCATTCGGTTGACCAAGGGCTAACTCAAGAGTCATTTTTCAAGCAATTAAAGTCATTCATTTAGCTGAATTGAGGTGAATTCAAGGATGGAGTTATTTGGCTCGAGAATGTGAAAAGACTTGAGTTTAATTTCAGCTTTTAATTGGCACATTAAGTTGAATGTTTGTGACTATTCAGCTAGACTATTCTAGCACTATAAATAGGTGAAATCAGCCTTTGTAAAGAGACTTTTGCTGAATATATATGAAATATTTGAATTGTGAGTTATCCAATTCTCCTTGTTCTTACGGAATTGATTTGACTTATCAAGCTTAGCTTGTGGCGTCTATCCTTTTCTTGTTATTGAACTTATCACTTTTAAAATGTGGCGTTCATTTATACCGAGGTTCCTATCATCCTTGATAGTGGGTCGAGGTTCATCATATACCAAGGTTCTTATCATTCTTGATAGTGGGTCGAGGTCTTTTCTTTGCTATTTTCCTTAAAACCGAAATCATCTAAGAGCCATTTGAGATTCGGGTCAACAATCAAGTATTGTTGGTTCATTTTCTGCCTTAGTAAATTTCCCCATCATTTGTTTGTTAACCTCTTTGTTGTTTGTTTTAAAAGCTTTTTCCTTTTTTCTTCAAGCCTTTTATTTGTTTAAACCTTGTTTGTTTTGAAACGTTCAACTCTTACTCAAATTCACGATTGGGGAACATTACGACTCGAATAATCTCGAGGCAAGTTCGTATCAAATTGGTATCAGAGTTAGCAAATTTGGAGTGAGAATCGACCTATTCGGCATCCCGGTATAGTATTTTACATTCGAAAAAAATTAAAAAATAAAGAATTATATATATATTCAAAGAGTGAATATTAAATTTTTTTCAAAAAAAAACTCGTGAAAAAAAAAGTTCAAGTGCTTTGTTTTGATTTATCCATTTGCTGCTCAAAGACACCCGATCAATCTTCTTACCATTCAACCACACTTAATTTTTTTTTCATTTCCTTTGTTTCTAGCCTACCCATTGTCCTACAATATTATCCTTTGTAACCTGAACATCAAGTTTGTAAGTCGACCCACAACAACAGCTTTGAAGTTCAAGTAATTTCTTAAGAACTTAGAGAAGCGGAGTGAGTGGTAAAAGGCACGAGTGTTGTGAGAGCATTAGAGTGTTGAAAAAGCCGATATCGAGTGCAAACACGAGTGTGAGTGCCATTCAAATTTTCTTGTGAGTGACTAGTGAAGTTTGTGGTGAGATATTCATTTTCTGTTTTGTTTTATTTACTTTTCTTTTCATCTATTAATCATGTCTCGAGAAGAGTTTTCAGCCTTTGAATTTTAATATTTGTTGAAAGAGATGGAGTGCATGCTCGATCGAAAAATCAAGCCTATCCAAGAAAAGCTAGACCATTGAGCAAGAGCCCAATGGAAGCAAAATCCACAAAGTCAGAAAACGGAGTCAAGAACATCACAGAGACACACATCTGATGACTACTCGAGAAGAGATTTCTATCGTGATACATATTCGACAAGAAATTTGAGTAGAAAGAAAGAAAGCTTCAAGTTTAAGGTCTTTCGAGATAATGAACGAGGGAGCCCAAGTAACTCTTCGTATGCATCCACGAAGACTCATTCATGAAGAATTGATCGTGAACTCTATCTAAATGATTTCTCATCTTTCAAACAAAATACTTATCATGCTGATTCACTTGTATTATCTTCAAGTTGTAAAGAAAAAAATGAGAGAAAAAGAAACAAAAAGAAAAGAGAGGCAAAAGATGATCATGAGAGAAAACAAGCGGATTCTAAAAGAAATCGAGAAAAAAGAAAAAGAAATCAAAAAAGAAAAAGAAAAAGAAAAAGAAATCGAAAAAGAAAAAGAGTGTGTGCAAGAAAGTAAAGTTGAAAAAGAGAATGAGCAAAAAGAAAGTGTGGAAGAAATGATTGTTCTCTAAGAAAAAAAAACGAAGGAAAAAGTTGATAGAGAGCAAGAAAAAGAGAGTGTTGTTTCCACTAACCAATCTGTGAGTTCTTCTTGTCTTACTTCTTCTTTTCAGGTTCCTAACAATTTGTGTGACAAACTTCAACTTCAATACATTCCCGATGAGAGATGCTTTCGTATGATTGGAAAAGGAAATGTTGAAGATAAAATACAACCGTAAGTATTCAAAGATAAGGAATCTTTAGAAATCGAGCCACGGCAAACAGCTTTGAAAGTTGTCGGTAAAATTTTCGATGGCTTAATTCATAAAAGATCCCCTCATTTTGATTTAATTAACTTTTATTTTTTGTTTGTGGTTGATAAGTCCATTCTAAGTGGAAGTATGAGGGGTGTTCTCTTGATTTGTTTTGTGGTGAAAAACTTGTTGATGATGTCCGATTAAATTGGCAAGCACATAATATCATCTTATATTGTAACGGTTCTTCACGAAAGATATTTAAGTTTTTTGATTGTGGTGATTATGTGAATCAACTATTGCCTTGTGCGAAATCTTTAAATTTGTGCCCATCTGTCCTGATGAATGTAAGGAATTTTGATTGTTTGTTTTCGTATATGCACAAATTCTTTTGGATCAGTATGTTTGAAATCATGACACATATGAAACCTTTGTTGCATTTTCTAGCAAGTGAACAAGCTTTTGTGTTTAAACCTGGAATTTGCTATTTTGGTTCGATATGTGGAAAAATCAAGCATTCCAAATTTTGTGTGACCAATTTTTGTTTGATTGATGCTTGGCTTTTGACTAAGGGAACGAAATTTAAAAATTCTGAATATAATATAAAATCGTTCATTGATCATTTTGTTTAGCTTTCCATAAATTTCTTGTGTCATCTCAAAAAGATAAGGCCAACTCATATTTTTTATCTTGGCATCGATTTAGCATGTCCCTTAAAGTTCAACATTTATGGTGTCACTAACCCCTTTACTTTTCATGATGGTGATACTTTGAGAAGCGCGAGTTGTCTTTGTATTTCTCCTACATTTCAGGTTAGTTCGAGTAAAGAGCTACGACTTTACTATCTCTCCGAAGAGAGGAGGTTTACGTTGATTAAAAAAGGTACTGTTTAAACCAATCCACATTCATCCATTCATGTGGGAAAACAAGGTGAGTTCTCTGAATCTTTTAAGACTCAACCACCTCCTTTGATCGTTGATGGAAACATTGTTGATGTTTTGGCTTCTGAAATGCATTCGTACCTTGATGAGGTTTATTGTTCTTTTTTGATTAGTAATGGATGGTTTGAAAATGATGAGAACATTACTAACAAAGGTTGTGTCGTTGATGTGCATTCTTTGATCTATGGAAAAACTACATGTTTAAACAAGGCTGTGCATATAAAACTTGTAATGTATGAGTGTTTTATTTATATGCATGCCCTATTACCAAATTTGGATATCCAACTTGCAAAGGTAAAACTTATCAATTATTTTGAATTCGGCAATCGATCAAGTGCTCAAGTATGCACCAAGACTTCAAAAAGGAATTGTTCATTCTTAATTCATCATTTTATTACTCCTTGTCTTTATGACGATGACAATATTTTCTTGTGTCAAGCTGTGAATAAAATCTCAGAAAGTTCGTCTTGGTTTAACCTTTATTGTGTCACTAATTTGTTTTATTCATTTGTAGGTGACAATGTGAGGTGGTTACCTCTTAAAGAGGGAGGGCTGATTTGTGATCCTGAGAAATTTTTTTTCGAGCAAATGGCCCGATTTGAGGACAAATCATCTTCAAGAAGGAGGGAATGATACGAATCCGGTTGCATCATGTTTCGACACAAATCGTCGACCTCAAAATTGGCCTAAACTTGAAGGGCCCAAGTGCAAGATGAAACATCTCATAGGCCTGATTGATTATTGGGCCAACGTTTTAAGGATTTTTTTAATTTAATATAGTTTTATTTAAATTAATAAGTTTGCATATTTTTAATTTTATACTTGCACTTTGTGTATTCTGCATAGGGGTGAGCAAAATTCGATTTGATTCGAAAAAATCGAAAAAAATTTCGAATTTCGAATTATTCGAATCGAGTTAATCGAATTAATCGAATCAACTCGAATTTTTTTTCAAATTTCGAGTTCGAGTTAAGTTGAATTCTCGAATTCGAATAACTCGAATAATTCAAATAAACTGAATATAAACTATATTTTTAAATTTTTTTAAATTTTAGGCTTTTACTAATTACTAAACCCAATTACCCCTAAGCCTAAATATCTAATTTTATTCCATTTTTTCCCCACCCTAACCCCAAGCCCGTTTGCCCAAAAATTTATTTCCCAAAACCCAATTCCTCCCCCAAATCAAATCAAACCCCCATGCCATGCCCCAGCAGCCAATTCCAATTATTATTTTTATTCTTTCCAGATTCCTCTCCATTTCCACCAAACCTTAAACTCTGTTTTTCTATAAAAAAACCCCTAAAATTAAAATCCTTCTTCTTCTTCTAGTTCATTCAAACCTTCAAAGTAAAAACTTTTACTGATATTTTTTTTATTATAATCTTGTTGAATTGTTTTTGTTATTTTTTTGGACTAATGTTGTTTATTTGGGTTGATGTTACTTATTTACTTTAATTTTTTGTTGTATGATCATGTTTAAAAACTTTAAAGAAAATTATTTTTTTGAAAAATTACATAAAAATAAATAACGCTAGAGTCATTTTTTTTTAAATTTAACTCGAACAAATATATTCATTCGATTCGATTCGAATTCTATCTCACTCGATTCGATTCGAGAAAATTTCAAATAAAGTTAGGATGATAAAATAAGATTCGAAAACTCGATTAACTCAAAAATTTTCGATTCGATTCGATCGAATGCTTACCCCTAGTTCTGCATTTAATAAAGTTATGCATTATGTAACTTCCATGCTAGTTAAGTATGCATCATAACTAATGACATGCATTATGTAACTACCATGTTAGTTTTAGTCTGCATCATTAAATTAAGTCTTGCATTCAATACTCATTTGTTCATTTAGTTTGCATTTCAAACCATGCATTTAAGCATCTTAGTTTAATAAATGAGTTGCTGGACATTTATTCAACTCATTTTAGTTTAATTAATAAGTGTTTTTGTTAAACTTTATTTAATAAGTGTTGCTCTTAATTAATCTGGTTCCTAGGATTATTTATTAATGCATGAGTTAAGTTTATTTAATAATGCTTCTTTAATTAACTAGTTGCTGGAATAATTGATGCATAGTTCATTTACCTAAGTTAAGTATTAATGTGTGTTATGCTTAATTAGTGTTTACATGTGTTTAATAAGCTTATTTTAATGTGTTTATTGCAGGAGTATTTTTAAGTCATAACCGTTACAATTAAAGGCTGTTACAAATTAAATAAAGTAGCTATTCAAGTCATTTTTGGTTACAAAGTAAGGGGGTTGTTATAAGAAGGGTTATACATCATTTAAAGGAGGTTTAAAGAGTATTATATCATCCAAATTCTCTTTTGTGTGATTCAATTGGTTTCCAGTAAAGAAAAATATCAAGATCTTTCTTCTACTTTCTTGCTCTTTCTTTATCATCTTTTGTTTTATCCCAAGTAAGGGTTGTTCAATTCTTGTTTTGTTTCTCTCTAATTGTTGAGGTGGTGCTGCCATATTTTTCTTTCTTCGTGATTTCATGCTCGTGTATTTTCGTGTGTTGGGTAAGAAATCGATTCGTCTATCGTACA
Source organism: Gossypium anomalum (assembly GCA_025698475.1). Taxonomy (NCBI): domain Eukaryota; kingdom Viridiplantae; phylum Streptophyta; class Magnoliopsida; order Malvales; family Malvaceae; genus Gossypium; species Gossypium anomalum. Next base: position 63,384,708 of record CM046965.1, read on the forward strand.
TTTGATATTTTGTTATTTTATTGATTGTTATGCCCAATTGAACAAATGGTTGTTACTTTGGGTTTTGTTTCTAATTATATCGGTGTGTTTTTAGTAGAGGATCAAGGGACACTTGGTATTCCTCTAGCAATTTGAATCGCGTGGTTATTGTTTATTCTTCGGTAAAGGTTCGATTATGCTTTGGGGGTCGGTTAAGGACGTTGCGTTCAATACTTTTGTTTGACTTAATTTCATGAATCATCGTTAAGTTAATCAATTGAATCTTGTTATTAGGTTCTAGAATTCTAGTGAGTGATTTTGCATCAGAATCGAAGTAGGTGTGTAACGAAAAACCCGAAAAATAGCGAACGATGAAAGCAAAAAATCTAAACTGTCGACACCACACGGCCATGTGGTAGGCCGTGTGCTAGACTATGTGAGACACACAGTTTGGACCCATTGGGCTGTGTGGTCCACACAGGCGTGTATGAGGCCTTGTAGGCCACACGGGCTAGCCATGTAGGCCGTGTAGGCCACACGGGTATGTGGGCCTTAAAATCTAAAATTTTTTCTAGGGCTTGATAAGTAGTTTGGGTCGAACGTAGGCCTTCAGTAGGGTTACTATGTTACAAATTAAGCTATAAAACACGGACTTTTATCATATGATAGTGTAAAATTAGATATATGTACGCATGTTTGGAAAGGTATGTGATAAGTAAATTCTGTAATATATTATGTGTGATTTGAAAAATATTTTGTATGATCTGTATCTGTTATGACAGCATTTGCATTCTGGTATCTAATAAATTCTATATGCGCATTGGGGTGGGATTTATGTATATGAAGTGTGAGTGGATATACTCTACCATATCTGGTGGCACAGCCACACATATTTCTGTAAACGACGATAAATTGCCTAATAAACTTTCAGCTTATGTGCAAATATTCTAAGAAATGTCATATTGACACTAAGCTGTGTGTAGGGCTAGATGGGTATTTAATACCCTATATGGTGTGTTGGAATGTTCAGAGATGGTGTGTAGTAAGTGGAAGTAGGATTGTAAATCTGCATGTGGTCTGTTCTGGTTCTGTTTCTATATATGATATAAATCTGTTTAACTTCTAAAAGCATGAAAAAGATATTTCTGCTTATATTTGTTATACACTGAATTTCGAAACTCATTCTCTGTTTGTTTGTTACTTTCAGGTAACCCATAGACTTAGGATAGATCGGTGCGACAGGAGCTCGGTTAAGTACTTTTGTTAAAATATGCAAAATAGATTGGTCTATAGTATTTTGATTTTGATGGACTGTTTGAGACGTTTTTAGGACTATTTAAATTTTTGGATTTTATTTTCTGGTTTAACTATTTTACCATTTTTGGTGGGCTTAAAATTTGATCCGCGAAACATTTGATTTTACAATAACAAACTGTGTTTCCAAAATTGGACCCAGATAAATTTTTTCGCTGCAAACTCAAATGTTTAAAAAATATACAAATATATATATAAACAACATTTTTATTAAATCAGTTAAGAAAGATTTGTTTTAAATAAATAAGATATTTACATATTAAGAGTTAACGACGTCTTTCCAAAACAAACAAATATTGGGTTTTCGAATGAACATGCAGTAACATCTCCAAATTTGGCCATAACATCTAGGCCAGGTTTGGGTGTTACATCATAGAATTTATTGTAATTGATAAAGTGATCAAGTTGAAAATATGTACTTTTCCTATTTTGATATTGTTGATAGTGATTAATGTATACAAAAGTTCACTGCTTGTTTCATGAAAGCATAAATACATATAGATATATATATATATATATATATATATATATATATATATATTAAGTACATATATAATATTAAAAGGTATGTTGGACAAATGATTAGTCTTCTATATAGATAATCACCTCTATAGCTTAGTGCCTAACAAAGATTTAATAATTTTAAGCTTTGAAATTGAGAGTTTTGTGAGATCTCGAGGTTAAAATGGAAACACTATGATTATAGATCATGAAACGGTCAACATAGCGATGAAATTATGACCATAAGTAAATTAAAGATCTCACAATTCACTTCATTTGTCTTTTATGCTAGCTGCAAGTTTAGTTGTTGAATTTATTAAGAAAGCAGAATTATGGACTCAAATTAGATATCGAATATATCAAAACTATCACTTGTACAATATTAAAATTTTCAAAAAAGCATATGCTCCAAGGAAAAGGAGAGATTAATATTGTAGCTAGTGTTTCATACTACATGTGCAGTATTCAACCGATATGGATAGCTAAAATTTTGATTTCTACTTCGAAATTGTGTGAGACCTGTGACATAAGTACCATCTCTATTTTAATACCTTTATGGCCTTTCAATTGTTTCTTGAAGCTCCAATTCATTATTAGTATTACCAATGATTATAAATGATTGGATCTAAAAAGACATTCAACTAGTAATTAAATTGAAATGAACAAATTCTAGGAAAAGAAAAGACATACTTTTTATCTTTTGGATAAACTTATTCTAAAATTTTCTCTACAACTCATTTTATTATTAAAAATATTAGAAATGTATTATATGCTATATATAATTATAATAAAAATAATTTGACCCAATTAATCACCCTATAAATTTTCAAAAACTCTCTATGGGGGGCATTCCAGACACAACTAGATTATCTTTTTCCTCCTTACTTCTTCACCAGGACATCGACCACCTCCTTCTCCACTTCTATTAACACCATGTATCAACAATTGGTGTGGTGAGTGTGGATCGAAAATGCGACCTTCAGATTATAGATGTACCTTCAATATAAAATCTCTCAATCGGTGGGTTCTGCACCTTATGAGACCTTGGTTCAATTGGATTCGAAGACGACCTGTCAAGCTTGTTAGAAATTTTCCAAAGCCCATCACTATTCGGTACCTGTCATAATCACCCTTCAACGCCCTTAAGGGTTACCATTGAACCCGTCATTATTTTATGCATGCAACTAAATTAAACCATCGGATACTAGCCTCACATCATTTCCTAGAAAAGCCTTACTCTCTCTTTTTTATGTAAGAATGAAATGTTACAATTTTGTGAATTTACAGAATTAATTGCATGAGCAGTCCTACAAGGGTTCTATTTTGTTAAATTTGTTATGTTACCATGTAGTGTAGTTAAAAGAAACTAAATTTAAAAAAAAATTCCCCAGAAAACCAATTTGGGTGGTTTGTGATGTGAAAATCAAAGAGATGATAAAAACAAAGTTTAGATTAGATATTTTCTGTTTGTTGGAATGGGAGAAGAAATGTCATATTAATGGGAAAAAAATTAAACTTTGAGAGATATTGGTTGTCTATCATCTCTGAGAAGAACAAAAATTAGGTTTTGTTTTGTATTGTATTGCTGCAAGTTCTATGTTGTTGTTGTTGTTTCTGTTTCATTTCCTCACCGACCTTCGAACCTTGACAAGGTTATAGTATGGAAACACAACCTAACCAGCAAGGTCCAAAAGAGCCAGTGTAAAATAAGTTTGATTAATGCACCTATACACGAAGAACCTTCTTATTCCATATTACCTCAGATTTAGTATGCCATTGAATTTTACATTTTCTGTTAGTAGTAAAATAGGTTAAAATTTCTAAGACTTCCAAGTTGACTAGGTAGTAATATTACTTTTATAGTCATCTCTTATTCTGGTCTACTGCTATCAGAGTCAAACAACTGTAACTTGCTGCTATCAAATTATCTAGAAAATTAAATTATCTAGAATCAAGAATGGTACTAGTTTATTAATAAAAATTGTTGTTATCAAGTTGGATTATGTGTCCATTACAGAAGAGGTAAAAATTAGAAACTTATAACTGTGCTAGAAAATACTGGTTAGTTTATAGTTATGTGAGTGAATGCATGAATCTTGAATGAAAGAAATTTCCCCGTTTGTTGTTGGTGGATATTATATATTTATCCCTTAATACCTTTAGAAACTCTATGGATTTAGTTCTCCTTTCATTTATGTTTGAAATTTTATTTAATTGGGGATTTTTGATTTGTTGTTGTTTTTTTAAATATTCTTAAGTTCCTCTTATAGGAGGTGAACTTCTATTTACTTGTTTTTCTCTTGACTTAAAAGAGAAGTTTATCATGCTGAAAGTGGTTTATATTGTTTTTATTTGTTATTTTTTCCCTTGTTCCTTGTTCTTGACTTGAAGGATGGTTGAATGGTTGATTGACTTGAAGGATGGTAGAATGGTAGATCTAGACATTTGCTTGCAATGAAATAATATTTTGCATTTATATGAATTCATAGTAATAGAATGCTAGCATCACATCAATAGGTTGTGATTCAAGTTTTGCAATTATATGATTTATATTCCTCCAGTAAATAGTCTATTCAAACTTGGATCATTTATTTTCTTTTTCCCTCTAACTTGTCCTACCTTATGTGTTAAAGCATGTCTAATCTTTGATCTTTTTAGGGTTTGTTGTGAAATTCCTCAAACAAAGCCTTGTAAGAGTCTATGGGTTGGTGGAATTAGTTAAACTATTTCGAAAGAAGAATTGGAAGAAGAATTTTCCAAGTTTGCTAAAAATGAAGACTTCAAGTTCCTTAGAGATCGTAATATTGCATTTTTAGAGTATTTTAGATTGGAAGATGCTTCCCTTGCCTTGAAAAGCATGAATGGAAAGAGAATAGATGGTGCACAAATATGTGTTGATTTTTTGCGATTCTATCCTTCAAGAAGATGATTTTAGCTTTAAAAGAGGAATCGATGCATTAAAAACAATAGTGAAAAACATCAGTGAAAACAAAAGAAACAACAATGAAAAATTGCTTCAAGTAGATACAATTAAGGCTGATGGTGAAGCCGAAATCCAAAGTCAAGTTGAGAGTTGCATACCAACAAAATATCGCTGGAAAGTGAGATCTCTTTTTTTTTTTTGTTGTTTCAAATGATTAAGAACTTGACATCAATGTCATGCATATATAAGTTGAAGCCCACACTAGCCATCAATGGCCTGGAAATTTTATGTAATGGCCCAAAAATGTGAATTTTTGATTTGTTAAGTTTTGTTATAATTAAGTATTTGCTTCAGTGGTTAAGGTCTTTGATGGTGTGTTCATGGGTTCAAATCTCATCTATGGGAATTTTAATATTTTTGTTCCTATTCCTATCTTGGTCCTTATGACTTAAATTATGTTTTCGTTAAATTTGTGTCAAAATAAGCTTGTTAGTTTAGTGGTAAGATGTTAGCTTACCTTAGGGTTTTGTGTTCAAATCTCTACTCAAGCAAGTGAAAATATTTTTACTTCTTGTTTGTGTCGTCCAAGAGTCAAAGATTATGTTTAAATTAAATTCTGGGGTAAGTTATCAGGTGGTTGAAGGATTAATTTGGTTGGGATTTAGATTTTATTTAAAATATATGGGTTGTTTTACAAAATGAGATTTTTGTATTTTTATTTTATTTTCCCAAAAAACTCTATTTTCCTCACGCACGTTCCTGTCCTCTCTCCCCTATTCTTTGCTTCAGTTTCTTTTTTTTTCTTTCCCTGTTTCACATGGGTTTTGGTTTAGCAAGGGATTTTTAATTGTTATCATATTATTTTCCTCTACTCCTATTTTTCTGAAGTTCCGTCGTGCCATTACTCTTTTCGATCAATACGTGTAAGTGTTCTTTATCAAGTGCTTGCTTGAGGTTGTGGGTGGATGAAATTGTATTCCTTTTTGTAGTGTAATTTTGTTATGTGTAAATCTTTGATAGGTGAGGACCCTGATATTCACGTTCTTCCAATGATTTAAGTTCATGTTGTGGTTGTTTTCGTGCAAGGGTATTTTGATTTGAGGCTGTTGTGGCTGTGTGGTTATTTGTTTGTGGGTTCGTATGGTTTTTTTTAGGAAATATCGAGGACTATATCCTCTAAATCGTCTGTTTTTGTTACTAATTTGGTGATCTATTTAACGTTTTTAGGGTTTGAGAGCCTCATATGTGATTCGCATAAAAAACAATCAAGGTGTGTAATGAAAACCCAAGAAAACAATGAACAACAAAAGTCAAAAATTGGGACTCTCGACACCACGTGGCCATGTGAGACACACAGCCTGGGCCAATTGGATTGTATGGGCCACACGGGCTTGTGTGAGACTATGTGGGCCCAAAACCTAAAATTTTACCTTAGGTCCGTAAGCGTCATTCGGGTCGAATATAGGCCTTTCGTAGGGTCCATATGACATAAATTAAGCTTTAAAACATGATTTCTGATGTTCTGATAGTGTAAAATTTGATATGTGTATGCATGATTAATATGTTAGATGCCTAGCATGAATTGTTATTTGGTAAGCATGATCTGTATCGGTTATAAAGCATGCATGACATGTAAATTTATTACATCTGTAAGTTCTGCAAGTGCATTTGGGTTGGGATTTGTGTTATGGAGGAAGTGTGGGCAGTATAATTATCTGCCATATCTAGTGGCATAGCCACATGTATATCTATATTTGGCGATAAATCACCTATTGATCTGGCAGCTAAGCTGCAAATATTCTAAAAAGTGTTATATCTAGTGGCACTGCCACATGTATATCTGTATTTCATGATAAATCACCTATTGATCTGGCAGCTAAGCTGTAAATATTCTGAAAAGTGTTATATCTAGTGGTACAGCCACATGTATATCTGTATTTGGCGATAAATCACCTATTGATCTGGCAGGTAAGCTGCAAATATTCTGAAAAGTGTTATACCGACACTAAGCGGTGTGTAAGGCTGGATGGGTATTTAATATCCTATATGATGTGTTGGGATGGTTGGAGATGGTGTGTAGCGGATGGGGGTAAGAATATAAATATGCATATGATATGTTCTAATATTGTATCTGTTTATGAGATATGTTTGATTGGAAACTTGAAATGATATCTATTGATTTTGGTATATATTACACACTGAGCATGTAAGTTCATTCTCAATTTGTTTGATTCTCAGGTAATCTTTAGACATAAGCAGGTCGGCGTAACGAGAGCTTACTTATTTAACTTTAAAACTACTCGTATTTATTTCAGTTGATTTGGACTATTTTAAGGGTTTGGATTTTTATTTTATATTTTTATTCGTTTTAACGCATTTCTGATGATATTCGTTTTATTTGCAAAACCAAAGTTTTTCTCACAACGAATCTCATTTTACAAAAGCAAAATAAATTATGAACTCCGCTGCAAATTAAAGGTTTTAAAATATTTATAAACAAACAATGGTTTCATCAATTTCAATTATAAAAGATATGCTCTCTAATAAACCGGATTTTAGCAAAATAAGAGCCAATGACATCTTTTCAAATAAAACTTATTATGGGTTTTCATATATGTTGCAGTAACATCTCCAGATCTGGCCATAACGTCTTGGTCAGGTTTGGGGTGTTACATTTTTAGTGAGTTGTGCACAAGAATCCAGCAAAGATGGATTCTTGATCCTTTTATGCTCTAATTATATACCCATTTTTGTTTTGGTACAGATAATTATGCTCAGTTTTTGTAACATCCGTATTTTAACTCGGAGTTTGGTATAATAATGGATCGGGTCAAGAATTAGTGCAAAATTTTTGAAATATAATAAATAGAAATTTTATGTATTAAATTAGGAAGTATTTAGATCCGATAAGAAATTAGAAAATACTCCTTAGGTAGAAAAATTTTAAGTAGATACATTGACTTAATTGAAAGAATAGAGAATTTGTTATGGCCAAAGTAGGAAAAATAATAAGTTAGAAGATATATAGTAGTAGAGAAAAGGAAGGCAGGATTAAGAAGAAAATTTAACCAAGATGTTATATGAGTCATCCTATGAAATATGAAAGATGAAGAAGGACAAAGTGGTAATTAGCCAAGTAGATATTTATTAGGTGTAATGATGATGGGTAAAAGTATAAAGATGGATGGCTTAGGGACTTATTAGCAATTTGACCATCTTAATTAAAAAGGTGAGATATTTTAGTGGAATGACATAGAAAAGTGGGGAAAAAAAAGATGAAAGATATAATCTTTTTCACCCCCCAAACTGTCACTTCTTCCCCTTTAGTTTCATCCAACTTTTTTTTTAATTCCCTTCATGTCCTTCCTCCATTGTTGAACCATTCAAGCTTCAAACCTTCTTTTTTCTTTGAAATTTCTTTAGTAAAAACCAAATAGAAGGCTAGTGAACAACTTTATTTCATGAGAAAATTTCCATAGATGGGTTTAAAGAGAGAAAAGCATGAGTTAGAGTTTTGGGTGTTCAAAGAACTAAGGTAACAGATGATGAAATTATCATACCATACAGGTTTATTTTTATTAAATAGTATAGGAAAGTCATTTGATTGTGGTTTTTAACATAAAAATGTTATATGTTTTATATGAAATTGAAGAGAAAGAAAAGAAAGGAAGGGACCTAATTGAAGAAAAAGAGAAAGAGAAGGCTAAGGAGTGAATGAAGAAGAAAATACATCATCTCAACCTTTTTGTTGTAAATACTACAAGATTTTTTTAAATTATTTTTATTTAAATGCTTATTGTAACACCCCATACCTGTAACCCACGCCGGGGCGGAATACGAGGCATTACTAACTTAAACTTGAGCTTACGAACATTTTCGAGTCTCCAAGACTTGGCCTCCAATTTAAAACTTTTCAATTTCTACATTATCTTCCTCTTATGGGCCTACAAGCCCCAAATTGACTATTAGAAACTATTCGGGACCAACTTTGACCCTTAAAACCTCTACAAAAATTTTTGCCTTTAAAACAGGGCACAAGCCCATGGGGGTAAGTTGTGTGCTCTCACATGCCCGTGTGGCTTGGGACACGCCTGGGTCCCTTGCCCTTGTGGCCTATTTATTTCCACAATTTTTCATAAATCAAGTGCAGACTTCACATGGCTTGGACACACGCCCGTGTCCCTAGCCCGTGCTCCTCACACGGCTCGACACGCCTGTGTCTATGGCCCGTGGAGCTCTCTGTTCGTGACTTCATCATCAACTAGGGATACACGGCCACGGTACACGCCCGTGTCCATAGCCATGTCCATCACACGGCTATAACACGCCCATGGCGTAGCCCATGTGCAAAAACCTAGGTATTCTATTTCCGACGTCAGCATAACCAAAATGTCACACGGCTGAGACACATGGACGTGTCTCTGCCCGTGTTCTTGCTACCATGCAATCTGGCTTGAAATTTTTACATGTAGGGGACACACGGCTGGACCATACGCCCATGGGGCGGACCGTGTGTCACACACAGCCTAGACACACGCCCGTGTATCTACCCGTGTGGACAATATAAGGTTATTTACCAAACCTCTTTGCCACCCTTATATACTTAGTTCCATACCAATACTAATCAGCCACAATTGACATTCATTCAGCCATGAAATTTCATCTTCTATAAACTCAAAATGAAGGGTTCTTAACCCAAGCCAACATATTTGACCATTTTTCAAGACACAAAATATTAAAGTCTAATCCCTATACATGCCATATTCAAAAATATAAATCCAACTATACCGAATGCTTTGGATGATAGTGTGATCGATATCTCTGACTTCCGGTGATCCTTAAGCTAATTAGGCTGCACTGTAAGAAACATGGAAAGAAAGAGGGAGTAAGCATAAAAGCTTAGTAAGTTGCATATAAATAAATATACAACAACAATTTCATCAAATCATCATGCTCATAACATAAAGGAAAGCATAAGCATAACTTACTCATTACCATCCACACAATTCTCATATTTTACATCGAGCTCATTTCTCATACGTACCAATTAGGCACCTGTATCATTCACGACATGGTTATACTTTTCTCATTAACTCACATTCGTAACTTTCACTGTTGAACCTTTTGGAACACTACCAGATATTCTATCAGCCTTAAACATAGGGTAAGTTGCTGATGCCATGTCCCAGACATGGTCTTATACTGGCTATCATCATCGAGGCCGATGCCATGTCCCAGACATGGTCTTACACTAACATAACGCTTAGCCGATGCATGTCCCGGACATGTCTTACACTGGCTTACGTCTCGAGGTCGATGCATGTCTTAGACATGTCTTACACTAGTACTCGTCTCAATGCCAATGCCATGTCCAGGACATGGTCTTACACTGGCTCTCATAATGTGGCCGATGCATGTCCCAGACATGTCTTACACTAGCTCACACAAGTGACCCAAATGTCACGGCATAAATATCCTATTTATTTCTTAGGGTTCTAATGGGATTTCTACTATCTCAATTATTAATATGCATTCTCAATTCACAATCTATCAATTCATGCTATATCAATTCAATGACAATTCGAATACATACATTAACAATGTAGTTATATTATTTATATACAACTTACCTCGGATTACAAAATGTACTTGACTAGTCGGTTTAGTCGATTTCCTTGGCTTTCCCCTGGTCTAGGTTCGAATTTGGTAAGTCTTGATCTATAATAGTAAAGTGCACTCATTTAGTCACTAAACACAATTAGGCAATCTAAAATTCACGTCTTAGGTAAAATGACCATTTTGTCCCTAGACCTTGGCAAAATGACCATTTTGCCCCTATGCTCGAAATTTGATTTTTATTGAATTTCTTCATATCTTAAGCCTATTTGAACCGTTTTACTCTTATAAAAACTTCAAATTCTTACTATTTCACATATTTATCAACTATTTTGCAACTTATGCAAAATAGTCCCTTTAGGTGTTTTCATGCTAACACCTTTCACAAAAGATGTTTATTATACAACCCTAACTCATATTCTTCCATAAAAAACTTAGAAAACATCACAAATAAATTCATGGCAAATCCCTAAACTCTCAATCATTTTGCAAAATAGACCCCTCATTTGAAAGCTCATACTTCAAGGGTCTCAAAAGTACAAAAATTATTAAAAATAGACATCTAAATCACTTACATGTGAGTGCTTCAAGTTACTGAAATTTTTAAACTCAAAACCCCCTAAAAACGGCTGAAAATCGGTGGTAGTGAAGAAGATAAGAAGGTGATATCGTCTTTTTCTTATTTTATTTCTATTTTAGTCAAATTAGCCACCAAACCCAACCAAAATTGGACTTTTTGATCAAATTGTCTCCTATGGCCGGCCACCCTATAGAAAAAGGGTATAATTACCTTTTAAAATCCCTCAATTTTGATTCTATAATAAAATAACACCTTTAGCTATCAAATTATGACTTTTGCACTTTAAGCGATTTAGTCCTTTTTCGCAATTGGACTCACAATCGCTAAAATTAATCTGCCAAATTTTTCATGCACTAATATAATCATGCTATGATTCCAAAATAATAATAAAATAATTTTTTTGACCTCAGTTTTGTGATCCCTAGATCACTATTTCGACTGGGCCCTAAATCAGGCTGTTACACTTATATTGTAGTATGGAATTACTTAGAATAGAAATGTAAAATATATATTTAAATTTGTAAATAGATAATAAAAAAAATAGATTAGATTATGAAATTATGAAATTTATAAAGAAAATTATAGGTGGAGAATATGAAATGGTATATTGTTTGAACACAAAGTAACGATGTTGCGGTAAAAATATATGTCTGAAAAGGTGTGATATTTGTGATTTGTGAAATGGAGACTAAATTGTAGATGATGGAGAAATGTGAAATCTTTTTCGAAATACTTATGTAAAGTATTTAAATGTATGAAATTCAACTTTTATGCCCAAGTAAACAAAATTAGAACTACTAGGATATTAGTTATGCCATTAAGGGACCTTAATGCGCCTCCGATTATTAGCACATTAGTGCTCTCCATTTAGCACATTCGTGCTCTCTGTTTAGTACTTTAGTGCTATCTGTTTATTAGTGCATAATAATGCACCTCTGTATTTGTTCCGTATATCCGGTATGTTCTGTAAAAGTCTACTATGGACTAAAGATGTGAAATGTAAACAACGATGAATCATCAAAGTGTTAAGGTAAGTTTAGTAACTTTCAAAGATAAGTAAAGTTTTGTTAAAGAAAGGTATAGTTGTATGGATTTAGTATGTGTGTAAACATGTATTAAATTGATAATTTTAAGATAATATGTTACGATTCAATTACCTATTTATTCTTGTAGTGCTTACTAAGCCTTCAACGGCTTAACGCGTTTATTTTAACGCGTATGTACAGTTAGACTCGAAGAGATAGAGTCGGGTTAGGAGATCTCTCATCTCATCACATCCCTAATAGCTCTAATAATAGGTATTATATTTTGAGTTAAAATGGTATGTACATAGCTAGACTAAATCTGTTCCCAAGTGTTAAGGACTAAAATGCAAACTCTTGAAACTTTATCTATTTTGGTTTTTATTTGAAGTATTTTGGTTCTATATAAAATGAATTATTGAAGTTATAAGTATGTTTGTAAATGTGGTTTGTTAATGTGATAATTGTGATCGATTTGGAGTTGTTTTAAGTAGTTTAAATACATCTTGAATTGGTCTTAAGTGTTGAGTTGAATCCAATATATTGCAGGGGGTTTTAGTGAAATTTTAAACTGATTTTTGCCAAAATTTACCCAAGATATCAATACCTAGCTTTGAAATTCAAAATTTCCAAAACAGAATGTGATTTTGGTATCGTTTTTAACACCGATATCGATATTGAAGGCTAGGTATCGATACCTAGGTCTAAGGTATCGATATCTTCATCAAAATTTGAATTTCAGGAGTTCCAGAATGTCATTTTGGTATTGATTTTATGCAGTGGTATAGATGCCTTTTTAAAAGGTATCAATACCTTTTGTTTTGGTATAGATATTTTTCCCCTGTTTTGAGTAGAATAGTGTTAAAATAATTTCCAAACATAATCTAATATCCAATAATGATCCCACATGTTTTTATTAATAATTTTTGGGTTAAATAAGTTAAAATACTATGTATAAATGTTTAAATTAAATAGTGTCTAGCCAAAACCATTTTGGCACCAAATGTAATAGTCTTATATTGGGTCCGTATGATCGGACCGAGTATAGGGGTGTTACAGTTTTCTAATAGCTCGCTGATATAAGTTCATAGTTGATATTTTTACAGTCCGCTGATTTAAGATTGCGACCATTGATTTTCTAACAGCTCGCTGACCTACGTTCGCAACTGATATTTTTGCGGCCTGCTGATTTAAGATCGCGACCATTGGCTTTCTAATAGCTCGCTGACCTACGTTCGTAGTTGATATTTTTACGGTCTGCTAATTTAAGATCGCGACCATCGGTTTTTGAACAACTCACTGACCTACGTTCCCAATTGATATTTTTACGGTCCGCTGATTTAAGATCGCGACCTTCAGTTTTCTAATAGCTCGCTGATCTACGTTCACAGCTGATATTTTTAGGATCTGTTGATTTAAGATCGCGACCCTCAATTTTCTAATAGCTCGCTAACCTACGTTCACAGTTGATACAGTTATGATCCATTGATTTAAGATCGCAACCATTGGTTTTCTAATAGCTCGTTGACCTTCATAGCTAATATTTTTATGGTCCGCTAATTTAAGATCGCGACCCATTGTTTTCTAATAGCTTGCTAACCTATGTTCACAGCTGATATTTTTATGATCCGCTGATTTAAGATCGCGACCCTTAGTTTTCTAACAGCTCGTTGACCTACGTTCACAGGTGATATTTTTATGGTCCGCTTATTTAAGATCGCGGCCCTCGATTTTCTAGCAATTTGCTAATTCATGATCACAATTGTCGTTTTTAAAGCTCGTTAATTTCTTGAACAAGGTGGGGAACAAATCTTTATTTACGGAAAATAAAGTTCGCATTATTCTACAACACAATTTTGACTCATGTACCACACTATCAGACAACAAGATTTGTTCAGTAAAGTTTCAAATTAAAACTTATATAATATGTCCCAAATTAATGTTTCACGCGTGTGAACTTATCTTAGAAGTGTCACTTTATAACTTTTCTTCAACAAGGTGAGAGATAAATTGTTATTTATAATTATAAAAAAAATAATCCGACCCAATTAACTCCCCTATATAATAAAATTTCAAAGACTCCCTCTATGGGGGACATTCCAGACACGACTGGATTATTTTTTTCCTCCATACTTCTTCACCAAGACACCGACTACTTTCTCCACTTCGTATGACATAATATATCAATATTATATTAATAATTTAAATTTATAATTTAAATTAAATAGAATTATACTACTAACTAATAAATTAAAAGGAATCCTATCGAATAGGATGGATCCGAATATTCAGCCATTAAAAGTAAGCAGCCACGAAAACAATATTTTAACCACAGAAGCTTAATTTTATTGTAGAATATTTTGAAATTAATACCAACACTTTTTTTTTTAATTTTAAATATTCCATATCACTGTTATCATTTTAGATTTTAGTTAAATATAAAACAAATACTATTTTTAGGATGACCTTGTAGAACAGTCGCTTTCTCAATTTTCTTTTTAATTTGTTTGTTTCTACAACATGTTATCTCTATGATGATAAATTAATTTCCATTTTTTTAATTTTTGGTTTTGATAGAAAAATTTAGGATGCCTTTGTTTAGCAGAAAATAATTTATGAAAAACATTTTTTTATATAAAATAGTCTATCACAGAACATAACTTATAAGTGAATGGAAAATAAGTTTTTTTTTATAAATTAACTTATCATTTTGAATTTTTTTTGAAAAAATAATTTTTATAAATAATTTTACTTTTATATAAAAATTAATTTGAACTAACCATAATATTATTATCTAAACAATAGTAAATATTAAAATAAAATTCAATATCACCAAACATACATAACTAATTTTTTTATATTTGATAATATAATAAATTATTAATATATCTAGTATAATTTATTATTTAATAAATTTTAAATAATATTCTTAATATATTATTAAAAATATTTAATAATAAATATATTTTTCAATTTATAAATATTTAATAATAAATCTTTATAGTATAAAATATGAATATTTTAATTATATAATCCAACTCTAATGTGTTACTATCCATTTTTATATATATAATTTAATTTAAGTTTTAATTTATTATTTAGTTTATATATGATATTTACTATAAAATAAATTTTGATCATAAAAAAGTAAATATTACTATAATATTTTATAACAAATATATTTATATTTATTTTATTAAAAATAAATATTAAAAAATAGTTTTATGAAAATTTATGAAATAATAAAAAATATGTTACATATAATTATTTAAACAAAATCATTTTCCAGGAAAATAAAGAAAAGCTTAGTGTTGGGCGTCTACAGGATCCCATCTTTCAATCCTGACAACTACCCCATTACTTTTTTGCCTTTTCTTGTTCTCTGTCTCTCTATGTACATTTAGTTTTTAAATGTCAAAAAATGTTGGGAACTTCGATAAATCCCATAAAACCACCTTCTTCTTCTGCCTCCTGGAATTCCTATTATTGTTCTTGTGAAACGAGAATGGCAACGTTGTTGTCCTCCACCTCTTCATTTGATTATTATAACCACTCTCTTCACTTTCTTTTCTCTCCTTCCAAGTTACACTGCCCCAGAATTTTGGCCTCCAAGCTTCCTGGACTCAGGTTCCGGGTCTTCTCACCATCTAAATCTCGAGTTTTTTGTGAATCCAAGGTACGCTTTTTTATAACTCTTTTAATTTTTTCTGAATTATTGTTGGGATCATAGCAGATGATATAGAATTGTGTCAACATATGGTTTTGGATGTATTCAGTTCAGCTCGGCTCTTTGTTTTTTTGGTTTGAATCACTTCTGTTCTTGGATCCTGTTTGAATGGACTTCATGCTTCTGAGTTTGGATTTAACTAAAGTTTAGCTAAAGTTAAAGTCACCAATCCTAGACATCACCCCTTGAGAGAGTGTCAGCCTGTCAAATGGTCCTTACTGGCTTTTATTTGTTATTAAGGCTCCTTTTATTGGTTTCCCGTTAACTATTTATTAGCCTTTTAAGGTAAATGAAAAACTAGCATTAGAAATCAAAGTTCTAATCCATTAAAATGAATAAAATCCAACTCTAAATCTACTATAACTGTTCTGCATATGAGATATTCATATAAACCACCTCTGCAGTCCAAAAACTCTACTGCCAATATATGGAATAATAATATAGAAGTAAAATCATGGATTTTGTTTCCCACAATTCTCATTTTTGTTTCTCAAATTCTTAGTTTGCTTTCGTCTTCAAGTTCTTTTACCAAAAGTAACTACCAAAAAGTATCTTAAGATTTTCTTGCCTTGCTCTGTTGAAAAACAAGTATTTTCTTCTCCTTGTAGGTATTACAATATTGATGCTGCAGTATTCCTAGTTAGTAGGGGCATTGCTTGCATTCCATTGTAGATGGTTTAGTATTTCATTTTTAGTGGAACACCATGTAGATCATGCCATTGCATTGACTTGTAATTTGGATTGGCTATTTTTATGCATCATTGCTGTCAATAGGTCTGCTTGTCGGCTTTACCTGATTTAACTTTTTGCTCCTTGAAACTTTAATATTTTCAATTTCATGTAGATCCTGTACCGTACTCTTATACTTAACCGAGCTTGCTGATGTTATTGCAATTTTATTTTGTTTATTTATTTTTTTAAATGGATGTCAAAATACCTTTTTCTCAAGCTTTTAAAATATATTTTGTGAACTTTTTAGTCTTTCATACTTGTCCCTACGGAGTTAGATGGTGTTCTTACCATCTATCTGTATTATTTTTATCTGTCAGACACAATATATGTTGTGAACTTTTTAGTCTTTCATACTTGTTCCTACGGAGTTAGATGGTGTTCTTACCATCTATCTATGTTATTTTTATCTGTCAGACACAGGAGGGCCAAATTAGAAGATGTTCACCTTCACCAGAAAAAACATCACTGCCAAGTAATGGTGCACTTGCCTCTGATGAATGGAAAGCAGTCCCCGACATTTGGAGGTCTTCAGCAGAAAAGCATGGCAATCGAGTAGCAGTGGTGGATCCATATCATGATCCACCTTCTACCATGACTTATAAACAGGTAGTTTACTTCTTTTCTTCTATATCAAGTTATTAAAGAACTAATTAGTGTATATATTGAAATAGATAAAGAGAATCCCGTCGCATAGTTTGTTAAAATAATATTTGAATACTTATTTCTTTCGTAATTTGTTTTCGTTTTATTATCTCAAAATTTATTTTTAGTTAATAGAAAATGTTGCTTTTCCAGTTTCCAATTTCCATTCTATTGTTTCCTGTTTTGCAGTCATTATATCTTTTCGATTGCTTTATTTTCAACTCCTTCCATACTGCAGTTGGAGCAGGAAATTTTGGACTTCACTGAAGGTTTAAGGGTTATTGGAGTAAACCCAGAAGAAAAGGTTGCACTTTTTGCCGATAATTCATGCCGATGGCTTGCTGCAGATCAAGGTGTGTATAATTTGTGATTTTCCATTAACTGCTTAAGTCCAAGGCTAAAAGAATAGGGCTCCTTGGTTGTGTACTTGTGTTAACATATATAATCTAATAATTTCATCGCTAGGTTAAAATACTTGTATTATTATGTTAAAAGGATTCAATATTTTATGTTTTTGATAGCAGGACTCTGCTTTAGATAGATTCCTTTATTTGCTTTGAATCAGAGGCACATAAATCTGTTGCTGTAGAGATGATATAGGATGAAGAGATTATAAGCTATATAACAAGTGAGAGCAGATTGGCACACAGATTGAATAATGTTGGTTCGTGTCTAATTGAATCAAGGGGCTCTGCTTTAGATAGATTCCTTTATTTGCTTTGAATCAGAGGCACATAAATCTGTTGCTGTAGAGATGATATAGGATGAAGAGGTTATAAGCTATATAACAAGTGAGAGCAGATTGGCACACAGATTGAATAATGTTGGTTCGTGTGCAATTGAATCAAGGGGATAAACTGGGCATTTGTATTCAAGCAATAATTATGCATATCTGGTAAAGCTCATGCAGCTATGCTCTCGTATGTTCTTTTTTCACTAATACCTGGCCATACATCTTCTATTTCATTTCTAGATATTCCACTTCCAATCAATTCAAAACCCAAACAACCTATCAGCCCCCATGAATTTGCGCTATCTATTTTTAGAACTAGGTGACTTATGCTTGAGCCTTGTAGCATTACCAAATTCAGTTTTATCTGTGTTGTTTTATACTAAAATACCAGGTTCACTTAAGTGTTTTTTACTGAATAAAATTGGAACTTTCTTGTGTGTTTTGCATGCTTTAAGTTATAACCATCAAGGCGTGTGTCTGGTTTTATGATCTGATTTTATCTTGTGGGAGTTAAAAGATTTTCCTATAGACATCAATTTGAATCTTTTTATTTTTGTTATGGAAGTAGTGAGGCTATTCATTATTATATTGTTAAACTGCTATGAGTACAGTATGCAGGAACTCTTTTATCTTTCACTATTTACCTTATTGCTAGTTCAATTTCTGAAATTTGAATAATTTGGGTGCATTAATTGACCAAGGTATAATGGCAATGGGAGCAATTAATGTTGTCAGGGGGTCAAGATCAGCTGTGGAAGAGCTTTTACATATATATAGTCATTCGGAAAGGTTTGAATATATAAGTGCTTTTATAAAATACTTCAGTTTTTCTTTAAGAAAAGTAAACTTGAATTGTCATGTTTCAAGTGAACTTCTCTAGTTTTCATGTTATCTTATCAAAAGATGTCCTGAAATTTTGTGTTTTGCTTAAATTGGATATAATTATCAGTAGGCTTCATTTCAATGTCATCCTATATATACTTCCTATCTCGTGTTTATCGGGCACTCATGTATCAATTTGCATTGAGTTTACATCTACATGGACGTCTCTTAGAGCCTTCCTCCAGTGGGATTTATCCCTTAAATGGCGATGATTAGGATTTTCTACTGTTAATTTGATAATTTAATATAATCTGCATATCATCGTGAGAAAAGATGTTTCAGTGAAGTAACAATTATTCTCATTAGCAGTTAATACTCATTTCTCATGTATGCATAACACACACTGGCACATAAGCAAAATTACACAAATCTATTATCTTCTGATCATCTTTTGTTCTTATTTTTTGAAGTTATAAGTGGTTCGTTGTGTTTCATTTTCTGAACTTTTCTGCTTTCATTGTGATTAATATTACATGTTTTGGCAGTGTTGGGCTTGTTGTTGACAATCCTGAATTTTTCAATCGTCTTGCTGGAACATTTTCTTCCAAGGCAACCATGAGATTTATTGTTCTACTTTGGGGGGAGAAAGCATGCCTGTCCAGTGGTGAAACACACAGTGTGCCTATATTCAGTTATAAGGAGATCATAGAGTTAGGAAGAGAGAGCCGTGTTGCTCATATTGATTCTCATGATGCTAGTAAGTTGATTAACCATGTTCAAGTTTCGGATAATGTATTTTACTTCTTCATATTTGATAATGTTTTTTCATATTCTTTTCCATGTTGTTCTTCTATTTGTTGCCTAACGTGTAAATTGTATTCATGACTTTTTCTATCTACGTCCACCATGTTCTTCATCCTTATTACCTAAAATTTCATCCAGTTGTAAATATCCACTTCGTACATGATGACACTTGATAACTGTGATGTTTAATAATTAAAATGAATATAACAGTTATAGATATGAAACTAGGAGCATGTTATAGGGGGAAAAGGACACTATCAATGATATGAATCGCATATCTTATAAGCTTATCTGCCAATTTCCTCGATAGAATTATAGCAATTGGCTAAATGTGATCCCAGGACAAGGTTGCAAATATGAAATCATTGGCTCAGATGATATTGCTACTATTGTATATACAAGTGGAACCACTGGTAACCCGAAAGGCGTTATGCTTACACATAAGAATTTATTACACCAGGTAACTGATTACTACTGAATACATAGCTTTTTGGTATTTACTTTGGAAAGTACCATAAGAACAAAGTTTCAATCAAGTACTGCACCATTTTGTATCATCTGATTTAGTATGCTAGTACATATTAAGGAAGAATTAGTTAATACAGAAAAATGGCTGATGTATCTATGCAATTGTTCTGTTGTTAACCATTGATTTATGAAATTTCACCTTTTGTAACTTGTGTCATACTTATTTTAATCCTCCAAGCTTAGGTTGACCAGTTGATCCAGGGGTCTTCAAGGTCCAGGTTGTTTGAAAACTAGATTGGCCCATGATGCCAAATGCCACAATCTGAGAATTTGTGGCTTATCTTTCAGTAGAGAGCATTCGACTATTTCATTTCTTTTCATTGAAAGTAACATCTTGTTTAATTTAATTTGCTATATAATATTATTTCCTGTCTGAATTATTTTCCAGATAGAAAATTTGTGGGATGTTGTACCCACTGAAGCTGGGGATAGATTTCTAAGCATGCTTCCTACTTGGCACGTGTATGAGCGAGCTTGCGAGTATTTCACATTTACACATGGAATTGAGCAAGTATATACAACCGTGAGAAATTTGAAGGTATTGTTAATTAGTTGTATATGATTATAGGTTTGCGTTAAAAACATGAAAGTTCTTTAAATTCACTCTAAATAAATGGGGAATGACAAAACAGTTATATTAGTGTCTACCCTTTTCTGCTTGGATTATATAATGGTTCCCAGCATGGTATGTTTATTAGTTCATTACCTATTTATATGTTGGTTACATATTTTGGTTTTGCTTTGTAGGATGATTTGAGACATTATCAGCCACAATACCTGATTTCTGTACCTTTAGTGTATGAGACACTCTATCGGTATGTCCTTCGGATTTCTTCAATGTTGATTAACCACCTCTGGCTAAGTTAATTGGGATGCTTTTCTATGAAATCATTGATTCATATTTGTCACTGCAAATATCATGTGTTGCATTAGTTTCAATATTCTAGTATATACCATGAATATGATAAACTCTATCGTGGTATCATTATCTTGTGGAAAAAAAATTGCATGCTTTTTTTTAATGTTATAAAATCAAATTTAATTTTTCTTATTTTACAATCTTGTGAAGAGAACTCTTTCAAAGAAGTAATCTTTTGAGTATAGCTTAGATTGTACTCGAAAAGTTTCCTTGATGCTTTTTATCTCATATTTTTATGACATTGAGAAGCAATCGCTCATTAGCTTTTAAAACTTCTGATGATGTACAATGTATAAGAAGCCAGTTTTATGGCACTCAGTTACACAACTAAGTAATTATTCTTTAACTAGCTTGGTTGATCAGTATACGTTGTCTTCTAAAGATTGTTGGAAACCGCATCTCTAGTTTATGAAAAAATTGTTCTAATCCAGCATGAAGCTGAATAGAACCGCATAGGATTGATTCATTTTCTTCGACAGTTATGAGAAATTTGTTCTAATCTTTTGATCAGAACTTTTTCTTTCAATTTTTCGTCCTTGCCATGTACACCTATGAAAGGAAAATTTATGTTTCTATCTTTCTACTTTAAATTTCTATCTGTTGAGAATCTTTGATTATTTGATATCATTGAATAGTATCTTTAAAGATTACAGCTGATTTTTTTTAGAGATTCTAATTAAGAGATATTCTTTCCTTAGTTGATTCAATGTTGCATGTATATATAGTTGTACATATTTGTAAGAAATACATACTTTGAGAGAATTTTTTCCTCAATACATTAGAGTATTATCTCTAATTTCATCATGGTATCAGATTTTTTATCCTTAATTGATTCGATGCTACATGTATATATAGTTGATATATTTATTAGAAATATATACTTTGAGAGAGTTTTTTCCTCAATACATTAGAGTATTCATCTCTAATTTCATCATGGTATCAGATTTTTTATCCAATTTTTATCCAATTTTTTTTTTTTGCCTTTAATTTTTTTTTCCAAAAACCCTAAAAACACAAAATTGGTATTTTTCACCCTAGCCTTATTTTTTTTCTCTCACCGCCCCTACCATTGGAGTCGGCATCCACTTGTTGGTGAAACCCCAGACTCCGGTGATTAGAAGACCCGTGCATGGGCCCTACATGCCATCGCAAGCTTCTGCAGCTCTGTTTCACGTGCTGCGCGTGGACTTCACTTGCTGCCGTTGTTTTTTTCCGATGCCGTCGCTGTGCTCTTTGCTCTTTTCCGGTCATTCTCCTTTAAGTGGTGGTGTGTTTTGGCTAAGTTTTTTTTTGTGTGGGATCTATCTGGTGTTTTTTTTTTGTTCTAATTGTGCAAGCAGTTTTTTTGGGGTTTAGTTGTTTTTTCCCATAATTATGTCTATAGACGAGAAGTTTGTGATTCCAACCGATAGTCCCTCATTGCAAATTAGCGCTGTGAAGCTTGATGGACATAATTACCTTGCTTGGTCAAGGTCTTACTTATTTATCAAGGCTCGTGGCTTGCAGGGATACATCACCGGTAAACCGTCGAAACCTGAACTCACTAATTCAACCTTTAGTCATTGGGATTCAACGAACTCTCTTGTTATGGCATAGCTTATCAACTCTATGCAACCATATATTTTCAAAACCTATTTGTTGCTTGATACTACGGAAAGATTTGGAACGCTGCTGCTCTCACCTATTCTCGTACTGGGAATGATGCGCAAATTTTTGAGATTCGTAATAAGGTCCTTGGTACAAAACAGGGGGAGCTAATGATTTCTCAATATTTTGTTGAATTAAGTGGATTGTGGTAGGAACTTGATTATTATTGAGATTTTCAAGCGAATTGTGCCAAGGATGCCGAAAAATTTTAGAAGATGGTGGAAAGGAGCGTGTTTTTGATTTCTTGGCTGGGTTGAATACTGAGTGTGATCAGATTCGGGTTCAAGTTTTTGGCAAGACTCCGTTCCCTTCTCTCCATGTGGCATACTTCTATGTACAACAGGAGGAGAGTCGTCATGTTGTTGAACTCTATAATCCACCTTTAGAGAAAGTTGACCTCATTATTAACCAGGATGGTCCATCGGGTGATAAGTCTTCTAAGGATCAGTTGACGTGTGACTAATGTGGTAATTGTCGGCACTAAAGATTAACGCTGAAAATTGAATGGTTGCCCTACTCGAGGTCGTGGTGGAAAACAAAGGGGTAATTCTCGGCCTCAGGCAAATTTGTTAGACTCTGTAACAAGAGAGGATAAATCCACTTCTGCTGGAAGTTTTACCTTGGACGAGATTCAACATCTTCGACGCCTCTTGTCTAAATTGGACTCTACCTCGATTGCCAAGTCTGATCAAGCGAAATTAGGTACTGTTTTAAATGCTCCATCTACTTTTGACTCTTGGATTCTTGATTCCGGTGCAAATAGACATATGACAGGGTCAAACGAAAGCTTATTTAACTATACTATTTGTCCATTTAAAGATAGTGTGTAACTAGCTGATGGCTCCTTTACCTCTATCTCTAGAATAGGTTCTGTTGTTTGTACTCCCCATATCACATTATCCTCTATCCTCCATGTCCTTAAATTCCCGGTTAATCTTTTATTTGTTAGTACTATCACTAAAGCTTTAAATTGCAAACTTGAATTCTTTCTTGATCACTATGTCTTTCAGGACCTCCAGACAGGGAAGATGATTGGCAGTGGTGGATTGTGTGATGACTTATATCTTCTGGATTGATTGTCCAGTATGTCTTAAGCATTATTTGGAGACAATAAAGATGTAAACTGGGAGATAATTCAATGGCATAGACGGTTAGGACATCCATCATTTATTGTTCTTGTCAAGATGTTTCCTAATTTATTTTCAAGAACTTAGTTAGACTTTTTAGTTTGTGATGCCTGTGAGTTTGCTAAGCATACAAGAAACAATTATCCTTTGCGAAATAATAGAAGAACTGTTCCTTTTGAGATTATTCATTTGGATGTTTGGGGCCCTACTCGCCTTACTTCTTTACCTGGTAATTGTTGGTTTGTTACTTTTATTGATTGTTGCACTTGGATGACATGGGTATTTTTATTACAGTCCAAAAGTAATGTTTTCTCGTGTTTTTTTTTTTCCATAAATTTATTACTACTCAGTTTGATGCTAAGGTTAAGATTTTGCGAATTGATAATGGAACAGAGTATAAGTTAGTGATTATTTGGAATTATATAGGATTTTGCATTAGACTAGTTGTCCAAGTACAAGTGCTCAGAATGGTGTTGCCGAAAGAAAAAAATCGACATTTTTTGGAGGTTGCTAGATCACTTATATTCACTATGACTCTCCCAAAACCTTATTGGGGGGATGGAATTTTGGTTACGACTTATCTTATTAATCGGATGCCTCTTCGAGTCCTTGATTTTAAAAGTCTCATTGAAATCTTAAAGGGCAAGACGAATTATCCAGTTTCACCGAAGGTGTTTGGTTGTGTTTGCTTCATTCATCTTCGACATGGGAGCAAACTAGATCCTCAAGTAATCAAATGTGTTTTCATTGGATACTCTCCCACACAGAAGGGTTACAAATGTTATCATTCACCATCTAGAAAGTATTATGTAAGTATGGATGTAATATTTCGTGAGTATGAACCCTATTTTTCTTCATCATAACCATCTCCTCAGGGGGAGGTTATTGACAATGAAGAGATGACATCTTGTTTTGTTACTCTTCCGAAGGAGAATTTAGTTCCAGTAGAGACTTTGGTTCAAGAGAAAACTAGTAGACGGTTGTTGGATAGGCCTGATTTAAGGACATACACTAGAAAAACCAAGAAAGATGCCATCATACAATCTACTTTATGCCTTGACTCTTCACTGTGAGTCTTCTTTACTTCCATTTTCTAATTATTTGGAATTACCAATGGCCCAACAAAAAGGTGTTAGAACTTGCACTTTACATCTTATCTCTGACTGTCTTTTATGATTTCTTATCCCCATCCTATAGAGCTTTTGGTTTGTCTTTGTTCTCTATGTCTGTTCCATAGGATTGGAAAAAGGCTATCACTGATCCAAGATGGAAGAAGGCCATGATTGAAGAAATGAGGGCTTTAGCAAAAAATGAGACGCGGGAATTGGTTAATCTTCCTGAGGGGCAAAAAATGGTTGGCTACAAATGGGTGTTTACCATCAAGTATAAAGTTGATGGTTCAATTGAAAGACTCAAAGCCAGATTCGTAGCGCAAGGATTCACTCAGACATGTGGAGTGGATTATCAAGAAACATTTGCTCCAGTTGCTAAATTGAACATAATTAGGATCCTTTTATCATGTGCAACAAATCTCGATTGGGACTTATAGCAGTTTAATGTAAAGAATTTCTTCTTACATGGAGACCTGGAAGAATAAGGGTATATTAAAGTTTCTCTAGGTAGGGGTGTTCAATCGGTTAACTGATTGGTTAACCGGACCAGACTAGTATTAACCGAATCAATTTTTTTCAAAAAAAAAATTAACCGAATCGAAATATTTCAGTTAATTCGGTTGGTTAACCGAATTAACTAAAATTTATATGTTTTGTTTTTTTTTGTTTTTTTTGTTAAAACAAGTATAAAACATATAAAATAAATTTATAATGTTCATTTGACTGGATTAACCGAGTTAACCGAATTAGTAATAGCCTAATACATATAAAATATAATATTATTTATTAAGTTCGGTTAATTACTCAATTTCGAACCGAATTAACCATTAACCGATATTTCAAAAAACTTTTAACCGACCTCCGACCGAACTAGATCGGTTAATCGACCGATTAACCGAATTAGATCGGTTCGGTCTGTTAATTCGATTTTAACCTAAGAACACCATTACCTCTAGGATTCGAGTATAAAAATACTAAAGGGAAGGTATGTAGATTGAAAAAGGCCCTATATGGATTAAAACAATCTTCCAAAGCCTGGTTTGATGGATTTAGTAAGACCATAGTGTCGTTTGGCTATCGAAAAAGTAATGCTGATTATTCCCTCTTTATAAAACATCACAAGGTAAGATTACTCTTCTTATAGTTTATGTTGATGATATAATTATGACAAGAGATGACAAGGAAGAAATGACCTGACTTAAGAAACAATTGGCTTAGGAATTCGAAATCAAAGACTTGAGAAAGTTACAATATTTCTTTGGAATAGAAGTGACTAGATCTAAAGAGGGAGTTTTTATTTCCCAAAGAAAGTATGTCTTAGATCTTCTGATAGAGACTAACATGTTAGGTTGCAAACCAACAGAATCACCTATTGAGAGTAATCACAAGTTACAAGTAAGGATCGTGAAATAGTGGATAAAGGGAGATATTAAAGACTCGTGGGACTTTTGATTTATCTCGCTCATACTCGACCTGATATAGCTTATGCGGTTGATTTGGTAAGCCAATTTATGCATGGTCCTCGCGAAGCTCATATGCAGGCAGTATTGTGAATTTCCTGCTATTTGAAGTTTATACCGGGTAAATGTATTCTCTTATCAAAAAATAGTCATCTCAAGATAGAAGTATTTATAGATGCAGATTGGGTTGGCTCTCTTGATGACAGAAGGTCTACAACGGTTATTGTATTCTTGTGGGGGGAAACTTAGTCATTTGGAGGAACAAGAAACAAAGTGTTTTGGCTCGATCAAGTGCAGAGGCTGAATATAGGGCCATGGCTCAAGGTGTTTTTGAGTTTTTATGGCTGCAAAAGGTATTGGAAAAGCTAAAGTTGTTGAATGAAAAAGGATCAACCTTGTACTGTGACAACAAGGCGGCTATCAGCATAGCTCAAAATCCAGTACAACATGATAGAACCAAGCACATCGAAATAGATTGTCATTTTATCAAGGAAAAAATAGCTAGTGGTGCCTTAAGTCTATCTTATCTAGCATCCGAAAAACAGTTGATTGATGTTTTTACTAAAGAGCTTAATTGTAAGACTTATCATAATCTTCTTTGCAAGTTAGGCATACGAGACATCTATGCACCAACTTTAGGGGGAGTGTTGAGAATCTTTGATTATTTGATAGCATTGAATAGTATCTTTAGAGATTACAACTGATTTTGTCTAGAGATTCTAATTAAGAGATATTATTTCCTTAGTTGATTCAATGCTACATGTATATATGGTTGTACATGTTTCTAAGAAATACATACTTTTGAGAGGGTTTTTTCCTCAATACATTAGAGTATTCATCTCTAATTTCATCTCTATCTTTCTAATTTTCTTTCCACTTTATTAAACAAAGCGTAAATGATAATTATACAACTGTACAGAGTCTTCAATTCAACTTATTTAGTAGGGAAAGCATTTGATTCTAAATGCAGCCTTAATTATTTTATTTTTGGATCACCTTGCAGTGGGATTCAAAAGCAGATTTCAACAAGCTCCACTATTCGTAAATTAATTGCAGTTTCATTCATAAAGGTCAGCTTGGCATATATGGAATTCAAGAGAATTTACGAGGTGATAATACTTAGCAAGTCTTACTCATGTTTTCTAGCTTCTTACAACTTTATGAAACTAAAGTTAAATTCTGCAGATTCCTTTTTTATGCTCTATCTTCTTCTAATGCAGAGTCACTTTTTAATAGTTTTCGTTGTGTTTTATGAAGCCCTAAAACTTGAGATAAGTGGGATTTAGCTGCTCATTTAACTTGATACCGATAATTCTTTCAGTCCTCTGATGCCGTGATGCGATATATTCAGCCAAGGCTTCAGACACCCTAAAACTTGAGATGAGTGGGAACTAGGTGCACAGTTAATATGATATGCATAATTCTTTCAATGGTCTAATGCCATATATTCAATTAAGACCAAAGAGACCCTTAAATACCACTCCCTTTTTAATAAAATTATTATTTACGCAATACCGTCTTTCGATAAAGTTATTTTGTAGTAAAACGTGGATGGAGAGGAAGATTGTACATTCTTATTTCTCTTAGACTAAGCCGGTTTATACATGTTACAGTGGTTACAAGAGGTAATAAATTAAAAATAATAATCTATCAAATCCCTAAGAATCAGCTAAGAGTCAATCCCGAAGATTATGTGCTATTGATTCCTAGTGTCACAATATATCTACGTAACACTCCCCCTAACGCAGGAGCATAAATGTTAATCACTATAGAGATATTCAAGTAGAGTCCCATTTAGATCTTTGTGATGATGTCACCCAGTTGGTCTCTTGTCTTCACATATCCAATCGAGATCAACTTGTATTATATCAGCATATGGTGACTAGTCTAACAGCCTATGGAACAACCAAACTGACTAAAGAAAGTCAAAACTATCATCTATTTGTATCATGTACTGGTTGTGACATTTACTGAGGTTCAGTGCACGGATGTAGTTCTTCTGAATGCCTTTCTGCTCCAACTATAAGACCCATTGGATTTTAATGTTCTTCAGTTACTTGTCTCTGCTCAATTTTGGCTTTTGATTTTGCTTCATTAACAGGGGCTATACCTAACAAGGAATACGGAGCAACCTTCATATCTTGCATCCATGTTAGATTGTTTATGGGCAAGAATTATTGCTGCAATATTGTGGCCATTGCATGTGTTAGCAAAGAAGCTTGTCTATCAAAAAATTCACTCTGCTATTGGAATATCAAAGGTTTGATCTATTCTCTATATAAACTTGTTATCAAAGTTTCTTCTCAATTATTTATCAACCAGTTAGAATCTGTATATGCTATTAAAAAAAGAATAAGAAAAAGGAAAGATGGGAGAAAAAAAATTGAGGAATCTATATTGTTGTTTGTTCAGTTCCAGTATATCTGTTCAGGGTTTTGTTGATTCTATTTTCATTCTCCAGGCTGGCATAAATGGGGGTGGAAGTTTGCCTATGCATCTGGACAAGTTTTTTGAGGTTTGATGCTAATATGTTTTAACTCTTCGAATCAAAAGATTAGTAGTCATTATCTCTTCATTTATGGAGTCAAATACATGCAGGCAATTGGTGTAACAGTGCAGAATGGATACGGTTTAACAGAATCATCCCCTGTCGTTGCTTGTCGACGACCTTACTGTAATGTAAGGCACCTCTACCTTTTCTTCTGGTATAATATTTAATTGATACTACTCTCTTTATTCCATGCCACCTTTGATATTGCATGTGGTTTTTTATAAGCAATGTAAAGAAATTCTCTAAGAGAATTAGTAGTTGCACATTAGCAACCGACTTTGCTAAACCCATAGCATTGTCTAAAAGACGTGTATGAGGTCATTTGAAATGTAAATCACTCAATTATGATCAAAAGAAAAGGATCTATATGGGTGCTTTTGGATTAAAGTCTTAGTTGAGCGGTTTGGACCTTTTTCTTTTTAGCTGCACTGGAATTAATTGGATAATCTGAAGTTATGTTTCTCTGACTCTTCATTTTTTTTTTTTTGAAGCATCCATGTCTAAAACATATTTAGAATAATATTCTTGAAATAGAACGAAAACCTGCATTTTCCTGGTGCAACCTCGTAAGCATCTCTTTCTCAATTTTCTGAAGGTTTGCAAAACCTTGTTAAAATCGTTGAATTGCCTAGTTGCATTAACTTACTAATCTATGTCATTGTCTTATTCTTGTTACACGTTAAATATATCTTACTTGGTTCAACTGTGTAACTCTTTCAAAATTATAAGTATCTAAACCTTCTGCACATCATTTACCGATTTTCTATACTGAGTTGAACAACCATTTTGACCATAAACTCTTCTCACTACTTTACATTTTACCATATTTTTAAGGTTGTCTTCATGTAATCTTTGTCTTATTCATGCACTGTTCTTTATGTCTAAATAGTGTCTACCTCTTGAGAGTATTCTATTATGTGACAATCTTCTAGATTTGACTTTTGAAGGTTATTGGTTCAATCGGGCATCCGATTCAACACACAGAATTCAAAGTTGTAGATTCCGAAACTGGTGTGGTTCTCCCGCCTGGCACCAGAGGCATTGTAAAGGTTAGGGGGCCACAAGTGATGAAAGGTTACTATAAGGTAAACATTGACTCAATTTGTCAAGATTTAACCAATGAAAACATATTTCTTGTGCAGCTTTAACAACATGCAGCCTGATTTAGTATTACTATCTGCTTTATTTATATTTCACGAAGAGAAGAAAAAAAATCTAGAAATTTAGTCATTAGCCAATAGTGATTCAGAACGAGTGAGATATATATATGGGGTTAATTATATATTTAGTACCCAAACTATGATCAAATGTTCATGTCGCTTGGGTTTAAACAATTGCATTAGGTACTCAAATGTTGCTTCTCTTAAATAGCATGCATAAATCTTATTATGCATAATGAAAACCAATATTGTTTTCAGAAAGAAAAAAAAAAAATAGCAATATTAGACAGCATCCTAAGCAGGGCTGGCGGGAAAGTTGCATCTTGCTCAGGATGAGAGGGCTTCTTATTGTCAGATTAAAAAGGAAAAAAATTCATAAGAATAGAATACTTATACTGTTCTAGGAATTCCAAATCAAACTGTCATTGTTTATCAGTGTCATATGACTTGCATATGAGTTATTGTCACATCTAGGATGACGTATTTTTGTTATGGTTTGGATTAGAATCCTTTGGCTACTAAGCAAGCTCTAGATGAAGATGGTTGGCTAGACACTGGTGATATAGGTTGGATTGCACCTCATCATTCGGTCGGGCGAAGTCGTCGTTGTGGAGGTGTGATAGTTCTTGAAGGACGTGCCAAGGACACCATTGTTCTTTCTTCTGGTATACTTAAACCCTACTTAGCTTGTATAACAATGCATGCACGACCTTCCTACTAGAAATTTGAAACAATCATCTCCTTGTGGTTTTGATTTGGTCATTTAGGTCCTATATGCTTATCATTTTAGGTTAGTTCGGTTAAAGAGTATCAAATGGTTTTCTGTATGCACTCTTCTCTCACTTTTGGAGTAAGACCACATTTATCTCTTAGCTATAAGCCTGTAGTTATAGAGTTATAATTTTGACAAAGATCTTCCCATGATTTAACTGCTTGGGCCTCGATCTCATACTCAAGTTCCACCTTCAATATGATTATAACGATATAAATCTTTTCTTAGCATATGGCATGATTTCAATATCCTTCATACCCGATTAAAGTCACCTAGGCTCAATTCATGTGGTCAGACATGGGTTTTATAATGGAGATTATAGGCTGAGAGATTGTGCTGTGTCTTTTATCTTTATGTGATAAGCACATTGTGGAAGTTAACAAAGTTGAACTCCAATGCTGCAACTGTACTTTGAAGTCTTTTCTTTTTCTGAATTCTGTTAAACACATGTTCACTGTACTTTCCTTTGTTAACTAAAAATATTTCTTTGGAGAAAATAGGTGAAAATGTTGAACCTTTAGAGATTGAAGAAGCTGCCATGAGGAGCAGTCTTATTCAACAGATTGTGGTCGTAGGACAGGCAAGTTGGACACCTTTCTTTCTCTGAAGTTTGCTTGTGGCTTTTGCATTTCTTTTATTTAGGTATTTTGACTTGATTTAGAACTTCTCATTGTTGATTGACATCTTCCTTCCAGGACCAACGACGCCTTGCAGCTATCATTGTCCCGAATAAAGATGAGGTACTTCAGGCTGCAAAAGTATCCTCTATCGTAGATCCAGATGCTGTAGATCTTGGCAGGGACAAAATGACAAGCCTGCTATATGAAGAATTAAGCAAATGGTAACCTTTTCAGATTCAGTTTAAATCTTTTTGTCAGGATTTAAGAGCCTCTACTGGTGTCATTTTATCGGATACAAGTATATGTCCAACATGATATGTTCAGGTGTTTTTTATTATTTTCTTTTTATAAGTTTTTTTTTATATATTTAGAGGATTGTATCATTGTAACTATGTCCAAATTTGTTGGACGCAAATACTTTAAAAAAATTGAAGAGTTGGATGACATGCTGCGTAGATATAGATTCCATTATTACCAATGCAACTTGCCCCTCTGACCAAATCACCAAACCGTTGGGGTTTGAGTGGAAGGCTGTTGTCTGACTTGATTCTTAACATGCAGGACCTCGGAGTGTTCATTTCAAGTTGGACCAATCCTTGTTGTGGATGAACCTTTTACGGTAAGACTTACATGTCAGAAATGAATGTGCTTGATCTGCAATTCTGCATACATTATGTTAGATTTTAAGTATAAATCCAAAACCTTGTTGCAGATTGATAGCGGCTTAATGACCCCAACCATGAAAATAAGAAGAGACCAAGTTGTAGCGAAATACAAGGAGGAAATAGCCAATCTGTACAAGTAAATTCCTTTTACAACATATGGTATACATGAAGACAACAATGACCATTCTTATGTAAGTTCCCCCCCACAATTCTGCATCTTTAGGGAACTCTAGTATTCTTCATTTTTCTCAAAGTACCTGTGTCTACATCTATATTTGATATATATATATATATATATATATATATATATATGTGAGGAAATTACCTTTCAAATAAATTGAAATACTTAACATAGATTAAACATACATGTGCCGATGCTTGTTCTTATTCGACACTTGCACCCAAGATTGAGCAACATAGATTTGATTACTTGACTTTTGTGGGTCTAATAGATTTCATTTTGTGTTCTGTTTAGGTGGGATTCTCAAAATTGATGCAAATAGCAAGGGGATTATAAAGATGAAATGGGAAATGGGTGTTTGGTTTCAAAATGACCTACCTTTAGTGCACACTTTGTGATCTGTGGTGGAGACAAATTGATGGTGAACTACTGAAATGTTAAATTTGTAATTAGTTGACTGATTAAGCTGAGATTTTACAGAAAGGAAGATGTATTAAATGTATCTTTCTAAAAAATAATGAAAATAATAAATTAATTGTCATCCTATAATTATTATTGTCATCTTATAATTATTAAATAATCTGACTGGTGTTTATGCGAAATGTACTTAATACATGGTATGATTATTTGTTGATTTCGTAATATCTAAATCAGATTTTTATTAGAGACGTTGCTATTTTTGTAACAAATAAATTGTGGATTCGAACACACGTAAACGTATTATTTTTCTATTTTAAAGGTTTGGGGTATTTTCTATTTTGAAGGTTTGGAGGTTATATGTAGAAGTAAATTTTGTATAATAATAGATAAATAAATAAAATTTTCTCTGATTATAGTAGTAATAAAATCAATGAAGATAGTCTTTTCTAATTTTACAAGTAGATATATATATCCTCCTTTTAATTGAGCTATACATATTTCTTTATTTTGTATAAGATAGTCGAAGTCTTTCCCTCTACAACTAAATTATAGATCTTTTGAACATGCTGAAACAACAGAATAAAAAAACATTCTCAATTTGTTTCATGCATTACAATTATTTTTGTATGATTTTAATAGGTTGTTATAATATTTATTTTAGTGAACGTCATGCTATAATTATGTCTATGCATGCATATATATATATTTCGTTTGTGATTGACCTTTATGTAGATTTAATAAATATTCAATATCTACATAATCAACTAGATGAGATTTCGAACCATTGGAAGAAAGTAATCTCATTCCAATTGTTCATTTCAGTTATATGAATATATGTCTAATTCTATTCTAACTTTTGTATATTCGAAAAGAACTAAAACTTGCAAACAAGTTTTGTGTTGTTTGCAAATAATTAACATTTATGACACTAAGATATGGTATTTCAGGACGAATGAGTTCATCATTTTCACTAGAATGAAAGAGGCTTTCATTCACATGGAGTGATCTTACAACCACTAGAATACTTAATGGATGTTCTTTGTCCATGTAAAAAAAATTTAAGATCTTTTCTGTAGAAGATGACTAATGGGCATGAATCCCATCTTTTAAATGTTCGATCTACAAGGTAAAGTAAAACGTATTTTTTCAAGATATTTCATCTCAAATTCTTTTTCAACAATTTACTACATTTTGAAGCTCTACGGGAGTTTTAATAATATTTAAATCGTCAACATAAATAAAAATCATCATGAATTTTAATCTAGATCCTTTCATAAAAACATGAGCAAATTGGATCATTTGTAGGTGAAAGTATCATAGAGACCCCTATACTTGGAGTTGGTTTGCCTTTTGCCTTTTTTACTTAAAAAATGAGTAAATTAGTCTTTATATTAGATCAAAGAGCAAACTGATCTTTTTGTTAAAAATTTTATCAATTTCTATTGTTAAAAATTGGTCCCTGTATGTTAACATGAGGTACACATAGCACACCACATGTCACTGTTTGGTTATCCCGTCAACTACACAAATTTTTAATAGTATAAATGGATGAATTTTTTAACAAAAAGGATCAATTTGCTCTTTGATTTAATGTATAGAGGCTAATTTGCCATGTTTTGAGTAAAGGGGGCAAAATACAATTTGACTATTAGTACAGGGGCCTCCATGGTACTTTTACCATCATTTGTATAACCTTTTGTCAACAAATATCCAGTATGATGATTGCACCACATATAGCTAGATTGTTTTAATCTATAAACATTTCTTTAATCTGATTGAGTAATTTTCCTAGGGAACTTTGTGTTCTATTAGTATTTTAAATCCTTCAAGGATTTTCATATAAATTTCACTACCGAGTAAGCCATATAAATATTTTGTAACAACATCCATCAAACGCATATCAAGTAATTTACATACTATCAAAATACTAAGAAATTTAAACATGATTGTAATTGCCACATGAAAATGCGTCACTTCATGATTAATGTCAAGATTTTGTAAAAACTCTTGTGCTACAAGTTGCGTTTTATATCATATGACTTTATTTTTATCATTTCATTTTGCACAAACACCCATTTGTATTCTAAAGGTGTAGCACATTTAGGTGTTTAAACTACATGTCCAAAAACCTCACTTTGAATGTGGTTCAATTATGCTTGAATTGTGTCTTTTCAGTTGATCTATATTCTCTATTTCTACATTCTTCAACATAGGTTCAAGATCCTCATTTTCTATTGCTATTTCCACAGTAGTGTTATAAACAAAAATGTTGTTAACAACTTTATTTTTCTAGTTCCATTTTTTCTTATAGTGAAATAACTTTTTGAGTTCTCTTCATTATCACTATTTTTAAAGACTTTAATTTCTTCTGGGGTTTTATGATTAGTTATGTCCTTAGTTTCTTCTTGGGTGCTTGCCTACATAATATGACCATCAATATGTTTGTTGTTTCCTTTTACAAGGATTTATTCTTTGGAATAGATTGGTCCACTATGGTTTTTTTCATTTTCACTTGCAGATTGTCCTAAAAGGACGTTAATACGAATTGGAGTATTTTTAGCTTGTATATAGTATTTAGTAACTCTTTTAAGGTTAGTAAAAACATCAAACAATTGATTTACAATATTTTAAAAATAAATTATTTTTTTGAACTTCTAGTTCGCATTGATTTGTTCAAGGATGTAAATGAGATAATAATGATGCATCTCATGTAATTTCTTTCACCAACTATATATTTTCTCCACCTAGTGTTGGAAACGTTATTTCATCAAAATGACAATTGAAAAACCATACCATAAATAGATTTCATGTCATTGGTTCAAGATACTTAATCATAGAAGATGACTCCTAACTAACACATATTTTCAACATTCTTTGAAGAGCCATCTTTGTGCATTGTGGTGAATAAATATATTAGAACATATATTGAAACACCTTATACCCGATCGAATCGCCAAACTCGAGCTATAGGATGTTACAATAGTAAATCGAAACATTCACAAGCAATTTATTTAACATTACTCAATAATCAATAAATACAAGTTAATTCCATGTTAAACATGTATTACAATCAAATTCGAGTTTTAATCAGCTTACGAAAACCTTTGAACAAGTTCAAAACTAAATCGAGACCAATCAAAAACATTTACAAGATAACTGGTAAAATGCAAAACAGAGGTCACCAACCACTCAAACAGAGCCAAAAAAAGATCAATTCATAATAAATTAAGATCATTACTATGTTATTCAATCATATCGGGACCTAAATCGAGCTTGTAACACCCCAAACTTGACCTAGACGTTATGGTCAAATATGGAGTGGTTACGTAAAATGGTTGAAAATTTAGCTTTCCAAAAAAAGTTGAAAAACAACGCAATTTCTGTTACTTAAAAAATTTGGTATAATAGAAGTTATTTTTTATTAGCTTTTTAGTTGAAACAATGTACATTTATGTTTTCTAAAATCAGTTACTTTGCAACGGAAACACTTAGGTTGATGTTTTTTTGGAAAACCCGATCTGTTGTTTCCAAAATCGATTGATTTACAGAAAAACTGATATTTTCAGAAAGTACGTTTAAACAACTATCATGCAAAAATTGAAAATATCTTCAGAAACCCCCCTCAAAAAAACAGTCCAAAAGAGTCCAGAGAGTCCAAAACTTACAAAACTCAAATACCAAAAAAAAAAAAAAAAACTAAATTTAGGAAAAATATGATATTAACCAAGCTTCCAATTCCACCGATCTGTCTAAGTTTGAGGAATACCTGAAAATATCAGTCAAACAGAAAGTGAGTTTTTGAAACTCAGTGTATAACGAATAACTTAAAACAATTGATGCATATCAAACAGATTTATCAAAAATAGATTTATAATGGAGCAGAACATATACAATGTATAATCCTGCCCCCAACCGCTACACACCATCTCCGACCATCCCAACACACCATGCGGGTGTAAAACACCTATCCAACCCTACACACCACTTAGTGTCGGTGAGACACTTTATAGAATAATAACAACTAAGCTGCCAGATCAATAAGCGATTTTTCACTTTTTTACATATACACTTCCTCCACATGTTATTTCCAACCCAACCCAAATGCAGATACAAAATACAGCAAATATCATACATATTCAAGGCAGAAATCAAACATGCTACAGTTTTATATGCACAACATAACATATGCAAATTGTATACTTAACATTAATTTTCATGTTTACTTATCATTTGGCATCTCAACTACTCCTACAGATAGTAGAAAATTATAAGAAAATTATACTAACTGATGTCCTGAATTAATGCTTTACAGTACATTTAATCACATACCGACCCTACGGAAGGCCCACAGTCGATTGAAACTACGTGTACGGCGCTAGGGAAAATTTCATAATTTTAGGCCTACACGACCCACATGGCCAGCCTATGTGGTCTATACGGCCCAAACTTCTTTTAATTAATCAGATTTTCCCACAGGTAGAGTTCAAACTAAACTCATCAACCAACCTGGTAAAAAGAATAAAAATAATCCTTACGCATACAGAGACTCGAACACAGAACCTCGAGTAAATATACCTAATGCATAACCACCCTATCAGATAAATCATTTGTCAAAAACCAACAAATCAAGACTAAAATTTTAGGGCATTACAACTCTTCCCTCCTAAAAGAAATTTTGGCCTCGAAATTTACCTGACTCAAACAGATACGGATATTGCTATCGAACCAAGTCTTCAGGTTTCCACTTGTCTTTCTTAGTGCCATGATTTCGCCACAGAACCTTCACTAACGGAATAGACTTCCTCCTCAAAACCTTAATGTCTCGGTCTAGAATCTGAACCAACTCTTTCTCGAATATAAGATTCGGTCTAACCTCATTCTTCTCAACAAAAATAATATAAGATGGGTTCGACCGATACCGTCTCAACATATAGACACGAAACATATCGTGAATGTGGTCTAACTCTGGAGGTAGCTCTAACTGATAAGCAACTAGTCCTACACATTTTAAAATTTGGTACAACCCAATGAACCTAGGGCTTAACTTGCCCTTACGTCTTTAAGAAACACATAATCACCCACAAAATACTCAATATCCCTATTTTTAAATCTAAATAAGACTTCTGTCTATCCAAAACCATCTTAAGACGATCCCTAATCAATCTAACTTTATCCTCAGTCTCAAAAACCAACTTAGGACCCAAAACCCGTCGTTCACCTAACTCAGCCCAACACAACGGAGTACAACACTTATGACCATAAAGCCTCATAAGGCACCATCTGAATACTGGATTAGAAACTGTTATTGTAGGCAAACTTGGCTAATGGCAGAAACTTCTCTCAACTACCTCGAAAATCGATCACACAACTCCACAACATATCCTCTAGTATTTGAATCACCCTCTCAGATTGACCATTGGTCTGAGGATGGAACGCAGTGCTGAAGTATAATTTCAAACCCAGAGCATTGTGAAGCTTCCTCCAAAATCGAGAAGTGAAGTGAGGATCTCTACTAGAAATAATCGAGACTAAAACCCCATGAAGTATCACGATCTCGGAAACATATAACTTGGCCAACTTCTGAAGGGAGTAATCTGTCCTAACAGGAATAAAGTAGGTAGACTTGGTTAACCGATCCACGATGACCCACACAGAATCCTTCCTAGTGGGTTTTAAGGTCAACCCACTAACGAAGTCCACAGTTACCTGTTCCCGTTTCTATAGGGGAATCTTAACGGGTTGAAGCAAACTCGAAGGTAACTGGTGCTCAGCCTTAACTTTTTGGCATGTCAGGCACTGAGAAACAAAATCTGTAACCTCTCGTTTCAACCCCAACCACCAATATAACTCATGTAAATCACAATACATCTTGTTTCCGTCGGGATGCATAGCATAGTGGCTACTACGCGCTTCCCACAGAATGGACTGCCTCAAACCGGAGTCGTTAGACACACAAACCCATCCTCGAAAGCATAAAACCCCATCACTATTTAACCCAAAATCAGACATATTACCATCCTCCACCTGACGAAACCGTAGAACCAAAGAATCATCCCCCAACTATTTAACCCGAATCTAATTAATCCAAGTCAGCTTAACTTGCAACTCGACTAACAAACTCCCATCATCAAACAGACTTAGGAGAGCAAACATTACTCTAAAATTAAACATCACTTTACAACTAAGAGCATCGACCATCATGTTGCCCTTACCAGGATAATACTCGATATTACTGTCGTAATCCTTAAGCAAATCAATCCATCTATGTTGCATATGGTTTAACTCCCTTTTGACTAAAGATATACTTGAGGCTCTTGTGATCGGTGTAAATGATATACCTCCCATCATACAGATAATACCTCTAAATTTTTAATGCGAAGACAACCGCAACCAACTCCAAATCATGCATGGGATAGTTGCCTTCATGTGTCTTAAGTTGTCGAGATGCATAAGTCACTTCCTTACCATATTATATCAGAATGCAACCCAAACTAACATGTGACACATCACTTTAAACTATGAATTCCTTACCGGATTCAGGCTATATCAGAACAGAAGCCTGAGTCAAAAAATATTTGAGCTTCTCAAAGCTCAAATGCTACTCATTAGTCTAGATAAATGAGGCGTGCTTTCACAACAACTTAGTCAGAGGAGCTGCGATAAGTAAAAACCCCTCGACAAATCTTCGATAGTAACTTGCTAGCCCAGGGAAGCTACGGATCTCAGAAACATTTCTAAGTTGTTTCCACTCAAGCACAACCTTGATTTTCTAAGGATCAACTTGGATCCCCTCAGCAGAGACCACATGACCCAGAAAAGTTACCTCCCTTAACCAGATTTCGCACTCGCTTAACTTAGCGTAGAGCTATTTCTCATTGAGTATCTGAAGAATTACCCTAAGATGTTCATCATGATCATCTTCAGTCTTAGAGTATACCAGAGTGTCTTCGATGAAGATCAGGAAGAACTAATCCAAAAACGGCTGAAAAATCCAGTTCATAAGATCCATAAATGTAGCCGGAGCATTCGTCAAACCAAAAGGCATGACTAGGAACTCGTAGTGCCCATAACGAGTCCTAAAAGCAGTCTTATGTACATCGACCTCCTTAACCTTAAGTTGATAATACCCAA
Organism: Gossypium anomalum; assembly: GCA_025698475.1. Lineage (NCBI taxonomy): Eukaryota > Viridiplantae > Streptophyta > Magnoliopsida > Malvales > Malvaceae > Gossypium > Gossypium anomalum. Next base: position 63,424,396 of record CM046965.1, read on the forward strand.
AACAAAGATCTATCTTGGAAAACATAGAAACCCCATGGAATTGGTCGAATAAGTCATCGATTAGTTTGAGAATTGGCTAAACCTGTACCTTTGATACCACTAAATGTAACACTCTTAACCCATATCTGTCACTAGATTAGGGTTACAAAAAATTACCCCACAAATTGTAACAAATATAAACTTTAGAATCATTTACAATCAATTTAATTCACAACAATCAAACTAATATTTAATCATGGTGAAATCATAGTTACGAATTCTAATTTAAACATACGAGGTCACAAAAATATATTTGGAACATTCAGGGACCAAACTAAAACAAGTTAGAAAGTTTTAAAGCAAACTGAAAATTTTTTAAACAAGGGTCACACGGCCGTGTGACATAGGCCAGCCCGTATGGCCTAAAACATGGTCCTGTGATTGACACACATGCCCGTGTGGCTATTCTACACACTCATGTTCCCAAACCGTGTAACTCATTGACTTGATCCACACGCTCGTGTCACAAACCGTGTGCTAGGCCGTGTAACTCATTGACTTGGGCCACACGGTCGTGTCCCAACCGTGTGTCTGTCCATGTGGAACTTGCGCCTATATTTTTAAATGGCACACGACCAAGTGATAGCCCGTGTGTAGCATGATTAACCCCTTAAACAAGCAATTCAATAGATTATTTCTTGCACAACAAGATATATCATAACTAGATCAAATCTTATATTTCAATACACATTCTAAACATTAATTTCATGCCAAAATAACACCCATCCTAAGCCTAACCAATATGCCATTCAAAGGGACTTCAAACAAGTTTAAAACAATCAAATAAGTAAGATAAGTACATACATAACTCAAACCTTTCATTCACACTCAAGTATCCACCAAATGATCAAATATAGATAAACATTCATTTATAATACCATTTCAATAATGATAGTTAAGCCTAGATTAAATATTATACTTAAACCACCTCAATTGCATACATATCAAACCAACCACTTTAATAGTATAACCATAATATAATAACATTTACATTAATATCCCAAAACAACTATATACAAAAATTTATCTAAGTTAACACATCACTCACAAGCTTACAAGACTACACTCAACACAAGTAACTTTCACTAGAATTTAATTAAAATAAAAAGATCATCACTCAAAACATTGACATCCTAGGTACATGCCAAGACTCAAAAGTAAACATCACCAACTTGAGTTTGGGATTGACGCTAGATGCTAAGTCATCGGTAAAAAAAAGGTGCCTCACCTGCACATAGAATAATGATCAAATACTGAATTCATTTCTTAATTCAAGAACTATTATTGTACTCTATGATCGTAACTATATAAAAACATATCATGCAATATTAATTCCATTTGTTCTATCATTGAGTTCAACATGAGCATACATATTCGTTTCATAATAACCTTCATTTACTAGTATGGATTAATTTGGTAATGGCACCCGGTGCCTAGCGGATAAACCGTAACAAAGTTTTGCACCCAGTGCTAGTTGGATAAACCGATGGTATCAAATGTGTACCCAACACTAGTGAGATAAAGTGACAACGAGTTGGGCCCAGCACTAGTCGGATAAACCGACGATATTAAATGTGTGCTCAGCACTAGTCAGATAAATAGACAATCATTTTCGCCTAGCACTAGTTAGATAAACTGATGATATCAGATGTGTGCCTAGCACTAGTTAGATATACCAACAAACCTTTACGCCCACCGCTAGTCGGATAAACTGACGATATCAAGCACTCATTTGTGAATTTCACATTACCACCTTTCGTATTTCAACTATTTATCTCAAATAGTTAATAATAACTCATTGATCCGTTTCATAATCATACACACATATATAATCTCATAAAATATCCATTCAATAGAAATTATTCAATTACATATATATATTGAAACATAATTTAATAACAAATACAATTAGGCTAATTAAAATAAGTAACCAAAGTTTGAGTTCAAGGATTACGAACTTACCTTCGTAGCAGCTACTGGTACTCGATGATGATTATTCAACAACTTTTCCCTTCCCCCTATTATCGACCGATCTACTTGTTTCTTGATCTAATTATAGCGATTCAACTCAATTAATCTCAACCAACATCTTTAACATTGAAATTCATATAACCACTCATTAATACTATTTTACATATTAACAATAAACTTATACTTTTATACATATTAGTCCCCAAAACCAATGCTTCCACATTAACATAAATTTACTCCATCCAAGCTTAACTAAATAATCCTAACGCCCTTATAGGAACTTCCTATTTCTCAATTAAACCCTAAATTTTAAATTTCGTACTAATTAGTCCTTTTTACATAATATTAACAATTAACCTTACAAAATAATCTCATTTCACTTCCAACCTTAAAATCTATCAAGACAACACCAAGAACTTAAATTCCTCTACAATGGCAACTTCCATAAATCTCAAAATTTCTAAAAATTTGAACATGGGCAAATTAACTCTTGAGCTTGAGACTTCAAAAACATAAATTTCATGTAAAAATATCCAAAATCTACTAGCCAAATTAACCATGCAACTTTTAGCCCTTGGCCGTGCGTAACTTCTCCCCCTTTTCTTTTGTTTCAAAAGGAAGAAAATTTAAAAGAGAATTTCTTTGGCTTCCTTCTATCCACTAACTATTATTCCACCTCCTTTTATTTTTAATAATAGTTTAATACAATATATACATATATATTATATTTAACATAGTTTATATATTAGTTATATAAAATATGGTACAACCGTCCACTTAATTGAACAACAAAGATATAATTGCTATTCAAGTCTTTTTGTTATAAATTAGTTTATAATTTATTAATAATCACACTTTATCCCTTAAATGATTAAGTTCCTATACCCTAATTAAAATTTAATACCACAAAATTTTCTATCCAAAATTTAATTAGCTTAAAAAATGACTCTGTAAATATTAATTAAAAATATTTATGTGTTCGATTTTATGAAAATAGGGTTTCTACACTTCCCAACAAGATGGGTATCTCCCGATCCTCTTAAAAACCTAAAACTACAAAATCTATCATGATAATAAAACTATGCACCGTAACTAACACATCCTCTAGCACTCCCTTAAGTTGGACTGCAGATCTGTCAACTAATTGTAGTATAATTTGACTGTTTTTGAGGTCCCCTACCCCAAGTTTTTCATAAATAGATAAGGGTATTAGGTTTATACTAGCTCCTAAATCACATAGAGCTTTCTTAAAATGAATACTCCCCATCTCTATTGGAATTGTAAAATTTCTCGAGTCTTTTAGTTTCGGGGGTACCTGTTTGGAAATAATAACACTACAAGACGTGTTTATGTTGACTTGCTCTCTTACCTTAACTTTCATATGCCTAAACATGATTTCTTTTAAAAATTTGGCGTATTTTGGTACTATCTCGATTATTTCAATTAATGGTATGTTGACATTCAATGTTTTGAACAAGTTTAGAAAACTTACAAACTCATCCTTATCCCATTTATGTTTCTCTTCTAATCTGGAAGGGAATGATACCTATGTGTTAATGGCCTTGTCTTTCACCCTCACTTCTGGTTCGGCTGCCTGTTCGATGACCTCTTCTGGTTCTGGTTCTTGATTAGTTTCTTGGAGTTTTTCTGGAGGTCTTTCTGCATTCTCTTTTGCATCCTTTTGTGTCAAGGTTGTCGGGATACTTAAAATTTTGCCCGACCGGAGTGCGATTGCTTTTACTTGCTCATTCCCTTCTTTCCGAGGATTATTCTCAGTGTTGCTGGTTATGCCAATATAAATTTGCCTTTTAATATCTCCCATCATACTCATTAATTGGCTCATTTGATCCTCCAATTTAGTTAATGCTCTTGTTGAATTGGTGCACTCAGATTGCACCTGCTTTACTTCTGTTCTCATTGACTGCATTTCCCCTTCAGTTTGATCTAGATGTTGACCACATACAATATAGTCATTTGAGTTGGCCCTATCTTGAGGTTTTTCAAATAAGGAGGTTGATAATTAGTATTTTTAACTTGATTTGAATTATTATCTCCTCATTGATTTCCTCCCCATCTCAAGTTTGGGTGATCTCTCCAACCGGGATTGTAAGTATTTGAAGAAGGGTTTCCACCCTTATTCTCGATGCAATTTACATCAGTGATAGGATTATTGATATAATAGAAGAGCGGATTGTCTCTTCCATGCACAGACGGTGCACTATTTATGAATTCAATACGGTTAAGTCTGTCCACTAATTGCTAGTATTTATCATCTTCATGGACAGAATTTACCGTAGATGGTTTTTGGCCATAAATGAATCACTCAATAGGCTATTGACAGGAGTTCATCGACATGTTTTCTTCTAATTCGTACACATCCTTGTACATTCTGTTTATAAGAGCTCCTCTTGTCGCTCCATATAATTTGAACCTCATATGTGCATACAACTCATTATAAAACACCTGCAATCATATCCAGTTAAGGAATTTTTTGTGCGTGCATTTTTGGATCAATGTTTTAAAATATTCCAAAGCCTCGTGAAAACTTTCCCATGTCATGATAGATCCTGGTGCTTGCGAATCTAACCAAGAAATGACATTATCAATCAACGAAAAGGGAAACAACCAAAGACGAATAGCATCATCAGTGACCTGGTTGTATTTGAAAGTATCTTAAAGTTAGAGAAACCGTTTTAAATGTTGATCCAAATCCTCTGTCACTGTGCCCCTAAATTACAGATTATTCTAGATCATCTGAATCATTGCCGTTTTGATCTTAAAATTTTTAGTTGTAATAGGCGGCCTCGTTATGCTCTCTTGAACCATGTCCAGGTTTGGTAATGCAGAGTCTCTTAAGGTTCTCTAGTTACGTGCCATAGGTAAATTTGCGAGGTAGCTGTGGTGGTGATGGTGGATATTCTAAATCGTTAATCTCATCAAACAATCGATCTCACGTGGTACATTGCCTACAGTTACTGGTGTTAGATCTTGCATTTGTTGTTACTTTATTCTTTATTGTTTATTCTCACGATGATTTCTGTGAATTATTGTCTCTAGATCTGTGACTGATTCTTTGGTGTTCCCCTACTACAAGTCATACACAAAACCCAAAAAGAGAAAATTAGTAACAATAAAAATTAAAATCATATCTATAACATAAAAATTTCCTAATTATTCTTACTAAAGTGCAAAATTAAAATTGAACTAGAGATGTTGCCTCCCGGCAACAGCGCCAACAACTTGACTGCCTCTAGAAGTACTAACGTCGAGAGTGTGAATACTATAGCAAAAGATATATAAATGAGACGGTATCTGCAAGTATACGAGTTAGGTTGTAATATAGTTATAATGGAGTAGGTGAGTACTCCAAGGATCGTACCCAAAGGAGGCTAATACTAGATCAATTTCAACCTAAACAACAAAAGATCTAATTAGTACTTGAATTAAGTTGTATTACAAAAGTATAAAAAACAAGGATTTTTGGGGTTTTTATAATAATAGTTATAGTAATAAGGAAAGCAAATAGTATTGGGAATTTAAAAATGTATCAGATCTAATTACAGGTGATAAGCTTGCTTTGGTAATCTTGATCAACTATCACTTCAGGCTCCTCGTCAATCAACTAGTCGATACCTTAGCAGGACCTTCAATTTTATGTTTTATTACTTTTTATTATTAATTTAACATTTATGTTTTTATTACTTTTTATTTTTAATTTAACATTTTAACTAATATATTTTCAATTAAAAAGATCCACTGAGTGTCCATCCCTTTTAAAAGTAATCTACTTTCCACTTAGATCCTTGTACTTTCACTAATTAAACCATTTGACACTTAAAAATCAAATGTGATTAACTTTTATAGTTTTTATGATTTAGTCTTTGTACCTTAATTAACCAACCAATCATTAAAATCACCTTAACAAAATTTAATATAATTCTATTAAAGACTCGTAAATATTAATAAATAATATTTACTAACTAGACCATCAGAAAACGGGGTTTCAAAACCATCGTTTTTGGTACCACTGAAAATGGGGTTGTTACAATATGCATCATACTAAGGCTTCATGTATGAATAGCTTCCTAGTAATTTTTGTCAAGCATTCTAGCATATCATTAGTGATAATATTGGCAACTAATACTTATCTGTGCTTAATAGAGGAATCTCTTTTAAAGATATTAATTGAATTCCTATTGTTTTTATTCCCAAGATTCCCACTTCTAAAAACATGAGCCATTTCTTGACAATTAGCCTTTGCAATGTTATTTATAAGATTATTTCAAAGATTTTTGTTAAAAATTTTGAATATATTAGATAATTGCATGGATGAGGCATCTAGTGTTTTTTACCAAAAGGACTCATTTTTTATAACACTGTCCTTGCATATGAAATTCTTCATTCTTTCAAGAACAAAAGGGCTAGTAACTGAGGTTTATTTTCTTTGAACCTCAACATGAGTAAAGAATATGACTTGGTAGAATGTAATTTTTTAGAGGATATGATGTTGATGATGGATTTTGCTAGTGTGTGGGTTTCTTTTGTTATGTTTTGTAGAGTTTGGCGTCTTATTCGGTGGTCATGAATTTTTTGATAGGTGAAGCTTTGAAGCCTAGTAGGAAGTTAAGGTGGCATGACCTAGCGAACCCATATTTATTTCTAATTAGTGAAGGTTTTTCTACCCTTCCAAGATTGACAAGTTTGAAGGGTAGGTTAAAGGGAACTTGTATTAGTTGAAGAGGGCCTAGCATTACTGTTAAACTAAGCCTTATTTGGTAATATGTTTTGTTATAAAAAATTAAAGTGTTTTTGGATAAAAGTTAAAGTTGAATAAAATTGACAAATGATTTCTCAAATGAAGTCTAAGAGATAAAACTTTGAATCTTTACTTATTCTTAGTGAATTTCTTGAACCAACTTTAAAATCAAGTTAAAATGATTTTAATCAAGTAAAAATTCTTTCAACTAGTCAAACTATTTTTAAAACAAGTCAGTATAGCTTGAGGCTAAAGAGTATACTTTTTTGCCTCGTATCGATAGTTTTCAAAATATCGATGCCCCTATTAAAAATGGTACCAAATTGACATTATATTTTTCACAAATTCAGCTAAGTATCGATCTGGTATCGATAAAGTCAGTCTGGTATCAATATCTTCAGCCCCAATGGTAACTGAATTATGCATTTAATAGTATCAATACTTGTTGTCATAGTGAATTAAATGCGCTAGTTTTCACATCCCCAGCGGCTCTATTCATTTATCTAACAACCACAATGGTTGGAATTCAATTAGGGGTGTAAATACTTGCTTCCAAAGATCCTACAACAAAAAGAGAGATAAATTCAAGCCTAAAAGATCAATCAATGAACATTTGTGTTAAACTTTCATACTTTTCTTGTACACACTTTTGAGCTTTCATTGTTATTCCTTTAGCTCAAGTGTTTTCTTTTTTATTAGTGCTTAATTGGAAACCAATTCAATCTTGAAAGGATTTCTTCTTAGTTTGGTATTTGTTTTTACTATTTGAGATGGTTTGTATCTTAAGGCTTGGGTAGAAACCTTAAGGGAGTTTGTAAGGTTAAACATTATCCTCAAAGGTTATCAAATTAGAGAATTTGGAAAAATCCATAATTGTGGAAAGCTGAGGTAGTATAGTATGCAATTGGGGCTGAAACACTAGAAATTGAAGTGTTCTTTGTCTCTATCTTTTTCTTAGCAACCACAAATCTTTAAGAGGCTGATTTACCCCCTCTTGGTGATTTTGAGTTGAATTATTGAGCTAGAAATTGGTATCAGAGCTAGTCTCTTTTAGACAGTTTAATAACCAAAGTGGAGATTCTTGAGGAAGCTCAACAATCATCAACTCAATTCATATAATGACGTTTGCTTTTGGCTCAATTTTTCTTGGTGAGTCTCAATCTATTTCCAAGCCTCCTTATTTTAATAGTGTTAACTATTCATATTGAAAAACAAGAATGATGTTATTCATCCAAGCAAATGATCTTGCAGTTTAGGACATTATCATGGATGGTCCCTCAATTCCACTCAAGCAAGAAGGAGAGCTCTTAGTTCCAAAGAGTAAGAAAGAATGGAACGAAGAAGATAGAAGGAGTATTCAATAGAATGCCAAGGCCACACACACTTTCTTTTATGTACTTGGTCTGGATGAGTGTAATAGAGTATCGTCATGTTCGAATGCCAATGAGATATAGGATAAAGTTGAGGTAACTCATGAGGGAACTAGCCAAGTGAAGAAGTGAAAGATGAAAATCCTTACTGTCAATTACGAGACCTTTAAGATGAAGCCCGAGGAGGACATCAAAGCAATGTTCAATAGATTCACCATCATTATCAATAGGTTAAAATCCTCTTGAAAGACTTATACTAATGAAGAATTTTTGAGGAATGCTTCGAAGCTTGCCTAAATCAGGGGAAGCCAAGGTGACTACAATTGAAGAAGAAAATAATTTAGAAATATTGATTTTCGATGATGTAAAACCCGGTTATGATGGGTTCTAAATCTGGCGGGTTTTGAACTTGGTAGGTTAACCGAGTAGTGTTCTAAGCAATGCCCAAATGTTGCTCTTGGCGTGTAAAGTGAGGGCGTGCCAGACATTGGAATATTGCGAGTAATTGTCTTAGAAAAGGATGATTTGTTAATAAGAGAGCTTACTAATGAACAAAGGAATTTTGGGTAATTGGGTTATCAACGTAATGTATTGTACGCAAAGTTTAGTTAGTCACGGTACTGGTTACGTCCTAACAGGGTGGTTAGAAACGAACAATGAAATTGCTAAATATATGTGTGTGTTAGGTTTTGTATACATTTCTGTACAGTTGTAAACCACATATACAACAAATTGAATAGGATTATGATGTGTGTTAAACTTCCACAAGGACAAAGTTTGTATATCTAGATAATCAGGTTAGGAAAAAGGGGAGGTTTTCTTCTTCCTTCTTCTAGAAGTATTTCCACTTAGATCTAAAGGAACTGAGAATAATTCTTTCTTTCACTAAATCTAAGTTGTAGATCAAGATTTATGCTAGAGAATGCTCCATGTCAAGGTAAGATTTATGACCCTACATGCTATGAATGTGAAAGAGTAAATTCATTTAACTTGGTAAGATGGATGATATAAGATCTTATTTGGGGATTTTTAGCATTAGGGATGATCGAAAAAGGGGTACATGAATAGATATTGATGAATTTTCATGTTTTGTAGAAGTAGTTGTTGTTGATTGTTTGATGGAAGTTTGGATTTGTATTGTTGTGTGATAACTCCTGAAAAGAGTTATATTTCATGCCCTTAGACTTATTTAATTGCCTGTACTTAAGTGATTTTAATTAGATTTAGGATATTGTATTGGTATTTTTAGAGCATTGCATTAAAGAGCTTGGATTGTGCTTAAATGTTATTACATGTTGCTTTTAATTGCCCGTGGGAAGGACTTATTTGGTGATTCATTGGGAGGTGCAAAGTGTATAAAAAGGAGTAAAGGATTGAAGGTTTACCGTAGCAAAGTTTGGACAGTTTTCCAACACAAGTGCTGTGGCAATGCCGGGAAGATTTCTAATCAGCACTTAATGCATACCGTTCTTGGCCCCAGCTATACTTGTACCAGATAAATCCACCTGAAAAAGAGAGGAAGGATTATAGTTTGATGGACATAGCCTAAAAGGAAATATATAAAAGCCAAAGAGGGAACCCTAAAGAGAGCAAGAATCCTTAGGCAAACTAGAGGGTAACGGCTAAGAATAATGGCAGAGAAAGAAGGGGAAAAATGGGAGCAATCATCCTTAGCCACCGCAAGGCATTGCGTCGCCTATGTTGAGAGCTGGATAGGCGAAAGCTATCTCCCTGTATTCCTTCTTTTATTTCCTATCTTGCTTTTTCTTGAGCTTAATTGATGAAGATGTTGTTGGTTGTTGTATTAAACTTGAATTTTATTTGCCCAACCATGAGCTAAATCTCTTAGGTTTGGGATTACTTTGATGAAACCCTTATTTCTATTAATGGCTGAAGTTTAAATCTGTATTGTTCTACTATTTTATTCAATGGTATTTCAAGTTGCATGTAGGTTTTACATTGACGATTGTGCAACAGGTTTACAAAGAAAACTTAATTCTGACAAGGTTAGGTTAATTAGATTGAAGTTGAATATTATGAGCGAGTGCTTAATCAATTACATGTAGTAGTCTCTATACATAGAGTAGTATCTCATATGGAAGGAATAAGAAATATTAGTGGGAACAAAACTCAAGGACTATAGACATATACCACCCTAAGTGGGGTAACTCAAGGTCTTGCTTTTGAAAGAAGCAAACCACTGTACATGTAACACCCTTAACCCCTATCGGTCGCCGAAATAGGGTTACGAGGCATTACCAGATAATACACATCATTCATATACATTTATGCAATCATAATCAAATTCATTCATCTCAATCACATTGTCCCTTATAAGGTCATGTGAGACCTTAAAACATGATTAGAAGTGGTTCGGGACTAAACCGATAACATTTACAAAATTTAGGAAAATTAGAATTTTTTTTTTGATTTCAAGGTCACACGGCCGTGTGAACAGGCCGTGTGCCTCACACGACCACCAGACACACTCGTGTCACAAGTCGTGTGAAAACAGGGCATACATATTGACTTGTACCACACGGCCAAGGACACGCCCGTGTGCCATGGCTGTGGGAGAATTGGGGAGGTTAATGACTTGGGGCACAGGGTCGACCACACGCCCATGTGCCAGCCCGTGTGCTACACACGCCCGTGTCTCTGCCCAAGTGGACAAAAATAGGCCATTTGAAAATCCAATTTGCCACCCTTTTCTCATGTACACAAAGTAACCAAATTGGTACTAATTCAACACATAAATGGGCAGCCAAAACATGCCAATTCATACATATATCATGTCATCTATATTCAACCATATCAACTACTTAATTCCATATTCAAAAAGATACCAAATCCATGGGCCAAAATCATCAATCTTACATGACTACTAATTGCATTACTCATCAAATTATCATCAATTTCATGACACAACTTACATCATATCTCTATCTCAAAATCATACCACAATATGCCAATCTTCCAAGAATTAATACATCATCCACTAATTAACCAAATAACAACTTTTTGGCTATATCAACAACTATAGCAAACATACTAAAATAAGCCAACATATAAGGCATTATATACATCATATACGTATCACTTATCAAACACAATTCAAGCTAACTTAAATGGCTATACATATCAACATTTACAAGCCAAATCTTATGGCTAATATCGTGACTCAAAACATACCAAAATGACACTAGCCTATGCATGCCATATACCATATATACAAAACTTCAAAAGTACCAACGAGATGATTGATAGTGTGATGACGTTTCTCGACGATCCCTGAGTCCGAGCTAGCTTCGATAATCTATAAAACATGGAAAGAACACACAAAGTAAGCTTTAAAAGCTTAGTAAGCCATAAACAAATAAAGCTATCACATGAACATTTGCATTTTTGAATTATGTTTAACATAGCTAATTTCATTCAAATTCACAAACCTTTCCCATTGAACATATATTCAATGTCTTAATTGAGTTCATCAAATACTTCCCCTTTTTCAACACTCATATGAATTTCGTGCGTACCTGAGTCACTTAGCTCTTTCACTTATTCTTCCTTGACTTGACTTTGCCCGTTGAACTGTTTGGAATTATTAAGGATACTCGAAAATCACGTAAGCTCGTACAATGCCATATCCCAGATATGGTCTTACATGTTATCATATATCAATGCCACTATCCCAGGTAGGGCCTTACATGAAATCAATTAATGATGCCAATATCCCAGACATGGTCTTACACGTAATTTCAATACAATGCCAATGTCCCAGACATGGTCTTATATGTAATCACATTTCGATAACCTAATGTCATGACATTCATATCCTATACTATTCCTAAGGTTCGTATGAGACTTTTGGATATCAAAACTTCATTTTCTCTTGCTCATATTTGCTCGTTCCACATTCATAGCAATTTAATAGCAAGTAAACACATATAATTTAATTTAAAGACATTTATTTACATATGAACTTACCTCGTAGTCAGAATAGACGAATCAGATCGATTACTCGATAACTTTCGATTTCCCTCGATCTAAATTTGGTTTCTTTCTTTCAAGATCTATATGAATTAAAAATTAACTCATTTAATCACTTATTCATTCAATTTCATCTAAAAATACCTATTTGGGCATTTTTGCACTTTAGCCCCTAAAGTTACACATTTATTCAGTTAGTCCTTCTTTCAATAAACACAAAATTCAATATAACCCATGCTTAGCCGAATTCTATAGGTCCCTAGCAGCCCATATTTTTCATTTATTTCACAATTTAACCGCTCAATTTACACTTTTCTCAATTTAATCCCTAATTGACATTTTTGTCAAAAATCACTTTACAAAACATGTATATCAAACACCAAGCTTGCATAATTCATCATCTAACATCGTAAAACTCATGGATTCATCAATTCAAAAAATCATCAAAAATTTCAGAAATTAGGGTACAAGCTAGCTAGTACTCAAAGCAACGATCACAAAAACATAGAAATCATCAAAAACGGATAAAAAATCACATACCAATTAAGCTTTGTATGTAACAGCCCGATTTTGGAGCTAGTCGGAACAGTGGTTTTGGCACCACTATTCTGAAGTTGGAGAAATTATTTTTAATATTATTTTATGTGTGATGGCATGATTATAAAAGTGCATGACATTTTTGGTGAATTAATTTTAGCGTTTGTGAGCTTAATTGCAAAAAAAGACTAAATCGCATAAAGTGCAAAAGTCTTGATTTGATAGTTAAGGGTGTTAAATTTCCATGAATCATAAATTATGGGTCTTTATAGGGCAAATTGACCCTAAAAATGTAGCATGGCCAGCCATAGGGACAAAGAATGAAGATAGTCAATGTTAGGTAAAAATTTGGTGACTTATTTGACTAAAAAGAAATAAAATAAACAAAGGATGATATCACCCATTTCACCTCTTCTTCTTCACCAAAATTCTCAAAAAAAATAAGGGTTTTGAAGCCTTAAAATTTTAGCCAAGCTAGCCTCTTGCAAGTATGTCAATTTGAAGGTTATTTTTTTGATAATTTTTGTACTTTTGGAATCCCTAAAGCTTAATCTAGCTATTGGGGGGACTATTTTGTGAAATGGTTGATAGTATAGGGACTTAACATGAAAGTATTTGTATGTTTTCTGAGTTTTTATGGAAGAAAATGAGTCTTGGTTGTTGATTGAACGACTTTTGTGAAAGGACTTCTCAAGAAAACCCCTAATAGGACCAATTTGTAAAAGTTATGGAATAGGTTGTAATGTGGTGAAATAATAGGAATTTTGAGTCACCATAAGAGCAAAAAGGGTTTGGCTAGGATTAAGATTTGAAGAAATTCGATAAAAATTGAGTTTACGAGCCCAAGGGCAAAATTGTAATTTTTCTAAAGTCCAAGGGCAAAATGGTCAATTTTGCAAAATTATATTTTGTTGATGTTTTTATTTATAGGGTGGTTAAATGAGTGAATTTTTATCATTTTAGAGCAAGAAAGACGAAATTCGGACCTAGACCGGGGGAAAACCAAGCTTGTGGATTAAGCCGACTAGTTGCTCGCATTTTGTAATTTGAGGTAAGTTGTATGTTAATAATGCAACTATATCTTTATGATGTGTGATTGAATTGATATTGCATAATTGTTTTGATCGTGAATATGAGAATGCATGTTGAGGAATTTATGTAGTAAAGACATTCGTTGAACATTTGGAATAAACTTGGATATTAGTACCTTGCTATTGGGTGATATGTGTGCTAGTGTAAGACATGTCTGGGACATGCACCGGCATTGAGACAAGAGCTAGTGTAAGACATGTCTGGGACATGCATCAGCCTCATGATATACAAGCTAGTGTAAGACCTGTCTAAGACATGGCGTCAGCTTGTTGTGTGTCAGTGTAAGACCTATCTGGGACATGGCATCGACATTGATAGATAAGAGCCAGTGTAAGATCTGTCTGGGACATGACATTGGCCTCGCTATATGAAAGCCAGTGTAAGACCTTGTCTGGGACATGGCGTCGACATCTTAACCCATGTTGGGGCTATTGAATATCCGGTAGTATTCCAAATGATTCAACAAAAGATTTATAATTTATATTGAAATGAGAAAAGTTATGATCATGTGATGAATGGTACAGGTATCTATTTGAAATGTATGAGACATGGGCTCAATATATGCAATATGAGTTGTATTGGATGGTGATGAGTAAGTTGTACTTACAGCTATTTATAGTATTCATGAATAAGCTATGAAAGGTTATGAGCATATTGTTTGACGTTTATTTTCATGCAACTTACTAAGCTTTATGCTTACCCTATTTCCTGTCCATTTTCTTATAGTGTCGCCATAGTAGCTCGAGGATCATCACCTACGTCGGAGAAACCAGTCACACTCATCCGAAACACTTGGCATAGTTAGTTCTTTTATTTTGATTATGGCATGTATAGGAACTTTGATTTTGTGTAGTGTCACATTATTTTGGGGCCAATGTTTCTTGGCTTGTTTTAGTATTTGACTCATTTTGTATAAGGCCATGAAAAATGGCTAATGTTGAAATTTGTTATGTGAATACAAGAATATCATTCATGAAAGAGTAATTTGTTGGTTGCTTAAGCATATGTGAAATGTGTAGAGGCCTTAGATATGGTTGCTGGGTTGAGAAATCATGTTATGTTAATCTTTAGTTTGGTGGATGTTGTTATATTGTATTTCAGGGTGGCAAAGGGCTTGGTAGATACCTTTATATTGTCCACATGGGTAGACACACAGGCATATGTCTAGGCCGTGTGTGACACACGGTCAGCCCTATCGGCGTGTTGCTTGGCTGTGTGTCCCCTGCACGTAATTTTTACAAGTTAGTATGCATGGTAGTAAACACACGGGCAGAGACACGACCTTGTGTCTCAACTGTGTGAAGGGCACGGGCTAGCACACGGGCGTGTGCCTCCGCTGTGTGACCCTTAAGGGTTGCTGACGTCAGAAATAGAATGTCTAGATTTTTGGACACGTGTTGAGACACGGGCGTGTCAAGGCCAATTAGTACAATTTATTAGTTAAAATTTCCCCTATTTCAGTGTTCAGCTTCTCTGACCTCTGTTCACTATGAATTAATTTTCTCCCTGTACAGAATTCAAATAACAATGCCATTTATTTCTTTTAAAAGTAGACTCAATAAGGAATCTATAAATATAATGTAAATTATTTTTGTACAATTTTTAGTGAATTTATAAAGTCAGAAAAGGGGATTCAGAAATCACTCTGACCCTGTCTCACCAAAATTTAAATATCTCATAAAATACAACTCTTTTATTTACTCTGTTTCTTTTATATGAAAATAAACTTAATAAGATTTAATTCTATATCTTATTCACTATCTAAATCCATTTTTACTCTTTTTAGTGATTTTCCAAATTCAGGTCATTACTGCTGTCCGATACTGTTTTAAAGCTAATTTCACCTTTTTCATAATTTCCATGGAATAACTAGCTTTTAGGCATACATAACACCGAACATGTCCTTGATTAGCCATTCCAATAGCTAATCATTATCAAGCATTTACATACCATTCATCAGCCATATCATAAGATCATACACACAAAATGACTACGATGCTATACATGTCATACTTAAAATGAAACGTCTAGCTATACCAAAATAATTCTTGTGATAATGTGCTCGGACCTCCGACATACTTTACGATCCCCCAGTTAGCTTGAAAAAACTATAAAAAGAAGGAAAATAAAGGGGGTAAGCATTAAGCTTAGTATGTTTGCATGCAAATAAATAACAACATTCATAAGAATTATCTAACTACTTGGCATGATACTACTTAATGCAACTTCATTAATTGTCATAGACATATTTTAAATTTCTTCACTTACTCACTTACTTAATCAAATTAATTAATACATTTTACTTACCTTTTTCCTTATCAAGCATACATGAACATTATATACTTACCTTTGCTCTTCTAGCATGAACTTGTCTTACCTTTTTAGCATAACTCGTCTTACCTTACCTTACCTTGATATTCTCTTTAAATTTTTTCGTTGAACCACTTGGAATACTAAGGATACACCGTACCTTACAATTGCCATGACTTGTCATGGTCTTACATGGTATCCTTTTGAAACTTACCATTGCCATGTCTCGACATGTTCTTACATGGTATCCTTGCCTTATGAACTCACCAATGCCATGCCTTGGCATGGTTGATGAACCGTAATTTATACATATTTTTACCCCATGCTTAACACATTTTATGAATGATGTTTCCTTAGAATTAGTGAATTCGATGCTCATAATGCCTTAATTTCATGTTTTACACTTAGGTAAGCATAAGAGAGTGAAAGGAACGAGAAACGGGCCAAAAACGGAGAAAATGGGCCAAAGTACGAAATCAACACGGCCTGGACCTTCTCATACGGGCATCTCACACGGCCGTGTCAATTTGACAGAATAAAAAGCACGACTCACATGGGTAGAACACACGCCCGTGCCAATCTAACAGGCTCAAACATGGGCTGAAGTAATCGCACACGGGCGTGCCACACGGGCGTGTCCCTGCCAAGCCTAAGTTGAGTCCAATTCAGAAAAGGCCACTTTTGAGGGTTCTTAGGCATTCCAAAGCCTATAAATACACACTAGAGGAGGAAGAAAAGGGAGACGGAGAATAGGGAGTAATGAATTACTCCAAGGAAGCCGATTAATCCATCTCAGAAGCTGGATTCACCATCAAGACTGAAGATTTCTCCTCAATTCCCCTTTTAGGAGTTTTGGGTTTTCTTCATGTTTTGTAATATTTATTATTCTGAGATGTTTTCTTATTTAGTTATGAACTAAACCCCTAAATACCTAAGGGGGATGAAACCTAAGACGAATCTTGTTATTATTTTTTGAATCGTATGATAAATATTTGACTTATTCTTAATTATGTGTTCTTAATTCTTGTTTTGGTATTTCAGGATATCACTTCAAGTTACTACTCTTTGTTGGAGGAGGAATAGACCTTGACTAAGAGTAACTTTGTCATAATTAAGCGGAGTTGATTGCGTGCCTAGAGATAGGGTGACAAGATTTTGCCAGATTAGGGTGAAACCTAATAAGGGAATCCATAGAACGAGTTAATGCAACCCTAGGGTGTTAATTAGAGAAAAGTCTCAGTTATTCAACCTAGGGATTAGACGTTATTAGTCTTGAATAGGGATAATAACATAACTTAGGGATTTCTATAGAACAAGTTAAATGAATAAATCATCCGGTTCGGAGCCAGAATAACAAGTAAAAGTCTAGTCCTTAATCAATCGTTTTCTCAGAAGTAATTTCCCAATTCTATTTTCTGCAATTTCTTAGTTTAATTAATTAGTTAAAACAAACCCTTTTATTTCTTAGGCTGGATAATAAAAAGACAGTCATTACTAGTACTTTTAGTTCTTTGGGTTCGACAATCTGGTCTTGCTAAAGCTATAGTACTGTTCGATAGGTACACTTGCCTACGTCGTGATAATAGTTAGTTTCAAGAGCGATTAATTATAAATTTAAAAAACTTATCATGGAAAATCACGATCAAGTTTTTGGCACCGCTGCCGGGGACTAAGATATTAGGAACACCTAATTTTTATTACTTTAGCCATTTATCTTTCTTGCAATTTAACTTTATTTTGTGCTAATTTACTAATTTTCTATTTCTTTCTTCTGGCAGGTTCTTAGAGTTTATGACTAGAAGAAACCCATCAGGACCACTGCTTTTTGACGAAGAGATCGATCGCACAGCTCGTAGAAACCGACGAGAAATAAGGCGAAGCTTAAGATACACAGAGGAAGAGCAAGAGGACGATATCTCAACTAAAACTGAGAAGATGGCTGAAAATCAAGACAATCAGCTACCTCCAGCAATACCCGCTGAATTAGCAAATCAGAATCCTGCTCCTCGTACTATGTATGATTATGCTAAACCTACATTAACAGGAACTGAGTCAAGTATAGTTAGGCCTGCTATTGCTACAAATAATTTTGAACTGAAACCTAACACGATTCAAATGATACAATAGTTTATTCAGTTTGATGGTTTGCAGGATGAGAATCCTAACACTCACTTGACAAATTTTCTGGAATTTTGCGACACTTTTAAAATTAATGGCATTTCTAATGATGCCATTCGCCTTCGGTTATTCCCTTTCTCACTGAGGAACAAAGCTAAACAGTGGTTGAACTCATTACCACGAGGGTCCATCACTACTTGGGAACAAATGACCGAAAAATTTTTACTAAAATGTATTCCGCTGGCTAAAATGGCTAAGTTACGTAATTATATCTCTTCTTTTGTCCAGATGGACTTAGAAACACTTTACGATGCATGGGAGAGATACAAGGACCTACTGCGAAGGTGCCCTCACCACGGGTTACCTCTATGGCTGCAAGTTCAAACGTTCTACAATGGTGTGAATCCCTCGACAAGACAGATGATTGACGCAGCTGCTGGTGGAACCATTAACAACAAAACACCTAAAGAGGCTTACGAATTTATTGAGGAGATGTTACTGAATAACTATCAGTGGCAAGTCATGAGGACTAAGCCAACAAAAAAAAATGAGCATTTATAACGTCGACTCGCCATACTATGTCAAAAAATCGTAGAACTTTTAAATAAAAAGATTAATGGTTTACTTAGTTCTACGCAGGTTTACCCAGTAATGCAATATGAAGCGAGTGGAGGTGGATCGAGTAATCCAGAATACTAACCCTATGGCCACACCATGGAGAATGAGCAATTAAATTATATGGGCAATAATCCCCGATCTCAAAATAATCCTTACAGTAACACCTATAATGCAGGTTGGAGGAATCACCCAAACTTCTCATGGGGAGGACAAGGAAATCAGAGACCACCACCACCCTCAGGCTTCCAACAGCCACCTTATCAATAAGAGAAGAAATCGAACCTTGAGGAGATGCTATCCAAATTCATCTCGGTGTCAGAAACCCGTTTCCAGAATACCGAGACAACACTTAAAAATCAACAAGCATTGATCCAAGGACTCGAAACTCAGATAGGCCAGCTTTCCAAACAAATCTCCGAATGACCACAAGGTAGCTTGCCAAGTAATACTGGACCCAACCCAAGGGAACAACTCAACGCAATTAATGTTCAAGATAAAGGAGGATTCAGTGAGCCTGAACCAGAATTGATGCAAGAAATTATGGTGAGTAAGGGTAAAGGTGAGGTAAGTCATAATGAAAACAAAACGGTGAATGTAGAATACAAACCTCGTGTCCCATACCCTAACGCGACAAGGAAAGACTGCTCAGACGAACAATTCGGTAAATTCCTTAAACTTTTGAAAAAATTACATATTAACTTACCGTTTATTGAAGCTCTTTCGCAGATGACGAATGCAATGAAATTTTTAAGAGAGCTTTTAGCAAATAAGCGGAAGTTGGATGAGGCGTCGCATGTGGAGCTAAACGCAGTTTGCTCAGCTATTCTACAGAATAAGCTACCCCAAAAATTGAAAGATCTAGGGAGTTTTACAGTTCCTTGCTTAATTGGTAGTTTAGATGTGAGTAATGCATTAGTGGATTTAGGGGCTAGTATTAACGTTATGCCTTACAAAATGTTTAAGCAACTAGGTCTTGGGAAACCTAAACAAACTAGGATGAGCATTCAATTGGCAGATAAAACTATAAGATTTCCTAAGGGTATTATTGAACATGTACTAGTGAAAATAGATAAGTTCATATTTCTGATTGATTTCGTTGTTCTAGACATAGAGGAGGATAACAACACCCTTTTGATTTTAGGGAGGCCCTTTTTGGCAACTGCAAAAACAATTATTGATGTTGGCACAGGTAAGCTCACACTTCGTGTGGGAGACGAAATGATCACCCTTCAAGCTCGTAATTCTGGCAACACATCGAATATTGAAGGTAATTGTCCATACCAGTCTACTAAACTGATAATATGACGCAACCTACTTTGCAGAAATTGAGTTTGAAAGAAGTTCACGAGCCATGTTCCAGCAAAAATAGATGACCCATTCATGAAGAACGAAGGCTACAAATAGAGGAGCTAGACGAATAGCGAGCAGATAAAATGAGAACAAACGATAATCTAGAACTATGCCAGAATAAGCTCGATACCTCTCCAAATCAACTTAAGGTTGGAGATAAAGTCTTACTAGATGCCGCAGATCCTCACATTGTCACCACCAACCCGAATGAAGAAATCCCTCTTATGGTACTTAGTATTTTCCCATTCGGTACAGTGGAGGTAAGTCATCCCAAGTTCGGCCCTTTTAAGGTAAACAACACCCGTCTAAAACCTTATTTTGATAAGATTGATAGTAGGAATGAGGAGTATGAACTCCTTAAACCACCATGACCATCCAACGGAGAGGTAAGTCAAGCTTAGACTATAAATAAGTGCTTTTCTAGAGGCAACCCGAGCACTAATTATATTAACTTCTTTAAATTTTAGTGTTTAAACACCTAACCTACTAACGGAGCTCTTGAAAACAGGTACACCAGAGAGACACGGCCAAGCACACAGGCGTGCTTAGGACTGTGTGGAAATAGGGTAAAAATTTCCCCAAAACATGGGCTGCGATAAACCGCCACGGCCGTGCGACATGGCCGTGGGCAAACCTATCAAAACAACACGGGCGTGCAACACACCCGTGCCTTAGGACTGTGGTTGAAACTGAGAAACTAGCACGGACGTGCGACACGCCTGTGTCGAACAACCGTTGTCGAACCTGTCAAATTAACACGGGCGTGGGGCTATCGTACGCGGGTGTGGAAGAAACGAATGAAGCTAGATACGATCGTGCGACATGGCAGTGTGCACTAACACACCCACGGTACACGAGCATGTGTCAAATTTCAGACGCGCCAAAATAAGAAAAACGCGAAACACATGGGCTGAGATTGGGGCACACAGGCGTGTTCCCTGGCCGTGTGCCTCAAAATCTATAAATAGGCTGCACTGTTCATTATCTTCCCCACTCAAAAACCCTAACCCTAGCCGCTGCAAGTCCACACGGTCTCCTTGCCACCCCCGTGCGCTGCCTCCAACTATATTTTTGACGCCTTTTCTCCTCTTCCTAGCGTTTGTTTACTTCTTCCTTGTCTATTTTACTGATTTCTAGGGCTATTTATTATGACAATATGCAAGTTATTGATTTTATCTTTATATTTTTATCATTTAAATGTCATAATCTAGAATACCCATCATCATTTTTTCTCTTTTTCATATTAAAATTCTCACCCATTTCATGATTTCTTTACTCCATTTGATTAGTTAGAAGCAAATATGCATGATTAGGGTAGTTGAAATTTTCATCCCTTTTGTGTGCCATTTCTCATATATATAATAGGTTGCATTCTAGTCTTTGTCATTTTTACTCACACCACAATGTTCATACTACAAAAATATGCTATTGAACTTAGTAATTTTAGTAATTGTGGCTGAACATATACATGGTTTTTCCTTTTTGATTTTAGTTGCATTTTACCTTGTCTACTCTTTAAGATGACTTAATGGTTCAAATTTCAAGTTCACTATGTCGTCTTCGCGAGGGAAGAAAACCGCCTTCCCCACTTCCAAGAAAAGGAAAGGAGCATCATCTTCCTTGGGCCCAACTGTGAAAATTTTCCATCCTTTCCTACAGTTCCCCAACGGGCCCCAAAAAGAGCTCTTTCAAGTACTACGGGCCCAACTTTAATAGCGGGCCGATGCATCAACTAGGCTGCTGTCGAACAAGTGCAATTGGCTGATGCAATCTGGGCCCTCCTTACCAACGATCTGTGGGAACTATTCTTTGGGATCATCGAGCCAACATACTTAGAGCTGACGATGGAACTATGCTCCACGTTCCATCTTCAAACGGTAATGACGAACTACGATCATCCCGACACAGTCCAGTTTTGCTTAGGTAGATTAGTCTGCCAATTAAGCGTCCTAGAATTCGGCACTACGTTGGGTTTATATACTGAGGAGTTCAGAGAGGAGAATGACTTACATGCTCTCAACC
Organism: Gossypium anomalum; assembly: GCA_025698475.1. NCBI lineage: Eukaryota > Viridiplantae > Streptophyta > Magnoliopsida > Malvales > Malvaceae > Gossypium > Gossypium anomalum. Next base: position 63,446,569 of record CM046965.1, read on the forward strand.
GCCACATTCATCGTTCTCCCTCACGTTGCTGGGATGCCCTCGTCCCATGTTCAGTTAACTACGACCCCAGTCACACCAAGGCATCATCTCTCCCTCCGTCCTTAAGGTATCTCCATTCTATTCTATCTCACACTTTAACAAGGCAGAGAGAGAGCATCAGCGTCGTCACTACCCACGATGTCTACTACTTATGGTGTATGTCAAACGAGCATGTTTTCAATCTTGTATACTTTATAGCCCTTTCCATCCGCCACCAAATGGAGTGATATCAGAGGGGGGTCATCTCCATTGGCCCCTACGTGACTTGACTGGCCTGACACTTCATACTCCTCGACACCGCGACCCAAGAATCATCCCTGACCCTCATTGGCTAGATGTCTGCACAAGGCATCTCGAGCATGCTTAGTATGAGGATGATCAAGAGGTGCTAAGGAACCTACCCTCCCCAATACCGTCTCGCCCAATCCACCGAGGAGGAGGCTCTAGAGGACATTACTGATGATGTCCCTATCCAACACGAGGACCCAACTTCCCAGCCACCACCACCCTCTCATCCAGTTCATGCGGCGGCTTCATATGCTGACATCTCTGAGCGCCTCAACCAATTCGAGCAGTAGTGTTTTCAAAGATTTGACAACATTGATGGTACCCTCCAGTAGATCTGTCAGCACTTCCACATCTTATCGCCACCACCACCTCGCGAACCATCCGGCGATGATGATGTTTAATTTAATTTTATCTTTATTTTTTTAATTCTACTTTTATCTTTATTTTCATTTTCATTTTTATTTTAAGTTTTTATTAATTTCACTTCTAGCATTTAAATGTTATTTCTTTTTGTTCTTATCTTATTTATTAGGTTTTATTAATTATTTTCAATCTCAGCTATTTCTTTATGAGTAATTATTCTACCTAATATCCCCTAAACAGTTTATGCTTTTATCACAGTTATAACGAGCTCCAAAGCTCACAATCACTTACGAACTTCAAACTCCATTAGAAAAGGTTCTCCACAACTGCCATGCCCTGCTCAATGACGAGATATAATATTCTTTTGGCACAGAACTTGTGGTACCCAACCTCTACCACCACCAGAGTATCCTCCTCCACCTCCATAACACCAAACTAGGGAATTCATTCATTCAACACTCAGGAAGTTTCAATTTTCTCCCTATCTTATGATCTTATATTTTCTTATATATCTATCTTTGTACATTGAGGGCAATGTACATCTTAAGTGTAAGGGGGTAATAATTTCATTATCTGAAAAATCCCTGACTATTGCTTTGTTCTCTTGTAAATCTCTCATATCATGTTTAGGATGAACTTTGATTGACTTATGATTTTGATTGATTATCTTGAACTAAAACATAGGCATTTATGAATTGATTGTTTAACTTTAAGACGTTAGAGAGTCAAGCATGATAAGTTGATTTTTATGAATTTAAAATTTTAGGTTGTTTCCCCAAGTTTAGGTATTATCTTGAATTGAATCCCACAGGTTTAAACATCAAAAAGCCATAATTCTTGTGAGATTTTTGAGCCTTTTGAGCATCTATTAATTCTTTCATGCTCACTTTTATTATTGCTTTGAGTGTGTCCATATTGAATTGTTATTCTAGAACTTGCTTGATTATGCATGTCAAGACTGCACTATTTGATTTGATATGTCAAGATGATAGAGGCACTTAGGATTAACTCACTCATGCCATGAAAAGCCTACCACCACAATTAACCCTTAGTAAACCCCTTTGAGCCTAACAAACCATTCCTTGTATGACCCTCAATATTAACCCTTAACCCATTATTGTTGAAATCCCCTTAAATTAATTTGAACCCTATTTTTATCGAGATTTGAGTTGAATAAATTGCTTAGCTATGTCTTGTTCTTAATAGTTAGTCTATGTTATTTGACTTGTTCTTTTAAAAAAAACATGTTTACATATTAGTAGTTATATTCTGTTTGTAAGCTTCATTATTCAGATTCCATAGTCAGAGAAAAAGCTATGTTGTACGCAAGTGATGTTTAAATATTTTTCTAGTTAAGTAATTTTTCAAATCAATCTCGATTCTAACCTTTTCTTTTAGCTTGTGACCACACCCCCTAACCAAGCCTCATTACAACCCTCTAAAGACCTCTTGATTGATGTATCATCTCGATTTATAGTGGTGGAGATTTGATTTTCATGCAAGCCTATGGTAATAACTTTTCATATTGACTGATGAGTGCTAATTTCATTGTCCTTAAACACTTCGAGTGATTTGAGTGAATCTTTAGTGAGGATTGTAACACCCTATGACCCTCATCCATCGCCGGAATAGATTCACAAGGTATTACCTATCAGAAGACAGATCAGACTAGCCATTCATAATCAATCATGCATATAATATAGTTTCTTTGATCTTTCAACCATGAACGAACCAAATTAAAATAACTAATAAATTTCAAAATAATAGACACATAAGTCCATTGAACCATATACTCATGTTTAGGAATTAAGCAAGCCATTTTCGCATGGCTAGAATATTTACAAATTCAAAATATAACTTGTTTCAAAAGAGAGCTAAGCCTATACATGCCATCTTTCAAAATATAAACTATCAAAAAGTACCAAAACAGTGACTTTGGACTTGAATCCTCGAGCTCGTAGCTTTCAAACAAAATCTATAAAATAGGATAAACACAAAAACATTCATAGTAAGCAATTAAGCTTAGTAAGTCTTAAGTATTTTAAACAACAAAACTTATTTATGCACATTATTCACATATAACATATTCGAAATGCAACACTAATTAGCCGAATATGCATAGCCACATTAAATCCATTTCATTGACTTATCATTTCTTCAAAGTTCAAATTACATAATCACACCATCTAAATGACTCGAAGTAATTCTTTGATTCGACTTTATAGAGTTAATTCAGAGAACTGCATTCACATATAATTTAAATGACCATAATCACATATATAACATATACTTTCATGTACTAAATTCAAAATGGCCGAATATAAATATACACAACCACATTTCATATACTTCTCGTTTCACTTCGTAATTTAATTCACATTATCCTCATATGCATAAACAATTTATACGTACCTGGACAATTTAATCTATCGAACGAATCTAGATGCCGTATAGCATAAATCTCATATTCATAGACTTTAATTATTTCACTGGCAATTAGCCTGCTAGGTATAGACCTGAACTTATCACCGGCACGAGGCCTGTTAGGTATAAACCTAACCTTATCACCGGCACGAGGCTGCTAGGTATAAACCTAAACTTATCACCGGCACGATCCTGCTAGATATTAAGTCCGAAACTCATTCACCGGCATTATGCCTGCTAGGCTCATGGCCCGAAACAATTTCACCAGCTAAAAGCTTGTTGAGCCATAGGCCCGAATAATAATTCGAATATAAATTTCACAAAATCATAACATATGCACTTCTTGTATTTATGCATTTCACACATGTTAATCACATTAGTCCACTTAGACTTCATTCACGTATAATCACTTAATAACTATCACACTATTGCTTCTTACTTTACCATTACATATCTTCCATCTCATGAATATAACTTACGGTAAAATGATCATAACAATTTCCTTATTTCACTTTCATGCATACCGTTCGGCTTTATGCATGTATATATATGTATATATACTAAAGGTATGGCTAAATTCTCGTGACATATCATGATTCATTCACAGATAACTTATGTTTAAATACTTAAAACTTACCTCGAGTATTTTTCGAACAACTACGGGTCGGCTATTCAACTACTTTAGCTTTCCCCTTATTCGAATTTGCCCTTTATGCTCTTGAGCTTAAATTTAACAATTTTAAACTAGTCATTATTCGACCATTCAAGCATTACTTCAAAAATATAATATATATATATATATATTCAACTTTAACACATATAGATCATAGTAAACAAAAGTCATATACATTATAGGTCATCTTTGACCTTTCTATTTTCATCAGTTTGAACCATTCCTTGACCAAATATTACATTCGGCATTAAAATACAAACAATTTAACATTTCTTTTGTACACACCCTTAAGACCAAATGCATAATTCATTCATTTTAACATATTTATACCTCATAACTATACTTATTTCCCACCTATCAATCATCATCCGAACATGTATATGTAAGATACATATTAATCCTTAGTCAACTACCATTCGTCACTTAACATGATTAATTTCCATTTTCAATATCATAGAAACCTAGGTTGGCCGAATATACAATTTCACCTATGCATAAACATAACTCACATTCCATTAAGCTTACACTATTCAAAATCATATCATTAATGCATAAAGCTGAACCTTTAGACATTCAAACATCCTTTTCTCAAATCACTCAAACGGGAAATACTCTTTTTCTAACATTTTAATACTCAACATTTTCTCAAATCATTATTCAAGTTCAAATTCAGATAACACACATATAAATACTAGCAACTAAATATTTAACTTTGCATTTCACCATAATAGCCAATTGCTATTAAATAATTAAGCCACAATTATTCAATTTTACCAAGCTCAACTCATCTATTATCAGCCCTCAATACACAAAAGCATCAAAAACAACATCAAAGAAATACAAACATCCATGACTGAATGTCATCTTCATCAATTTACAAAAATTTTTTGCCATGAGCTAGCTTCTATACTTGATGACTACTCCAAATATACAAAGATTTTCAATAAAAGAGCATTAAACATACCTTAATCAACTTAAAGGTGACCGAATGCCTTAACTTCAATTTCTTCTTTTCTTTCTTTAGATACGACAATGGAAGAAGAAAAAGATGAACCAACTTTGTTTTTATCACCCTTTTCTTTTAATAAAAAAATCATATTTCATATTATTAATCCATTAAACATTTAATTAATTAATATAAAAGTCATAAAATGTCAATCATCCACTAACCTTGTCGTCCACTAACATAAGGAATGGGTATTTGACATGCAAGTCCCCATATTTTAAACCATACAATATTTGGCCACTACAAATTAACCTATCACATTTTCAAGTTTCTCACATAAGTCCTTTTTAATAATTCCACATTCAAATGAAAAAATTAAGACACGATACTTTCACACATGAAACTTCACATATAATAAACATAGAAAAGAGCATTTAAATAATTTTGTGACTCAGTTTTGTGGTCCCGAAATCATTTTCTGAGTAGGGTCAAATTAGGGCTGTCACAACTCTCCCCCATTAGGAATTTTCATCCCCGAAAATCTTACCAGCGAATAAATTAGGGTATTGTCCTTTCATAGAGTCTTCTAGCTTCCAAGTGGCTTCTTCAACCACGTGTTTGACCCACAGTACTTTTACTAACGAAATTTTCTTTTTCTATAGTTCTTTCACCTCGTGAGCCACAATACGAATCGGTTCCTCTTCGTAACTCAAATCAGTTTGGATTTCCACTTCCGATGGGTTAATCACATTCGAGAGATCAGATCTATATCGTCGAAGCATCGAAACATGAAAAACGTTATGAATCTTTTTAAGTTTAGAGGGCAAAATCAATTTGTATGCTACCGGCCAATTCGTTCCGAAACTTCATACGGTCTGATAAACCTCGGGCTCAACTTGCCCTTACAGCTGAATCTGAGTACCTTTTTCCACGGTGATACTTTTAAAAACACTTTATCTCTAACCTGATACTCAATATTTTTACGTTTCAAATCCGCATACGATTTATGACGGTCTGACGCTGCTTTCAAACTTTCGCGAATCACTTTAACTTTCTGTTCAGCTTCTTTAATCAAATCAACTCCGTAAATTTTACTTTCACAGAGCTCAGTCTAAAACAACGGTGTACGACATTTACAACTGTACAAAGCCTTGTAAGGTGCCATCTTGATGCTCGATTGAAAACTATTGTTGTATGTGGATTCAATCAAAGGTAAGAACTTTTCCCACAAACTGCTAAACTCAAGGATGCAACATCTTAACATATCCTCAAGTATCTGAATTACTCGCTCCGATTGACCATCAGTCTGGGGATAAAAAGCGGTGCTAAAATCCAACTTGGTACCCAACGCATCTTGTAATTTCTTCCAAAACCGCGATGTGAATCTCGGATCTCTATCTGACACAATAGAAGTAGGTACCCCATGTAATCTTACAATCTGAGAAACATACAATTCGGCTAACTTATCAAGTGAATAATCCGTACGAAAGGGAATAAAATGAGCTGACTTTGTCAATCTATCAACCACAACCCAGATCGCATCTTTCTTGCTCGGTGACAATGGCAACCCAGATACAAAATCTACCGTGACTCGATCCCACTTCCATTCAGGTTTCCTGATAGGTTGAAGTAATTTTGAAGGCACTTGATGTTCCGCTTTCACTTGTTCACATATCAAACACTTCGAAACAAAGTCAGAAATGTCTCGTCTCATACCGTGCCACCAGTATTGTTGCTTCAGATCATTGTACATTTTCGTACTACCTGGGTGAACTGACTGTAACAACCCTAATTTGACCCTAGTTAAAAAGTGGTTTAGGGACCACAAAACTGAGTCACAAAAATAATTAAATGTTATATTATATGTCTATTATATGTGAAATTGCATGTGTGAAAATTTCATGCTTTGATTTTGTCATTTGGATGTGGAATTGTTAAAAAGGACTTGTGTGATAAAACTTAAAAATGTGATAGGTAGAATTTAGAGGGCCGAATAATGCATGGTAGATTACAAGGAGGACTTGTATGTCAACTTTCCCATTTTTAAGTAAGTGGTCGGCCATGATGATGGTTGATTATCTATATATACATTTTATATTAATATTATAATAGTTAATGACTTAAATTATGAAATAAAAAAATTAACTAAAATAAGAAAAGATGATAAAAATAAAAACAAAGTGTTTTGTTCATCTTCTTCCTTAGCTTAGCCGAAAATCAAAGAAAGAAAAAGAAAGCTTGTTGTTCGGTCATTGTAGAAAAAAAAATCCAAGCTCAAGAGCATAGAGAACCAAGGTTGGACAGGGGAAAAGAGAAAGTAGTTGAATAGCCGATCCGAGACTGTTCAAAAATATTCATGGTAAGTTTTAAGTAGTTAAACATAAATAATATTCGATAATGACATGACATATTATGAGAATTAAGTATTACTTGTAATGTATATATATGGCCGAATGACAAAAATAATATGGAAGTAAAATGTGATATGCTTTTATTATCAAATGGTAAGTGTTAGATGAATATGAGTGAGATGTTATGTGTAAACTATCAAATGATAAGTGTTAGATGAATATGAGTGAAATGTTATGTGTAAACTATCAAATGTGAATGATGAAATGAAATAAAAGTGAATAAAATGTAGGATGATATATTCGAATGATGCTAGTACCTAATTTGGTGTGATTGTGTTATATGAAACTTGTTGATTTGAATATCGTACGGTACTATTCGGGCCTTTGAGCCTAGTAGGCTATGATGCCGGTGAGATACTATTCGAGCCTTCGACCTTAGCAGGCTATAATGCCGGTGAAATGATATCGGGCTTTGAGCCTAGCAGGCAAAAATGCCAATGGATGAATTCGGGTTTAAAACCTAGCAGGCTAAATGCCGGTGATTTGATAAGCTACCTTGTGTTAGAAGGACAAATGAATACATTCAATATGTTAAGTTGGCCAGGTACGTATTATGTACTATTATGTGAGTTTGATTTGAATTGAATCATAAGTGTATAATGTGATACATATGTGAATAAATGTTATAACTATATCTATGATCATGATACATTCGTTCAAGGTGTGAAAGTATGTGAGAGTACTTTATTTATTTATGTTATATGAAAAATGCTAAATGTGCATTATGTGCTTGTGTATATTCAGCCAAATGGCAATATACCTAGAAAATGGCCGCTTGAATTGAGTTTATTTGTTTGCATTGCTTAAAACTTACTAAGCTTATAAAAGCTTACTCCATTTGTTATGTTTCTCTGTTTTATAAATCGTTCACTCCAGCACTAGCTCGGGGATCGTCAGCAACTCGTCACACTATTTATCGTTTTGGTACTATTACGTTTTGGGATTCGTATGGCATGTATAGAATAGACTTAAGTGAATGATATTTTGAGATGTTGTTGTATATAAGCCATGTGAATATGATAATTTTTGAATGTCTGTATAAGTCTGAATTTCGATCTTTGATTTTGTTTGGCTATGCATATAATATCTAATGAACTTATGTAAATGTGAATGTACAAATGTAGTGTTTTGGATTGGTAACTCTTCATAACCCACTCCAGCGACGGATACGAGTTATAGGGGTGTTACATTTTATTGGTATCAGAGCTACAGTTTAGTCGATTCTTGGACTAACGTAGCGCGTGTGAGTCTAGCTATACATGCCATATAGTGTTAATACGATAGTGTGATGATTTCTTATAGTTGAAATGTGTTTTTCATAGAGTAATGAATTTTGATCCCGATTGAGCGGTAGCTGATGATGTAGAGAGCGTAGCGCCTGCTCTCGCGCACGAGACAACGCCGTTGGACTCTCAACCAAATGCTAGTAATCAGAATGATGAAGCTAAGCAAGCCTTTTATGCTATGATGAACGATTGGTTTACCCAATATGTTCGAACTAATCCGGCTGTTTCACATCCCCCACCCCGACTAATACAACCCCTGCACCTGTGGTACCTCTGGTAGTCGACCCGTTGAGATTGAGCAAGCCCCCGGTTGATAGAATTTGAAAGCACGGGGCTACTGAGTTCAAGGCTACTGACAGTGATGATGCCGAGCAGGCTGAGTTTTGGCTCGATAATACCATTCGCATGTTTGATGAATTATCGTACACACCTGATGAGTGCTTAAAATGTACTATATCTCTGTTACGTGATTCTGCCTACTATTGGTGGAATACCTTGATATCAGTTGTGCCGAGAGAATGGGTTACTTGGGAATTCTTTCAAAACCAGTTCCGCAAGAAATATATCAGTCAAAGATTCATCGATCAGAAATGAAAGGAATTTCTCAAGCTCAAACAGGGTTCTATGACAGTTACCTAGTACGAGCGAAAGTTTGTCAGACTTAGTAGATATGCTCGGGAATGTGTTTCGTCTGAGACTATCATGTGTAAACGCTTCGAGGACAGGTTGAATGAAGACATCAAACTGTTGGTGGGTATTCTGGAAATCAAAGAGTTTGTAGTGCTTGTCGAGCGAGCTTATAAAGCCGAAAAGCTCGGTAAAGAGAAAAGAAAAGCTGATGATGGAGCTAGAGAGTTCCGTAAAAGATCTTCAGGAAAATCCTTTCATCAGTCATCGAAGAAATTTAGAGATGACTCAGGCCAATCTAAGAATACTCCGAGTTTTTCCAGACGAGACCGCGATCGACCTCCTGTGAGTACACGAGCCACCTCTATTGCCAGTGTTGGCAATGATCGTCAGGACAGATCTGAGTGCAAGCATTGTGGCAAATGGCATTCAGGAAGCTGTAGATTTCGTGACCGCTCTTGTTTCAAGTGTGGATCAGCTGATCACTTTATCAGAGACTGTCCGAAATTAGTTGAACAGAATACTGATCCAAGTGGGAGACCTAGTAACACTACAACATGGGGTAGACCACCTAGACATGCGGGTAATGCTACTGGAAATCAAAGAGGGACCAAAGATACTGCTGTACGTTCTGAGGCTCATGCTCCTACTAGAGCCTATGCTATACGCGCTCGCGAGGATACTTCTTCGCCAGATGTTATTACCGGTACTTTTACTCTTTTTGATACTGATATTATTGCTTTGATTGACCCTGGTTCTACTCATTCGTATGTGTGTGAAACTTTGGCTTCCAGTAAGACTCTACCTGTTGAGTCTACTGAGTTTGTGATTCGAGTGTCGAATCCTTTTGGCCGTTATGTGCTAGTTGATAAAGTGTGTAAGAAATGTCCCCTGATGATCCGAGATTCTTGCTTTCCAGCTGATCTAATGCTATTACCGTTTGACGAGTTTGATATCATTCTCGGTATGGATTGGTTAACTATGCATGATGCAGTAGTGAATTGCAAACGAAAGGCAATTAACTTGAGATGTTCGAATGATGAGATAATCCGAGTTGAATCTACTGATTTAAATGGATTACCGGCATAATATCTTCGATGTTAGCTCAAAAATATGTGAAAAAGGTATGTGAAGCTTATCTTTCTTATGTACTGGATAGTATGGAATCAGAAAAGAAACTTGAGTCAGTGCCGATAGTTTGTAAGTTTTCGGATGTATTTCCCGAAGAATTACCTGGATTACCACCTGTTCGGGAGGTAGAGTTTGGTATTGAACTAGTACCAGGGACTACACCTATTTCGATAGCTCCGTATCATATGGCACTAACCGAACTAAAAGAATTAAAATCTTAGTTGCAAGAGTTGACAGATAGAGGTTTTGCTTGACCGATTTTTTCTCCCTGGGGTGCACTAGTGCTGTTTGTGAAAAAGAAAGACGAAACCATGAGAATGTACGTTGATTATCGTCAGCTTAATAAGGTAACGGTAAAGAATAAATATCCGTTGCCACAAATCGATGATTTGTTTGATCAACTGAAAGGAGCCTTAGTATTTTCGAAGATAGACTTAAGATCGGGTTATTATCAGTTGCGAGTTAGAGACTCTGATGTGCCTAAAACTGCTTCCAGAATGAGGTACGGACACTATGAGTTCCTAATGATGCCGTTTGGGCTCACTAATGCCCCTACTGTTTTTATGGATCTAATGAATCAGATTTTTAGACAGTTTTTGGATCGATTTGTAGTCGTGTTTATAGATGACATTTTGATCTATTCACGCGATGAAACCGAGCATGCCGAACACTTAAAGTTAGTATTGCAGATTTTGCGAGACAAGCAGTTATACACGAAGTTCAGTAAATGTGAGTTCTAGTTGAGGGAAGTCAGCTTTTTGGGGCATGTTGTATCCGCATCGGGTATCCGAGTTGATCCGGGTAAAATTTCAGCTATACTCGATTAGAAGCCTCCGAGAAATGTTTTAAAAGTTCGAAGCTTTTTGGGACTTGTCGGGTACTATAGACGGTTTGTGAAAGGTTTCTCGATGATAGCAACACCGATGATAAAGTGCTTCAGAAAGATATCAAATTTGAATGGTCAGAAAAGTGCCAGAAAATTTTTGATCAATTGAAAACTCTTTTGACCGAAGCTCCAGTGTTAGTTCAGCCAGAATTCGGTAAAGAATTTGTGATCTACAATGATACGTCTCTGAATAGTTTGGGCTGTGTGTTGATGCAAGAGGGTAGAGTTGTAGCGTACGCCTGAAGACAATTGAAGCCACATGAGAAAAACTATCCGACTCATGATCTCGAGTTAGCTGCTATTGTTTTTGCTTTAAAACTTTGGTGCCACTACTTGTTCGGGGAAAAATGCCATCTGTATTCCGATCACAAAAGTCTCAAGTACTTGATGACTCAGAGAGATTTGAATTTGAGACAAAGACGTTGGCTAGAATTATTGAAAGATTACGAGCTTGTCATTGATTACCATCTGGGAAAGGCTAACGTGGTTGCTGATGCTTTAAGCCATAAATCACTGTTTGTTTTGCGAGCAATGAATGTGCACCTATCTGTGTCCACTGATGATGTGTTAGTAGCGGAGTTAAAAGCAAAACCGTTATTGATGCAACAAATCCGTGAAGCTCAAAAAGTTGATGATGAATTAGTTGCAAAACGAGCACTATGTGTTTCGAAAGAGAACTCAGAGTTTTTGATTGATAGCAATGATTGTTTGAGGTTCAGGAATCGATTATGTGTTCTGAGAAATTCAAAGCTTATTACGATAATTTTGAACGAGGCTCATAGCAGCCGAATGTCAGTTCACCCGGGTAGCACGAAAATGTACAGTGATCTGAAACGTTAGTATTGGTGGCACGGTATGAAACGAGACATTTTTGACTTTGTTTCGAAGTGTTTGATATGTCAACAAGTGAAAGCAGAACATCAAGTGCCCTCGGGAGTACTTCAGCCGATCATGATACCCGAATAGAAGTGGGATCGAGTCACGATGGATTTTGTATCCGGGTTGCCATTTTCTTCGAGCAAAAAAGATGCAATCTGGGTTGTTGTTGATAGATTGACAAAGTTGGCTCATTTTATTCCCGTACGTACAGATTATTCACTTGATAAGTTAGTCAAATTGTATGTTTATCAGATTGTAAGGTTACACGGGGTACCTACTTCTATTGTGTCGGATAGAGATCCGAGATTCACATCGCAGTTTTGGAAGAAATTGTAAGAAGCATTGGGTACTAAGTTGCATTTTAGCACCACTTTTCATCCCCAGACCGATGGTCAATCTGAACGAATTATTCAGATACTCGAGGAAATGTTGAGATGTTGCATCCTTGAGTTTAGTGCCTCATGGGAATGATACTTGCCTTTGGTTGAATTTGCATATAACAATAGTTTTCATTCGAGCGTCAAGATGGCACCTTACAAGGCTTTGTACAGTCGTAAATGTCATACACCCTTATTTTGGACCGAACTCAGTGAGAATAAGATTTACGGAGTTGATTTGATTAAAGAGGCCGAACAGAAAGTAATAGTGATCCGTGAAAGTCTAAAAGCAGCATCAGATCGTCAGAAATCGTATGCGGACTTGAAGCAGAAAGATATAGAGTATCAAGTCGGAGACAAAGTGTTTCTTAAAGTTTCACCGTGGAAAAGGTACTCAGATTTGGCCGTAAAGGTAAATTGAGCCCGAGATTTATCGGACCATATGAAATTACAGAACGGATTGGGTCGGTTGCTTATAGACTACTTTTGCCACCTGAACTTAAAAAGATTCACGACGTTTTTCACATTTCAATGCTTAGACGGTAAAAATCCGATCCTTCTCATGTGATTAGTCCATCAGAGATAGAAATTCAGTCTGATTTGAGTTATGAAGAGGAACCGGTTCGTATTTTGGCTCACGAGGTGAAAAAATTACGGAATAAGATAATTTTGTTAGTGAAAGTGTTGTGGGTCAAACACGGGTTGAAGAAGCTACTTGGGAGCTTGAAGACTCCGTGAAAGAACGAAACCCTAATTTATTCGCTGGTAAGATTTTTGGGGACGAAAATTCCTAAGGGGGGAGAGTTGTGACAGCCCTAATTTGACCTTAGTCGAAAAGTGGTTTCAGGACCACAAAATCGAGTCACAAAAATAATTAAATGTTATATTATATGTCTATTATATGTGAAATTGCATGTGTGAAAATTTCATGCTTTGATTTTGTCATTTGGATGTGGAATTGTTAAAAAGGACTTGTGTGATAAAACTTAAAAATGTGATAGGTAGAATTTAGAGGGTCGAATAATGCATGGTATATTATAAGAAGGACTTGCATGTCAACTTTCCCATTTTAAGTAAGTGGCCGGCCATGATGATGGTTGATTAGCTATATATACATTTTGTATTAATATTATAATAGTTAATGGCTTAAATTATGAAATAAAAAAATTAACTAAAATAAGAAAAGATGATAAAAAGAAAAACAAAGTGTTTTGTTCATCTTCTTCCTTAGCTTAGCCGAAACTCAAAGAAAGAAAAGAAAGCTTGTTGTTCGGTCATTGTAGAAAAAAAAAATCCAAGCTCAAGAGCATAGAGAACCAAGGTTGGACAGGGGAAAAGAGAAAGTAGTTGAATAGCCGATCCGAGACTGTTCAAAAATATTCAAGGTAAGTTTTAAGTAGTTAAACATAAATAATATTCGATAATGACATGACATATTATGAGAATTAAGTATTACTTGTAATGTAAATATATGGCCGAATGGCAAAAATAATATGGAAGTAAAATGTGATATGCTTTTATTATCAAATGATAAGTGTTAGATGAATATGAGTGAGATGTTATGTGTAAACTATCAAATGTGAATGATGAAATGAAATAAATGTGAATAAAATGTAGGATGATATATTCGAATGATGCTAGTTCCTAATTTGGTGTGATTGTGTTATATGAAACTTGTTGATTTGAATATCGTACGGTACTATTCGGGCCTTTGAGCCTAGTAGGCTATGATGCCGGTGAGATACTATTCGGGCCTTCAAGCCTAGCAGGCTATAATGCCGGTGAAATGATATCGGGTTTCGAGCCTAGCAGGCAAAAATGCCAGTGGATGAATTCGAGTTTAAAACCTAGCAGGCTAAATGCCGGTGATTTGATAAAAGTCTAAGACTAAGATACCTCATGTTAGAAGGACAAATGAATACATTCAATGCGTTAAGTTGGCCAGGTACGTATTATGTACTAATATGTGAGTTTTATTTGAATTGAATCATAAGTGTATAATGTGATACATATGTGAATAAATGTTATAACTATATCTATGATCATGATACATTCGGTCAAGGTGTGAAAGTATGTGAAAGTACTTGATTTATTTATGTTATATGAATTCAGATTAAGTGAAATAAGAATGCTAAATGTGCATTATCTGCTTGTGTATATTCGGCCAAATGGCAATATACCTAGAAAATGGCCTATTGAGAAATTGAATGATCGAAGTATTATTGAGTTTATTTGTTTGCATTGCTTAAAACTTACTAAGCTTATAAAAGCTTACTCTGTTTGTTATGTTTCTGTGTTTTATAGATCATTGACTCCAGCCACTAGCTCGGGGATCGTCAGCAACTCGTCACACTATCTATCGTTTTGGTACTATTACGTTTTGGGATTCGTATGGCATTATAAAATAGACTTAAGTGAATGATATTTTGAGATGTTGTTGTATATAAGCCATGTGAATATGATAATTTTTGAATGTCTGTATAATTTTGAATTTCAATCTTTGATTTTGTTTGGCTATGCATATAATTGCTAATGAACTTATGTAAATGTGAATGTACAAATGTAGTGTTTTGGATTGGTAACTCTTCATAACCCACTTTGGTGACAGATACGGGTTATAAGGGTGTTACACTGACATTCGACTGCTATGAGCCTCGCTCAAAATCATCAGAATAAGCTCTAAATTTCTCGGAACACATAATCAATTTCTGAACCTCAAACAATCATTGCTATAAATTAAAAATTCTGAATCCTCTTTCGAAACACATAGTGCTCGTTTTGTAACTAATTCATCATCAACTTTTTGAGCTTCACGGATTTGTTGCATCAATAACGGTTTTGCTTTTAACTCCACTACTAACACATCATCAGCGGACGCAGACAGGTGCACATTCATTGCTCGTAAAACAAACGGTGATTTACAGCTTAAAGCATCAGCAACCATGTTAGCCTTTCCCAGATGGTAATCAATGACAAGCTCGTAATCTTTCAATAATTCTAGCCAACGTCTTTGTCTCAAATTCAAATCTCTCTGAGTCATCAAGTACATGAGACTTTTGTAATCGGAATAAACGTGACATTTTTTCCCGAATAAGTAATGGCGCCAAATTTTCAATGCAAAAATGGTAGCATCTAACTTGAGATCATGAGTCGGATAGTTTTTCTCGTGTGGCTTCAACTGTCTCGAAGCGTATGCTACTACTCTACCCTCTTGCATCAACATACAGCCCAAACCATTTAGAGACGCATCACTATAGATCACAAATTCTTTACGGGATTCTGGCTGAACTAACACTGGAGCTTCGGTCAAAAGGGTTTTCAATTGATCAAAACTTTTCTGGCACTTTTCTGACCTTTCAAATTTGACATTTTTCTGTAGCAACTTAGTCATCGGTTTTGCTATCATCGAGAACCCTTTCACAAACCGTCTGTAATATTCGGCAAGTCCCAAAAAGCTCCAAACTTTCGAAACATTTCTCGGAGGTTTCAATCAAGTATAGCTTAAATTTTACTCGAATTGACTTGGATACCCGATGCGGATACAACATGCCCCAAAAAGCTGACTTCCCTCAACCAAAATTCATATTTACTGAATTTCGCATATAACTGCTTGTCTCGCAAAATTTGCAATACCAACCTCAAGTGTTCGGTATGCTCAGTTTCGTCTCGTGAATAGATCAGGATGTCATCTATAAACACGACTACAAACTGATCCAAATACAGTCTGAAAATTTGATTCATTAAATCCATGAAAATCGCAGGGGCATTAGTGAGCCCAAACGGCATCACTAGGAACTCATAATGTCCGTATCTCATTTTAAAAATAGTTTTTGGCATGTCAGAGTCTCTAAATCGTAACTAATAATAACCCGATCTCAAGTCTATCTTCGAAAATACTGAGGCTCCTTTTAGTTGATCAAAAAAATCATCGATTCGCGACAACGGATATTTATTCTTTATCGTTAGCTTATTAAGCTGACGATAATCAATGCACATTCTCATGGTTCCGTCTTTCTTTTTCACAAACAGCACTGGTGCATTCCAGGGAGAAAAACTCAGTCGAGCAAAACCTCTATCTGTCAACTCTTGCAATTGAGATTTCAATTCTTTTAGTTCGGTTGGTTCCATACGATACGGAGCTATCAAAATAGGTGTAGTCCCTGGTACTAGTTCAATACCAAACTCTACCTCCCAAACAGGTGGTAATCTAGGTAATTCCTCGGGGAATACATCCAGAAACCCACAAACCGCTGGCACTGTCTCAAGTTTCTTTTCTAACTCTTTACTATCCAGTACATACGCAAGATAAGCTTCACACCCCTTTTTTACATATTTCTGAGCTAACATCGAAGATATTACTGCCGGTAATCCATTTAAATCTGTAGACTCAACTTGGATTATCTCATCATTCGAGCATCTCCAGTCAATTGTCTTTCGCTTGCAATTCACTATCGCATCATGCACAGTTAACCAATCTATGCCGAGAATGATATCAAACTCGTCAAACGGTAATAGCATTAGATTAGCCGGAAAGCAAGAATCTCTGATCATCAGGGGACATTTCTTACACACTTTATCAACTAGCATATAACGGCCCAAAGGATTCGACACTCGAATCACAAAATCAGTAGACTCAACTGGTAGAGTCTTACTGGATGCCAAAGTTTCACACACATACGAATGAGTAGAACCGGGGTCAATCAAAGCAATAACATCAGTATCAAAAAGAGTGAAAGTACCGATAATAACATCTGGCGAATAAGCGTCCTCGCGAGCTCGTATAGCATAGGCTCTGGCAGGAGCATGAGCCTCAGAACGTACAACAGTATCTTTGGTCCCTTTCTGATTTCCACTAGCATTACCCGCATGTCTAGGTGGTCTACCTCGTGTTGCAGTGTTACTAGGTCTCCTACTCGGATCAGTATTCTGTTCAGCTAATTTCGAACAGTCTCGGATAAAATGATTAGCTGATCCACACTTGAAACAGAAGAAGTCACGAAATCTACAGCTTCCTGAATGCCATTTGCCACAATGCTTGCACTCAGATTTGTCCTGACGATCATTGCCAACACTGGCAATAGAGGTGGCTCGTGTACTCATAGGAGGTCGATTGCGGTCTCGTCTGGAAAACCCGAAGTATTCTTGGATCGATCTGAATCATCTCGAAATTTATTTGATGACTGATGAAATGATTTTCCCGAAGATCTTTTACGGAACTCTCTAGTTCCATCATCAACTTTTCTTTTCTCTCTACCGAGCTCTTCGGCTTTACAAGCTCGCTCGACAAGCATTACAAACTCTTTGATTTCTAGAATACCCACCAACAGTTTGATGTCTTCATTCAACCTATCCTCGAAGCGTTTACACATGATAGCCTCAGATGAAACACATTCCTGAGCATATCTACCAAGTCTGACAAACTTTCGCTCATAATCGGTAACTGTCATAGAGCCCTGTTTGAGCTCGAGAAATTCTTTCCGTTTCTGATCGATGAATCTTCGACTGATATATTTCTTGCGAAACTCGGTTTGAAAAAATTCCCAAGTAACCCGTTCTCTCGGCACAACTGAAATCAAGGTATTCCACCAATAGTAGACAGAATGACGTAACAGAGATATAGCACATTTTAAGCACTCATCGGGTGTGCGCGATAATTCATCAAACACGCAAATGGTATTATCGAGCCAAAACTCAGCCTGCTCGGCATCATCACTGTCAGTAGCCTTGAACTTAGTAGCCCCGTGCTTTCGAATTCTATCAATCTAGGACTTGCTCAATCTCAATGAGTCGACTACCGGAGGTACCACAGGTGCAGGGGTTGTATTAGTCGGGGGTTGGGGTTGTGAAACAGTTGAATTAGTTCGAACAAATTGGCTAAACCAATCGTTCATCATAGCATAGAAAGCTTGTTTAGCCTTATCATTTTGATTACTTGCATTCGGTTGAGAGTCAATTGGCGCTGTCCTGTGCGCGGGAACAGGCGCTACACTCTTGACATCTTCAGCTACCACTCGATCGAGATCAAAATTCATTACTATACGAAAAACACATTTCAACTGTCAAAAATCATCACACTATCATATTAACACTTTATGGCATGTATAGCTAGACTCACACATGCTACATTAGTCCTAGAATCGACTAAACTGTAGCTCTGATACCAATAAAATGTAACACCCTATGACCCTCATCCGTCATCAGAATAGATTCACAAGGTATTACCTATCAGAAGACAGACCAAACTAGCCATTCATAATCAATCATGCATATAATATAGTTTCTTTGATCTTTCAACCATGAACGAATTTTAACCAAATTAAAATAACTAATAAATTTCAAAATAATCGACACATAAGTCCATTGAACCATATACTCATGTTTAGGAATTAAGCAAGCCATTTTCGCATGGCTAGAATATTTACAAATTCAAAATATAACTTGTTTCAAAATAGAGCTAAGCCTATACATGCCATCTTTCAAAATATAAACTATCAAAAAGTACCAAAATAGTGACGATAGTGTGGATGACTTTGGACTTGAATCCCTGAGCTCGTAGCTTTCAAACAAAATCTATAAAATAGGACAAACACAAAAACATTCACAGTAAGCAATTAAGCTTAGTAAGTCTTAAGTATTTTAAATAACTATTTATGCACATTATTCACATATAACATATTCGAAATGCAACACTAATTAGCCGAATATGCATAGCCACATTAAATCCATTTCATTGACTTATCATTTCTTCAAAGTTCGAATTACATAATCACACCATCTAAATGACTCGAAGTAATTCTTTGATTCGACTTTATAGAGTTAATTCAGAGCACTGCATTCACATATAATTTAAATGATCATAATCACATCTATAACATATACTTTCATGTACTAAATTTAAAATGGCCGAATATAAATATACACAACCACATTTCATATACTTCTCGTTTCACTTCGTAATTTAATTCACATTATCCTCATATGCATAAAAAATTTATACGTACCTGGACAATTTAATCTATCGAATGAATCTAGATGCCGTATAGCATAAATCTTATATTCATAGACTTTAATTATTTCATCGGCAATTAGCCTGCTAGGTATAAACCTGAACTTATCACCGACAGGAGGCCTGCTAGGTATAAACCTGAACTTATCACTGGCACGAGGCCTGCTAGGTATAAACCTGAACTTATCACCGGTACGAGGCCTGCTAGATATTAAGTCCGAAACTCATTCATCGACATTATGCCTGCTAGGCTTATGGCCCGAAACAATTTCACCAGCTAAAAGCTTGCTGAGCCATAGGCCCGAATAATAATTCGAATATAAATTTCACAAAATCATAACATATGCACTTCTTGTATTTATGCATTTCACACAAGTTAATCACATTAGTCCACTTAGACTTCATTCACGTATAATCACTTAATAATTATCACACTATTGCTTCTTACTTTACCATTACATATCTTCCATCTCATGAATATAACTTACGGCAATATGATCATAACAATTTTCTTATTTCACTTTCATGCATACCATTCGGCTTTATGCATGTATATATATGTATATATACTAAAGGTATGGCTAAATTCTCGTGACATATCATGATTCATTCACAAATAACTTATATTTAAATACTTAAAACTTACCTCGAGTATTTTTCGAACAATTATAGGTCGGCTATTCAACTACTTTAGCTTTCCCCTTATTCGAATTTGCCCCTCTATGCTCTTGAGCTTAAATTCAACAATTTTAAACTAGTCATTATTCGACTATTCAAGCATTACTTCAAAAATATAATATATATATATATATTCAACTTTCACACATATAGATCATAGTAAACAAAATTCATATACATTATAGGTCATCTTTGACCTTTCTATTTTCATCAATTTGAACCATTCCTTGGCCAAATATTACATTCGGCATTAAAATACAAACAATTTAACATTTCCTTTGTACACACCCTTAAGACCAAATGCATAATTCATTCATTTTAACATATTTATACCTCATAACTATACTTATTTCCCACCTATCAATCATCATCCGAACATGTATATGTAAGATACATATTAATCCTTAGTCAACTACCATTCGTCACTTAACATGATTAATTTCCATTTTCAATATCATAGAAACCTAGGTTGGCCGAATATACAATTTCACCTATGCATAAACATAACTCACATTCCATTAAGCTTACATTATTCAAAATCATATCATTAATGCATAAAGTCGAACCTTTAGACATTCAAACATCCTTTTTTCAAATCACTCAAACAACAAATACTCTTTTTCTAACATTTTAATGCTCAACATTTGCTCAAATGTTTGAATGTCATGACATGTCTTGACATGGTCTTACAACAACCTTTGCCTTATAATAACTTATCAATGCCATGTCTTGACATGGTCTTACATGATTTCCTTGTATTAGAAACCTTACCAATTGCCATGCCTTGGCATGGTCTTACATGGTATCCTTAAACCCTATTGTCATGACATTTGTATCCTACACATTTCTAAGGTTCAACCGGGACTTTCTGAAATTACTTCTCCATCAATTCATGCTTGAGTCTTTGAATAATTTCTTAAAATAAATATACACATGCTGGAAATTAACAACATTAACGTAAAATAATAGAATATTTCATTTATTTACCGCAAACTTACCTCGAAACAAAATACGATCAACTATATCAATTTAGTCCACTATCTTTTTCTTTCGCCGGTCTAACTCCGGATTTCATTCTTCTTGATCTATAATAAAAATTTAGCTTATTTAATACTCACATTTATTAAAACAGTCCTTGACTCAAACTTTGGCAAAATTACATATTTTCCCCTAAACTTTTACATATTTACACTTTTTCCCCAAAGCTCAGAAATTAAACTTCACCCTATTTTCTTATGTTTTATGAAATGCTGATAATTTTTCCCTTCTATGGCAACATCAGATTCTCACTCTAACATGTACTTATGAACATTAGGTATTTTTACCGATTATGTCGTTTTACTCATTTTCACGTAAAATCGCTTAGCAAAAGTTGTTTAACACAATTTCAAGATTCATACTCTAACATAAAACATCAAAATAAACATATTTCACCTATGGGTATTTTTCCAAATATAAACCCTAGGTTAAATTATTGCTAGAATAAGCTTAATCAAGTTACCGGGACTCCAAAAACATAAAGAACATTAAAAATGGGCTAAAACAGACTTACAATCAAGCTTGGATGCTTGAAAAACCCAGCTATGTCTTCCTCGTGTGAAATTCAGCCAAGGGGCTAAAGATGGACAAAAATTGGCTTTTAATTTTATTTTTAATTCATTTTAATAACTAAATGACCAAAATGCCCTTAATTAAAAACTATGGTGTTTTATCTTCCTTTAGGTATTTTTGTCCAAACTAGTATAATGGTCTAATTACTATCCAAGGACCTCCACTTTAAAAACCCATTACTCACAAGTACTTAGTACCTTTGTGAACTAGAACACACACTTTACAAGTTTTGCAATTTAGTCCTAAATATCAAATTAGACCCTCTATCGATAAAATTTCTAAACGAAATTTTCACACAATCATGCAATCATGCCATAAACCTTAAAAAGATAATAAAATAAAATTTTCTACCTCAGATTTGTGGTTTCGCAACCACTATTTTGTTTAGGCCCTATTTTGAGATGTTACAACAAGAATGATACCGTGATTCAGAGTCAAGTTGCATCCCTACGAGCTCTTGAGAATAAAGTGGGGCAAATAGAAAATACTTTAAATTTGAGACCAAAAAGAGCTCTGCGAAGTGATATTGAGAATTTGGGATCACAAGGGAAAGAGCATTTCAAGGCAATCACTCTTAAAAGTGGGACTCAACTAAATGAAGTTGTTAAAGATGCAATTGTAGAAGAGGACAAATTAGGTGTCAACCATGGAAAGAATTCAGAACAATTTGAACAGCACACTGCAAATGAAAAGGCTAAATGGATGACTATTGCAGTAGAATCAGATCATGTTACCAATAAAAATACTGCAGTAAAATAATATCAGCAACCTAAAAGACAACCACCTCCACCTTTTGCTCAGTGATTCCACAATTGTAAACAATATTTCTAGTTCAAAAGATTTCTAGATGTCCTGAAACAAGTCCACATCAACATACAATTGGTAGAGGCTTTGGAGCAAATGCCTAATTATGTGAAATTCATGAAAGATATAATGTCAAAGAAACAAATATTGGGAGAACTTGAGATTGTTGCTTTCGCTGAGGGGTGCATGGCGATGTTGAAGAATAAATTGTCTCCAAAGTCGAAGGACACAGGGAGTTTTACTATCCCATGTCCAATTGAAAATCATTATGTTGGTAAGGAATTATGTGATTTAGGAGCGAGCATCAATTTAATGCTTATGTTTGTCTTTAGGAAGTTGGAAATCAGAAAAGAAAGACCTACTACGGTCACGTTGCAGCTAGTTGATCGATCATACGCACATCCATAAGGTAAAATTGAAGACGTGCTAGTCAAAGTAAATCAATTTATTTTTCCTGTCGGTTTCTTTATTTTAGAATGTGAAGCTGACAAAGATGTACTGATCGGTTGTTTAACATCACAGCAATAATGTGCAAGTGTACACTGTCGATGCAAGTATAGTAGACAGATATGAGTCTGTTAGATATTGATACCACGAGGATGGTTGTCTTTTGTCTATCAATGTCAGTGCAATAAATGGATAGAAACAAGATAAATTGTGAGAGTAGGTGTCAAAGCAATACCTTGAAAACAACAACATAAAATATGATAATGATAAACTAGGATCCCCAACGTGAATATTCAGTAAAAAGCTAAGTGCTCACAAGGTATAAAAGGTTAGGTGATTGTCGATGCAATAAATTGTAATGAATATCTTACCAAGCTTAACTTCTATATTTAACCAAAGAATTAAACATGCACATTAGCCACACCTTCCGATGATGGCAATGGAACACTATTAAGAACAAGTGGATTAAATTCCTCTAATCCTCAAGCAACTTTCGTTGTCATGCTTGTTAGCTTGAACTGTCACTGCACCTTCCAGTGTCAGTGACTGCAATAACACTTCCATGCTAAAAACATTCAAACCCAAAGATTAAACAGTAGAAACAAGATTAAATAAAATAACATTTAACCCAAAAATCATGTGTACTTCCATACTAACATGAAATTGAAAGTAATCACCAGTGTTTGGAAAAGAAAAATAAAAGAAATAAGTGGAGAATACTATTCCTAGACAACTCGACTTGAATCTCTCTATTCCCTCTTATGTGCACTCAGGGCTCTTCGTCAAGAGCTGGTCTGCATCCCTTTCACATTGGTTCACCAGTAGGAGACTTAAGTTGCCATAGCCGAAAGCTTCAAGGGACAGGTTGAAGAAGATGATAATCTAAAAGCTCCATTCAAAAAGACTTTTTTTTTTTTTTTATGTGTATTTTTTTTATTTTTTCCCAAATAGCCCAGGTTTCCTTTCATCAGAATCATGCTACCTCTATACGTACAAGTTAGTTGTTCCAAACTAGATGGCTCACATATTTTTGTTCCTATCCAGACAACTGTCAGGTGCAGCAACAATTCTGGGCGCAATCTGAAAATACTCATCCAGTGACATTAATACCAGAACATGACAAAATTAAGGATAACTAAGCTAAGATCCATTGAGTTATAAAATGTAAATTACTGAATTGAAAATGCTAAAATATGTACTAAAGATAACTAAATGGGGAAAAATTAACCAATAAGGAGAAAACAAATGTTCTTTCTAGTATTGTCATGTGCTAATTATTTGATAAATTGTAATTTATACATATTTATAACCCATGCTTAACGCATTTTATGAATGATTTCTCCTTAGATCTGGTGAATTCGATACTCCTAATGTCTTAATTTCATGTTTTATTCTCAGGTAGGCATAGGAAAATGAAAGGAATGAGAAACGGGCCAAAAACGGAGAATTGAAGCACGAAATCAACACGGCTTGGACCTCTTCACACGGGCAGATCACACAGCCGTGTCAATTTGGAAGAATTGAAGCACGATTCACATGGGTATAACACACGGCCGTGTACCTCAAACACGGCCTAAGTTATCGCACACGGGCGTGTCACTACCGAGCCCAAGTTAAGTCCAATTCAAAAAAAGGCCACTTTTGAGGGTTCTTAGGCATTCCAAAGCCTATAAATACACCCTAGAAGAGGTAAAAAGTGAGACGGAGAATAGGGAGTAAGGAATTACTCCAAGGAAGCAGGTTGATCCATCTCAGAAGCCGGAGCCACTATTAAGACTGAAGATCTCTCCTCAATTTCCCCTTCAGGAGTTTTGGGCTTTCTTTATGTTTTCTAATTATTATTATTCTGAGATGTTTTCTTGTTTAGTTATGAACTAAACCCCTAAATACCTAAGGGGATGAAACCTATGACGAAACCTTGTTATTATTTCTGAATCGTATGATAAATATTTGACTTGTTCTTAATTATGTGTTCTTAATTCTTGTTTTGGTATTTCAGGATATCACTTCAGGTTACTACTCTTAGTTGGAGGAGGAATAGACCCTGATTAAGAGTAACTTTGTCATAATTAAGTGGAGTTGATTGCGCGCCTAGAGATAGGGTGACAAGATTTTACCAAATTAGGGTGAAACCTAATAAGGGAATCCATAGATCGTGTTAATGCAACCTTAGGGTGTTAATTAGAGATAACTCTCAGTTATTCAACCTAGGGATTAGACGTTTTTAGTCTCGAGAGAGATAATAATATACATTAGGGATTTTTACGGAACAAGTTAAATGAATAAATCGTCCGATTCGGAGCTAGAATAATAAGTAAAAGTCTAGG
The DNA here is from genome assembly GCA_025698475.1 of Gossypium anomalum. NCBI lineage: Eukaryota > Viridiplantae > Streptophyta > Magnoliopsida > Malvales > Malvaceae > Gossypium > Gossypium anomalum. The sequence goes on from CM046965.1 coordinate 63,471,772, forward strand.
TGGATTTTTTCTTAGGTATTGTCTTAATCAATCGCTTTCCCCCAAAAGTAATTTCCCAAATTCTATTTTCTGCAAGTTCTTAGTTTAATTAATTAGTTAGTTAAAACAAAATTTCTTTTCTTCAGCTAAATAATAAGAAGACAGTCATTACTAGTACTCCTAGTCCTTTGGGTTCGACAATCCGGTCTTGCTAAAACTATACTACTATTCGATAGGTACGCTTGCCTACGTCGTGATAATAGTTAGTTTTAAGTCATTATAAATTTATAAAACTTATCACAGGAAAATCGACGATCAAGTTTTTGGCGCCGTTGTCAGGGATTAAGATATTAGGAATGCTCAATTTTTATTACTTTAGCCATTTATTTTCTTGTAATTTAATTTTAATTTTTAATTTTACTAAATTTCGTTCTTTTTTTTGGCAAGTTCTTATAGTTTATGACTAGAAGAAACCCGTCAGGACCATTTTTTTTTGACGAGGAAATTGATCGTACAGCTCGTAGAAATCGACGAGAAATCAGGCATAGTTTAAGATACACAGAGGAAGAGCAAGAAGACGATATCTCAACTACAACCGAGGAGATGGCTGAAAATCAAGACAATCTGCTACCTCCAGCCGTACCCGCTGAATTAGCAAATTAGAATCCTGCTCCTCGTACTATGTATGATTATGCTAAACCTAATTTTACAGGAACTGAGTCAAGTATAGTTAGGCCTGCTATTGCTGCAAATAATTTTGAACTGAAAGCTAACACGATTCAGATAATACAACAATTTGTTCAGTTTGATGGTTTGCAGGATGAGAACCCCAACACTCACTTGGCGAATTTTCTAGAACTGGACACTTTCAAAATTAATGGCATTTCTGATGATGCCATTCGCCTTCAGTTATTTCCCTTTTCACTGAGAAACAAGGCTAAACAGTGGTTGAACTCACTACCACGAGGGTCCATTACCACTTGGGAACAAATGACCAAAAATTTTTTATTAAAATATTTTCCACCAGCAAAAACAGCTAAGTTGCGTAATGATATATGTTCTTTTGTACAGATGGACTTAGAAATACATTACGATGCATAGGAGAGATACAAGGACCTTTTGCAAAGGTGCCCACACTATGGACTACCTCTATGGCTGCAAGTTCAAACGTTCTACAACGGTGTGAACCCTTTGACAAGACAAATGATCGATGTAGCTGCTGGTGGGACCATCAATAGCAAAACACCTCAAGAGGCTTCTGAATTTATTGAAGAGATGTCACTGAATAACTATCAGTGGCAAGTCATGAGGACTAAGCCAACGAAAACAGCAGGCTTTTATAACATTGATTCGGTCACTATGTTGTCAAATCAGGTAGAACTTCTGAATAAGAAAATTGATGGTTTAGTTGGTTCTACGCACGTACATCTGGCGATGAGGTGTGATTCAAGTGGAGGAGGTATGCTTATAGACTACCAACCATTCAATCCTACAACCGAAGAGGAACAAGTCAACTATATGGGTAACAATAATTTTAGATCTCAAAATAACCCATATAGTAATACCTATAATGCAGGTTGGAAGAACCACCCAAATTTCTCTTGGGGTGGTCAAGGAAATCAAAGGCCACAGAATCCTCGGGGTTTTCAAAGACCACCTTATCAACAGAAAAGAAAGCGAACCTTGAGGAGATGCTATCCAAATTCATCTCAGTGTCAGAAACTCGTTTCCAGAATACCGAGACAGCACTCAAAAATCAACAAGCATCAATTCAAGGACTCGAAACTCAGATAGGTCAACTATCTAAATTAATTTTTAAACGACCACAAGGTAGCTTGCCAAGTAATACTGAATCGAACCCAAGGGAACATCTCAATGCAATTGATGCTCAAGAAGGATGCGTTGAGCCTGAGCCAAAACAAAGGTAAGAAAAGGTGGAGAACAAAGGTGATGATGAGGTAAGTCATAATAAAACGGTGAACGTAGAATACAAACCTTGTGTACCATACCCTAACGCAATAAAGAAAGACCGCTTGGATGAACAATTCGATAAATTCCTTAAACTTTTGAAAAAATCACATATCAACTTACCGTTTATTGAAGCCCTATCACAGATGCCAAATGCAATGAAATTTTTAAGAGAGCTTTTAGCAAACAAGTGGAAGTTGGACGAAGCATCGCATGTAGAGCTAAACGTAGTTTGCTCGGCTATTCTACAGAATAAGCTACCCAACAAATTGAAAGATCCAAGGAGTTTTACAATTCCTTGCTTAATTGGTAGTTTAGATGTGAATAATGCATTAGCTAATTTAGGGGCAAGTATCAATGTCATGCCTTACAAAATGTTTAAGCAACTAGGTCTTGGGAAACCTAAACAAACTAGGATGAGCATTCAATTGGCAAATAAAACTATAAGATTTCCTAGGGGTATCATTGAAGATGTACTAGTAAAAGTGGATAAATTCATATTTCCCGTTGATTTCGTTATTTTAGACATAGAGGAGGATACCAACACCTTTTTGATCTTAGGGAGGCCCTTTTTAGAAACTGCTAAGAGAATTATTGATGTTGGCACAGGTTAGCTCACCCTTCGTGTAGGAGATGAGACGATCACCCTTCAAGCTCATAATTTTGGAAACACATCGAAAAGTGAAGGTAATTATCCACATCAATATGCTAAACTGATGATATGACACAATCCACTGTGCAGAAATTAAATTTGAAAGAAGTTCACGAGCCATGTTCTAGTAACAACAATAGAGGATCCATTCATGAAGAACGAAGGCTACAGATAGAGGAGCTAGACGAATGGCGACCACATAAATCGAGAACACCTGATAAACCGAAACTATGCCAAAACAAGCTCGATACCTCTCCAAATCAACTTAAGGTTGGAGATCAAGACTTATTAGATGCTGCAGACCCTCACATTGTCACTCCTAACCCGAATGAAAAAAACCCCTCTTACAATACTCAGTATTTTCCCATTCGATATAGTGGAGGTAAGTCATCCCAAGTTTGACACTTTTAAGGTAAATAATTCCCGGCTAAAGCTTTATTTTGATAAGAATAATAGCGGGAATGAGGAGTACGAACTCCTTAAACCAACTTGGCCATTCAACAGAGGGGTAAGTCGAGCTTAGACTATAAATAAGCACTTCTCGGGAGGCAACCCGAGCATTAACAGTATTAACTTCTTTTAATTTCTTTTAATTTTAGCGTTTAACATCTAATATAGCTCTTGAAAACAAGTTTACCACAGGGACACGACCGAGCACACGGGCGTGTGTAAAGCCGTGTGGAAACAGGGCAAGATTTTCCCAAAACAGGGGCAACGATAAACTGCCATAGCTGTACGACATGGCCGTGGGTGAACCTGCCAAAACGGCACGGGCATGTCGCGGACCGTGTTCAAAACTGAGAAACTAGCATGGGCGTGCGACATGCCCATGTCTAACACCCATGGGCAAACCTGTCAAATTAACACGGGCGTGGGGATTGTGTACACGGGCGTAGGAGAAGCGAACAAGGCAAAACATGGTCGTGCGAGAAGGCCGTGTTAACCAACACACCTGAGGAACACGGGCGTGTGTCGAATTTTAGACGCGCCAAAAATGGAAAAACGCGAAACACACGGCCTGAAATTGGGACACACGGGCGTCCCCTATCCATGTGCCCCAAAATCTATAAATACCTTGCACTATTCATTATCTTCCCCATTCAAAAACCCTAACCCTAGCTGCTGCAAGTCCACACGGCCTGCACTCCATACCCGTGCGTCGCCTCCAACTTCATTTTTTGACGCATTTTCTCCTCTTCCTAGCGTTTGTCTACTTTCTTTTCTATTTTATTGATTTTTAGGCCCAGTTATCATGATAATATGCAAGTTTTTGACTTCATTTCTATATTTTTTTTCATCATTTAAATATCACACCCATCATTTAGTTTAAGTTCTTGCATGCATTCTTTACTTTATTTATTTAGTTAGAAATAAAACTTTCATGATCAAGAATAGTTACAATTTTAGATGCATTTTATGTTCATGAGAGTTGTTAGGAAAACCTCATTCCTTTGTCATTTACATGCCATTCATATGCTCAACCACATGTCCTTACTTTGATAAATGTTAAGAAATTATGCTGTTAAAAGAAATTGGGTTGGTTATGCTTGGTTCATATTTTGGCTGAAATTATTTGTTCAAAGTTATGGATTTTCAATTTATATACCTATTGTTATTTCTTTTTTCTTTATTTGTATAGGTTCACAATGTCATCCTCACGAGGCAAGAAAGCCACCGTCCCCGCTTCGAAGAAAAGAAAGGGAGCATCATCCTCCGCGGGCCCTACCGTAAAAATTTGCCACCTATTCCTTCAGTTTCCTAATGGACCTCAAAAGGAAATATATCAGATACTACGGGCTCGACCCTTAACAGCGGGCCGCTGCATAGACTGGGCTGCTGTCGAACAAGTCCAGTTGGCTGACGCAATCCAGACTCTTTTTACCACCGACCCTTGGGAACAATTCTTTGGGATTATCAAGCAGACGTACCTCGAGCTCACAATGGAACTGTGTTCGACATTCCATCTTCAAACCGTCATGAACAACTATGACGATCCTGGCACAGTCCAGTTTTGCTTAGGCGGATTAGTCCGCCAACTAAGCGTTCTCGAGTTTGGTACCGCATTGGGTCTCTATACCGAGGAGTTTAGAGAGGAGAATGACTTACACGCTCTTGACTGCCATATCCATCGTTCTCCCTCACGGTATTGGGACGCCCTCGTCCCATGTTCGGCTACCTACGACCCCAGTCGCACAAAGGCATCATCCCTTCCTCCGTCCCTAAGGTAACTTCATTCTCTTTTATCTCACACTTTGACAGGATGGAGGGAGAGCACCGGCATCGTTACTACCCATGACGTCTATTATTTATGGTGTATGTCCAACGGGCACGTCATCGACCTCGCATACTTCATGGTCCTTGCCATACGCCACCAGACAGAGCGACATCGGAGAGGGGTCATCTCCATTGGCCATACGCGACTCGACTGGCGCATTACTTTAGACTTCTCAACATCGAGGCCCAAGCAGCATCCTTGACCCTTATTGGCCAGATGTCTCCACAAGGCATCTCAAGTATGATGAGCATGAGGATGATCGAGAGGCACCGAGGGACCTACCCTCCCCAATATCGTCTCGTTCAATCCACCGAGGAGGAGGTTCCCGAGGACATTACTGATGATGTTCCTACCCAACACGAGGACCTACTTCACCACCCATCACCACCACCTTCTCAGTCAGTTCATGCGGCGACTTCATACACTGACATCTCTAAGTGCCTTAATAGATTCGAGCAGCAATGTTTTCAAAGATTTGACAACATTGATGCTACTCTACAGCAGATTTTTCAGCACCTCCACATCTCATCGCCAGTCCCACCTCGCGAACCATCTAGCGATGAAGATGTTTAGAAATTTTTATTTTTCTCATTTTACGTTTTTATTTTTATTTTTATTTTCATTTAAGATAATTTTTTTATTTTTCTTTCATTTTTTTATTGGGATTTATAATATTTATCTAACAATCTTTACTCTCGGCTAATCTTTTACGAGTAAATCATTCTTCCTAATATCCCCTAAACAGTTCCTGGTTTTATCACAGTTATCACAGAGCTCCAAAGCTCACAATCATTTAGGAACTTCAAACTCCAATGGAAAAGGTTCACCATGGTTACCATGCCCTGCTCAATAAGGAGATATAATGTTCTTTTGGCACAGCACCTGTGGTATCCAACCTCTACTACCACCGGAGTATCCTCCTCAACCTTCATAACGCCAAACTAAGACATTCATTCAGTACTCAGGAAGTTTCAATTCTTTCCCTATCTTATGATCTTATATTTTCTTATATATCTAACCTTGAACATTGAGGGCAATGTACATCTTAAGTGTGGGGGGGTAATTATTTCATTATCTGAAAAATCCCTGAATAGTGATTTGTTCTCTTGTGAATTTCTCATATCATGTTTAAGTTGAATTTTGATTGACTGATAGTTTTGATTGATATATCTTGAATTAAAACATAGGCATTCATGCATTGATTGTTAAACTTTAAGACACTAGAAAATCAAGCATGATAAGTTGATTTTTAAGAATTTAAAATTTTAGGTTGTTTCCCCAAATTTAGGTATTATCTTGAATTGAATCCCATAGATTGAAACATTAAAAAGCCATAATGTTTGTGAGATTTTTGAGCCTTTTGAGCATTTATTAATTCTTTCATGCTCACTTCTATTATTGCTTTGAGTGTGCCAATATTGAACTGTTATTCTAGAACTTGCCTGATTATGCATTTCAAGACCACACTATTTGATTTGATATATCAAGATGATAGAGGCACTTAGGATTAACCCACTCATGCCATGAAAAGCCTACCTCCACGATTAACGCCTAGTGAACCCTTTTTGAGCCTAACAAGCCATTCCTTATACCACCCTCGATATTAAACATTAACCCATTATTGTTGAAATCCCCTTAAATTAATTTGATCCTCAATTTTTGTCGAGAATTGATTTGAATAAATTGCTTAACTATCTCTTGTTCTTAATAGTAATCCATGATATTTGACTTGTTAATTAAAAAAAAAACCCAATGTATATAAACCAGTAGTTATCTTTTGCTTGTAAATCTCATTCCATAGCCAAAGAAGAAAGTTTTGTTGTACACAAGTGATGATTTAATATTTTTTTCTAGTTAAGTAATTTTTCAAGTCAATCTCGATTCTAACCCTTTCTTTCAGCTTGTGACCACACCCCCTAACTAAGCCTCGTTACAACCCTTTAAAGACCTTTGGGTTGATGTATCATCTCGATTTATAGTGGTGGAGATTTGATTTTTATGCAAGCCTATGGTAATAACTTTTCATATTGACTGATGAGTGCTAATTTCATTGTCCTTAAACACTTCGAGTGATTTGAGTGAATCATTAGTGAGGATGTTAAATTCTGTGAGGTTCCAAATCAATGATAACTACTTAAGGGAGGGGAGATACCTAAGTTTTTCATGATTAAAATACTTACTTTAAAATGTTTGAAGCTCTAACCTTCTTTTAGTTGAATTCTCAATGTATGATTACTCATGAGATTATTTGAGATAATATTAATTGGAATTATAAGTTGAGAAAAAGGAAATTTTAACTGTGATTCGAGGATTTTGCTTGAGGACAAGCAAACGCTTAACTGTGGGGGTTTTTGATAAACCATAATTTATACATATTTATAACCCATGCTTAATGCATTTTATGAATGATTTCTCCTTAGATTTGGCGAATTTGATGCTCCTAATGCCTTAATTTCATGTTTTATTCTCAGGTAGGCATAGGAGAACGAAAGGAATGAGAAACGGGCTGAAAACGGAGAAAATGGGCCAAAGCACGAAATCAACACGGCCTAGACCTCTTCACACGGCCGTGTCAATTTGGCAGAATTGAAGCACGATTCACATGGGTATAACACACAATCGTATACCTTGAACATGGCCTGAAGTTATTACACATGGGGCATGTCACACAAGCGTGTCCCTGCCGAGCCCAAGTTAAGTCCAATTCGGAATGCCACTTTTGAGGGTTTTTAGGCATTCCAAAGCCTATAAATACACCTAGAAAAGGAAGAAAAGCGAGATGGAGAATAGGGAGTAAGAAATTACTCCAAGGAAGCAGATTGATCCATCTTAGAAGCTGGAGCCACTATCAAGACTGAAGATCTCTCCTCAATTTCCCCTTCAGGAGTTTTGGGTTTTCTTTATGTTTTGTAATTATTATTATTCTGAGATGTTTTCTTGTTTATTTATGAACAAAACCCCTAAATACCTAAGGGGGATGAAACCTATGACGAAACCTTGTAATTATTTCTGAATCGTATGATCAATATTTGACTTGTTCTTAATTATGTGTTCTTAATTCTTGTTTTGGTATTTCAGGATATCACTTCAAGTTACTACTCTTAGTTGGAGTAGGAATGGACCCTAACTAAGAGTAACTTTGTCATAATTAAGCGGAGTTGATTGCGCGTCTAGAGATAGGGTGACAAGATTTTGTCAGATTAGGGTGAAACCTAATAAGGGAATCCATAGATCGAGTTAATGCAACCTTAGGGTGTTAATTAGAGATAACTCTCGGTTATTCAACCTAGGGATTAAATGTTGTCAGTCTCAAAAGGGATAATAATATACATTAGGGATTTCTACGGACCAAGTTAAATGAATAAATTGTCTGGTTCGAAGCTAGAATAACAAGTAAAAGTCTAGGTGGATTTTTCTTTAGGTATTGTCTCAATCAATCGCTTTCCCCCAAAAGTAATTTCCAAAATTCTACTTCCTGTAAGTTCTTAGTTTAATTAATTAGTTAGTTAAAACAAAATCTCTTTTCTTCGGCTAAATAATAAGAAGACAGTCATTACTAGTACTCCTAGTCCTTTGGGTTCGACAATCCGGTCTTGCTAAAACTATACTACTGTTCGATAGGTACGCTTGCCTACATTGTGATAATAGTCAGTTTCAAGAACGATTCATTATAAATTTATAAAACTTATCATAGGAAAATCGATGATCATTATTCTTGGAAGACCTTTTCTTGCTACAGGAAGAACTTTGATTGATGTCCAAAAAGGTGAACTAACCATGATGATGAATGATCAGTATATCACCTTCAATGTATTCGATTCCTTGAAATGTACTGATGAGAATGAAGAGTGTCACGCCATTTGTTTGATAGAAACAACAATGCAGGAAGAGTTTACAAAATTGTTCCATAACAATTTTGATAGTGAGATAGATTCGCTTAAGATAAATGAAGCAGACACTTTTAAAGAATTCAGTGAATTCATGGAGGCAAAGCAGATTGTGGACAAACCAGGAAGAAAGTTTGAGTCCTTGGATTTATTGACTCCTACTTTCACTCCTCCTAAACCATCTATAGAGGAGCCTCCTACACAGAGTTGAAACCTTTGTTGATGCATTTAAAATATGCTTACTTGGGAGAAAACAACACCTTGTCGGTAGTTATTTTTATGGATCTGACACCCGATCAAGAGGCCAGGTTGTTGGAAGTTCTCTAGCGATCTAAGAAGGCATTAGGATGGAAAATTACCGACATCAAGGGAATCAACCCTTCTCTATACATGCATAAAATTTTATTGGAGGATTGTCATAGTAATACTATTGAACAGCAGAGAATGTTGAATCCCATCATGAAGGAAGTTGTTAAAAAAGAGATTATCAAGTGGCTCAATGTTGGTATTATCTACCCTATCTCTCATAGTTCTTAGGTGAGTTCTGTACAATGTTTGCCCAAGAAAAGAGGTGTCAAAGTGGTCAGCAATGATAACAATTAATTCATAACAACTCACACTGTCACGGGATGGAGAGTGTGCATGGATTATCACAAGCTCAATAACGTAACCAGGAAGGACCACTTTCCCTTACCATTTATTGATCAAATGTTGGACAGATTATTTTGGAAGGCATTCTACTATTTCTTGGATGGATATTCAGGGTATAATCAAATTGCTATAGCTCCTAGTGACCAAGAGATGACAACTTTCACTTGTCCATATGGACGTTTGCGCTTAGAGGAATGTCATTTGGGTTATGTAATGCAACGGCAACATTTCAACGTTGTATGATAGCAATATTCTCTGACATGGTGGAAACTTTTCTTGAAATATTTATGGATAATTTCTATGTCTTTGGGAATAACTTTGAGAGATGTTTGAAAAATCTTGTCTTGAATTGGGAAAAATGTCATTTCATGGTCTGCGAAGGCATTGTTCTGGGTCATAAAGTATCGCATCAAGGGATTGAAGTTGACAAAGAAAAAGTTGAGGTAATAGAAAACTTATTGCCTCCTACTAGTGTCAAGGGTATTCACAGTTCTTAGGCCATGCAGGCTTTTATAGAAAATTCATTAAGGATTTCTCGAACATATCAAAACCCTTGTGCGCCTTATTGGATCAAAATAGACCTTTCAATTTTGATGAACGTTGTTTGGTAGCTTTCGCGGGAATTGAAGAAACAACTGGTAGCAGTACTAATTGTGAGTGGACATTGACTTCCGAACTAATGTGTGACGCTAGCGATTATGCTGTGGGAGTAGTGTTGGGGAAAATGAAGGAAAAGGTATTTCATACAATCTATTATGTAAGCAGGACCCTAACAGATGCGCATCTTAACTACACCACCACTAAAAAAGAGTTATTGGTTGTTATATTCACGTTTGATAAATTTTAATCTTATTTAATTGGTACAAAGGCCATAGTCTACACAATCCACTTTGCTATTAAGTATTTGGTGACCAAGAAAGATTCCAAGCTGAGATTGATGCATTGGATACTCTTGCTGCAGGAGTTTGATTTAGAAATTCGGTAAAGAAAGGGGATTGAAAATCAAGTGGCTGATCACCTGTCAAGGTTAAAAGCTAGAAATGAATATAGCAATGTCAAACTTATTAAGGAAGACTTCCTAGACAAGCAACTATTAGTTTCCATGGCATTACCTTGGTATGCGAATATAGTGAACTTCTTAGTAAGTGGTTTGATGCCACTTGATCTTAACAACCAAAGAAGATGAAAATTCCTTCATGATACCAGACATTATTATTGGGATGAACCCTTCCTATTTAAGCATTGTGCTAGTCAGGTAATTAGGAAGTGTGTCCCTAATGACGAAATACACAGCATTCTGTAACATTTTCATTCAGCTCCTTATGGAGGAAACTTTGGAGGAATAAGAACTGCTCCATAGGTACTCCAATCTGGTTTTTATTTGCTAAATATGTTCAAGGATGCCCATAAATTTTATAAGTCATGTGGTTGTTATCATAGGGCATGCAATCTATCTAGGAGACACGAAATTCCGCTGCAAAATACCCTAGAGATTAAGTTGTTTGATGTCTGGGGAATAAACTTTATGGGTCCATTTCCACCCTCATTGGGCAACCTATACATAATCGTGGTAGAGGGCCATGTCTCTAAGTGGGTGAAAGGAGTTGCTCTCTCTACTAATGATGTAAAGTCAATGATGAAGTTCTTACACAAGAACATCTTTACAAAGTTTGGAACAACACGAGCCATTATCAGTGATGAATGATATTATTTTGATTGCAGGCTAGTGGCTAATGTCTTACACAGGTAGAGGGTGAAACATAAGATTTTCATGACATATCACCCCCCAAAAAATGAAAAAGTTGAGATTTCTAACAGAGAAATTAAGCAGATTCTGGAAAGAGCGGTGAACCCAACTTAAAAAGACTAGTCCTCCAGACTGGATGAAGCTTTGTAGGCTTATCGTACTACATTTAAAACACCATTGAGGATGTCCCCATTTAAGCTTGTCTATGGAGAACCTTGTCATTTTTCAGTTGGGTTAGAGCATAAGGCATATTAGGCTGTGAAACAATTGGACATGGATTGGAAAGCTACTAGCAATAGAAGATTATTGGAGTTAAATGAAATGGAAGAATTCAGGGCATAAGTATATGGGAATGCTAAATTATACAAGGAGAAGACCAAACGTTGGCATGATAAGAGGATTATGCCATGACACCTTGAACCAAGACAACAAGTGTTGTTATTCAACTCAAGGTTAAAGTTGTTCCCTGGCAAACTGAAATCCCGATGGCCAAGTCCTTTCGAAGTAACCCAAGTATAACTTCATAGAGCTATTGATGTCAAGGATATAAAGACAGGAGTCACATTTAAAGTTAATGGACAATGCTTGAAGCACTACTGGGGTGCTCATGTGTATCAGGACGAACAATCCATTACCCTCCGTGATGTTTAACCTCAGCATTTCGATAATTTTTTTTTTCATTTTATTTTTGCTACTTTTAATTTTCTCCTAGTTCTTTCATTTAACTTGTTTAATAAATTTTGTTTACTTTGCAGTGCAAGTATTTCTTTTTCCTTGGCAGCCATTGAGAAGTTGGGCCCCATATGCAATAATTTGGCCCAACAAAATTTTTTCCCAAACCTTTAGCATCAAAATTTCTATTTCCCTCCAATTCTCAATATCCAATTACCCACGTCAGGCCATAATTACTGCCCATCCAATCACCCTTGTCACACCCCTAATTACCACTTACGTTGCCGTCTTTACCTCTACCTTTACACTAATCCCCTCATTTTTTTCCCTCACAGTTACCCTAAATCTTTTATCTCTCAAAGCTACTTGTGTCTCTTCAACAACTGAAAAATTTCCCTTTTCTCTTCTAAATTGACATTTTCCCTAAACCTTAACAATGGCTACATGATTTACACCCCAGACAGCTGCTATGGCAACACGAACATTCTTCAATGTTACGGATAGAAGAGAAGTATAAGAACAATATACCCAAGAGGCCATTTTGCCTCGAAAAGTGTTTTCTTTCCAAAGATGAACCTTTTATGGGGTATGACGCCTCCATCTCTTCTGTGGTAGAAAAACATGGTTGGCAAATCTTTTGCTTAAATCCTGAAGATGTTTTGACTAAGCTTGTTCGTAAGTTTTACGGTCACATCACTTTACCCAATAATGCTTTCATATATGTTCGAGGAGCGTTAGTGTTGTTTGATGAAGACAACATCAACGCTTAATATGGGCTCTCCGATGTACAAGACGAGCATTCTCAATTTGCTACAACTGTCACCTCTGATGGCTTGAATCAAGTTCTGCAAGACCTTTATGTTGAGGGAACTCAGTGGATGGTATCTAGGCAAGATTGTTACATAGTTGAAAGTGTGTCCTTAAAGCCAGTCGAAAAGTTTGGTATCATTTTTTAAAGACGCGATTAATCCCTTTTACCCAGAACTCTACAATCTCCAAAGAGCGGATGTTGCTGCTCCGCTCCATCATGATGGGTAGAAAGATTAATACGGGCAAAACAATCTTCAATGAAGTCCACTGCTGTGCGCATAAAAATGCAGGGAGTCTCAACTTTCCATCCCTAATTACTGCACTTTTCCAACGTGTTAATGTCCAAGTCTATCTCAGCGAGGATATAACCCCAAATAAGGGGACTATCACAAGGGTTATTGTAGGTAAGATATCTGGAGCGGCCTTGTCGCAGCAACAACCACTTAGCTCAGCTTCTTCATCCTCTACACCAACATTTTCCATAACAACCACTTCTACTTCCTATAATCTATTTGAGCAGCAAGTGCTCAGCTCATTTGAGAGGTTGCAGAAGTAGCTTAATCTCTTCGAGATTCAACAACTTCGAATTCTTGTGGACTTAGAAAAGGTGCAAGAACGAATGGACATTTTCTGGGCCTATATGGAGAAGAGAGATGCTACCCTGAATACATCTCATTAGAAAAACTTAACCAAGCCCATGCTTGCATTCCCTAAATTTCCTAAGAAATTACAAGCACCAGTCGAAGAAGGGATGGTCGAAGTAGAGCCAGCTGCAGTAGATCCTAGAACCATCAACCCTGCTACTGTAGAGAAAGAAACCTAATCACCTGATGAAGATGTAGAGAAGACTAAATGAATCCACATAGAGACCGATGACGAGGGGACTGAAGAAGCAACCCTTACACCGGCACCACCGGAGGATAGTACTGCAGTTGTCCCACCTGCATCTAGTGAAACAATGACTGAACAAGACCACAAAATCAATCGTATCATTGATGAGATCACCAAGTCTGACGATGGTGAGAAGGATGTGCCACTTCAATCAAAAAATGGAAAATGCATTATAAGCATTTGACACGTAAGTCTACCCGTTAAAATTGAACCGACGATAATCAAGCTCTAAGCCAGGGGATTTTTTCCCCCTTTATTTTTGCCATCATAACATCCATAGTTTTGCCATGACATTTTAGGTGTAAATATATTCTTGCATTCATGATTCATGTTTTTGCATGCATTGAAGACAATACATCCCTTAGGTTTGGGGGTGTGTTGAGCATTTAGGATGCATTAGATATTTAGTTGAGCATGTTCATTTTTCCATGACACATGTAATTGTCATGGATTGTTTAGCCTGTTATGAGTGTAATTTTTGTCTGTGATGTTCGATGAAGAATTAATTCTTCAATAAATCTAGAAAGATGTGATAGTGGATTAGGAGAATTTAGCTTAGGATAGTTTGCATGAGAATCGACCACTAAAAATAAGATATCCTAAATTTAATTACAATTGGTCTATAGTAAGTTCTTTTAATAAACTTAGAGATTTTTGAAGCTAAGCTCAGTAAAATGGCAATACTCAATAATGAATAAAATGGTGAAGCTTAAGAAAATCAAAGAAATGCCATAAAACTCCAATGCTTAGAATTGCCAAATAGGTTAGCAACTCTTTGTTTGCTCTATTTTTTTGTTGATTAGAAAAGGAAAGTTTAGCGATAGTGTGTAATAAAGAAAAAGAAGTTTAGGGGCACTCCACTGTAGTAATAGGCTGAGTAGCTAAGGAGGTAGTTGTTTGATCCATCCATCATCTAAGTCAAAAGCCTTAGCTTCATGAGTGAATTCCATTCCACTTGTGACATGATTGAATACTTCAATTTATGCTCCACTGTGATTGTCAAGTCAGAGAACCATGTGATGAGCTGAATCCCTTAGTATCCTAAAATAACTATATATAAGGGGCCATGGTTAAAAAGAAAATTGAGTTTAGTAAAAGATGAACCAAGTAAATTAAGAGATATTTGCTATACTCAAATTGCATACATGAGTCTGTAGGATTTTTATTCTTAGGGAAATATTTTCTACACTGCCTTTACTGAACAAACTTATGAAGCTTCAACAAATTTTTAGACATAGAAGATTTTTGAGAATTTTGTAATGCCCCGTACTCGAGACCGTCGCAGGAGTCGAACACGAGGTGTTAACAGACTTAATTCATTACTTTAAACAGCTCAAACAATTTATTTTTAAAATTTTTAGTCAAGCTAGCAATCTGTATCAAAGTCGCCTAAAAATTCATATCTCAAGTTTTGAAACTCAAAATCCAATCCGTAAATTTTTCCTGAAACTAGACTCATATATCTATTTACTAATTTTTTTATAGAATTTTTTGTCAAGCAAATTAGTACAGTTTATTAGTTAAAATCTCCCCTGTTTCAGGGTTTGACTGCTCTGACATCTGTGTATTACGAATCAGATATCTCCCTGTACAGAGTTTCAATGACTATGATGTTTATTTCTAATAAAACTAGACTCAATAAGGAATCTGTACATATAAATCATGACTTCTAAATATCTTTGAAAAATTTATGGTGAATTTCCAAAGTCAGAATAGGGGATCCAAAAATTTCTCTGGCCCTGTTTCACAAAAATTTAAACATCTCATAAAATATAATTCATATACCTGTTTTGTTCCATCCATATGAAAATAGACTCATCAAGCTTCAATTCCATAACTTATTCATTATTTAATTCTATTTCTACTATTTTTAGTGATTTTTCAAATTCACGTCTCTATTGTTGTCTGAATCTATTTTATGGTAAATTTTACCCATTTCATGGTTCCCATGGATTAGCTAGCAATTTAGCATACATAACACCAAATATGATCATGATTAGCCATTCCAATGGCTAATCATTACCAAGCATTTCCATACCACTCAATAACCATATCATAAGACCATGTATACAAAATGATTATAATGCTATACATGCCATACTCAAAATATACAAGCCATTATGCCAAGATGGTATACGGATAGTGTGAGCGTGCCTCCGACAGTTTCCGATTTCCGAGCTGGCTTGTCAACACTACAAGGAATGAAAAGGAGGGAGTAAGCACAAATGCTTAGTAAGTTCACATGCAAATAGCAAGTAACACAACTATATAAGCAAACATAAACATCATTTGCATGATCATCACCGAGACATTCATATCACATTTTCATTTATCATCTTACCATATTGTTGTTATATTGAGTTTTCAACCCGAGGGTTAAGTACATACCTGTTCAAAGTATCCATTT
The DNA here is from genome assembly GCA_025698475.1 of Gossypium anomalum. Lineage (NCBI taxonomy): Eukaryota > Viridiplantae > Streptophyta > Magnoliopsida > Malvales > Malvaceae > Gossypium > Gossypium anomalum. Next base: position 63,487,711 of record CM046965.1, read on the forward strand.
CACAACACTTACCAATACGTCCCTTTCATCTCGAGTACTTCTTCATTTGAGTAGAATATTACCCGTTGAACACATCGAAATATAATTCGGATACACGAAAAGTTTGCACATAAGTGCCACATATGTAGCCAAGCTACCATGTAACCCCCCCATAAGTGAACTCAGACTCAACTCAACGAGCTCAGCCGTTCGCATCCATGAGTGAACTTGGACTCAACTCAACGAGTTCGGATGCCCAAATATCCTAGTGACATGTCACTTGTATCCTAATCCATTCCTAAAGTTCAACGGGACCTTTTTCCCAATCATGTGTCTCAACCATCTTCTACGGAATGCCGATACTGATACTCGATAGTATTTCACATTTTCCAAGTATATCACATAATTTGACATATTATCAAACAATTATCACGAGTATAATATTTCATAATAATTATCATATCATTTAAATAACATAAAAACATTTAAAATAATAACTATGTTACCAACATTTACATATGAACTTACCTCAATGTGAAAATGGCTACTTTTACCATTTCGTCTACAACTTGGTATTTTCCCCATTTTAGCCCGAATTTTAGTTTTCCTTGATCTATCATTTAAAATATAGTCTAATTAGGGCTCACATTATTCAAATTAACCCAAAATCATATTTTGGCAAAATTACAATTTTGCCCCTAAACTTTTGCATATTTACACTTTTGCCCCAAAGCTCGTAAATTAAACTTCAGCATATTTTCTTATGTTTTATGACATGCTGAACATTTTTTCCTTCTATGACAACATCAAATTCTCACTCTAACACATAGTTATGAACAATAACAATTTTTACCGATTAAGCCGTTTTACTCATTTTTGCTTAAAATCGCTTAGCAAAAGTTGTTTAACATAATTTCAGCCTTCATATTCTACCATAAAACATCAAAATAAACACATTTCACCTATGGGTATTTTTCCAAATATGAACCCTAGCTTAAATTATTGCTAGAATAAGCTTAATCAAGTTACCGGGATTCCAAAAACGTAAAGAACTTGAAAAATGGGGCTAGAACGGACTTACAATCGAGCTTGGAAGCTTGAAAAACCCTAGCCAAGGGTTCTCCTTGCTATATTCGTCCATGGGGTTGAAGATGAGCAAAATTGGCTTTTAATTTTGTATTTTAATTCATTTTACCCCTAAATGACCAAAATACCCATACTACTAAACTTTCCAAAAATTCCATCCCTCCAATTTTTGTCCATAGACATAGAAATTGGTAAAATTTCTATTTTAGACCTCCTAATTAATATTTCAAAACAATTTCATACTAGAAACTTCTAGAATGCAAGTTTTGCAAATTATTCGATTTAGTCCCTAATTTCAATTTAAGCACCTTATGCATAAAATTTCTTCACGAAATTTTCACACAATCATGCAATCATATCATAGACCTCAAAATAATCATAAAATAATTATTTCTATCTTGGATTTTGTGGTCACGAAACCACTATTTCGACTTGGCCCAAAATCGTGATATTACAACTCTCCCCCTTTTGGGATTTTCGTCCCTAAAATCTTACCGAAAAGGTGGTCTTCACTTTTAATCTCATATTCGGTGCTGAAGAGCTTTCACTTAGGTCAGCACTCTAATACATCTCTTTAATTTCTCATATGGTCTAAAAGCTTACAGCCTCAACTCTCAACTGTTCTTAAATTTTCAACCCTTCTCGCTTCCCATGATATCATGACATAAAACCAGGATCTTAACTTGATTAATGGAGACCTAATTCCAAGAAATCCAACATCAAAAAGACCTGAAATTCCATGAATCGATGAGTAGGAATTCATTCAATACCGATATGATTTATAGATTTCTCCAAACATTTAAGAATAGGATACATCACATTTTCCTCTTTCTGCCATAGAAATAATTCTGATATGGCCTCAAGAATAATCCTTCTCATTTCCATCCCAATATCAACATTGACAAGGATAATTTTGATAGATCCCAATGCTCGACTTTAACCTCTTTAATAACTCGAGATTTTATGTAACATCGAATGCTCTAAACTATCACATTACCTCACTGTCTTGAAACACATCACAATTCATACAACAGTACATTATTGAAAGTCAGGAAGTCTTTGCTCAATGTAGACTAGTCTAGTTCAGACGCTTCGGTTACCAATATTCTCATCTATCCGAACTCACAACATGTAATAAACTTTTCAGCTTTCATAAGATGAAAACCTTATCATTCGTAGTGACTTTAACTAATATCCAACTCTTTCTAATAAATATAAACTTCTCGTTCGGACTATTTACTCTTTTATCAAGACAAAAATGAAATTCTATTATCGACTTGAGAAAAATAATCCCGACGTAATTGTCACATGAAATCTTTCAAATAAATAATTCACCATACCGATGAAACTCGCACTTTTATCACCTATGCCTTTACGATGTCAAATCCTTACACGTAAATTAGAAAAAATCCCAATACTAAAATCACCATATTACCAAGATCAAATTAGAAGTATAGTCATATTTGACATGATTATCACGAAATAAGAATGCACTTCAACATGAGTCGTAATTGACAAATTATGGAACAAAGATAACAAGAAAACCGAATAAAGAAATCCAAAATAGAGAAACCCGAATAAAGAAATCCAGAATAAAAAGATCCAGGATAAAGAAACCCAAGATACGATACTATGCCAGAGAATCGAAAACCAAACTCATAGAAAAAATATAGAATACCCCGATAATTCTTCACAAAAAGAAAGTCCAAAAGAAAACATCATTTAATCCCACTGAAATCAAATATAACAAGATCAATATATCTTCCCATACATATATATCGATGAAGCATCAAGTAGAAGAAATAGAATTATAATATCATATGTATTCTCTCATCAATTCTTATCGATTTAAATGAAATAGAATACCCGATGAAATAGAGCAATATAAATTATAAACCAGTCAGACTACCAATGCTTTCATCCAAACTAGAATTAGAAGACATTCCCATATAACAAGAATTTCTTCAGAAGATCAATAGCCATAGAAATATTTCTGAGAATGGGTAAACACATAGAACATCTCAAAAGAGATCACAAATCTGTCCCACCATAATCATCACACACTCGATAGTTCACATTTCAAATATCATTTCCCCAACTAGTTCTGCCGTCACAAATTTCATATTAAACCATTCACTAAAGAAGGCCAGTTCTGAATAAATTTCGATTTATACTTTTCTCGACCTTGCACCTAAGTAATTCGATTTACCAAAGAGAATTCCTTCTCTAATTGGGACAGTGCATAACTCCAATAATCTTTACGTCAATCCAATACTTTACTGGCTCTAACTTTACTTATCAGCTCATTTTCAATCTCTGATCATACTTATAATTATTTTATCACTGAACTCTTTGGGTTCTCAACCGGAAACTTATTCAATACAAATCTCATGAAATTCCATTATAAGTACCACTTCGGTAAGGGGGAGGGGTTGTAGGACCTCTGACTCGACTTTCTTATACATACACATATGACACAACTTCCATCATCATAGCAACATCATCAAAATCATGTCATTCATTCAGGCAACGCAACATTCATGTTGGCTTACACAAATTTTCCTACTGTTCCATTTAGACAATATACTTATGCATACATTCTATGTTTTCTAGATAGCTTTACTTATCCATTCATTCAATTAAATTAATTCATGCTCATAACATCATATAGGGCCAAACAAACATAGATATTTGCATCATAATCACAACTTTCATTTCGTGCATCATGTACATGTCATTACAATCATATAATTCAGTCCAACAATTTAACACAGATAAGTTCATTTCATTATAATCCTTTATCTCATAAAAATTATATATCATTAGCATTCATCAGCATTCGACGTCCAAATCAAGACAAGGACATTTTCATTCATATCATAATATTATGACTTTTATTCATACCTCTACTACTTTCTATTTATTTCGTTCATCTTATCAAGTAAGTCATATACACTACATCATATGAGCATTAAGCAAATATGGATATTTATCACATATGTATCATAAACTTTTATTCGTACTTTTCTGAACCGAGACTTATCATAATCATAATTTTACTCAAATACCTTCACATAACATTGAACATGGTCAGCACAGCTCGGTTGGAGAGTACCCTGTCTAAATAAGACGGTACTCATATGCGTCGGATGACATCACACTATCACAGATCAGTGGCATGTATAGCTAAATTTTTACGCATGCTAAGTTAGTCCGAGAACCGACTAAACCTGCTTTGATACCACCAAATGTAATGCCTTGTACTCAAGACCGTCGCCGGAGTCGAACACGAGGTGTTAACAAACTTAATTCATTACTTTAAATGGCTCAAACAATTTATTTTTAAAATTTTTAGTCAAGCTAGCAATCTGCGACATAGTCGCTTAAAAATTCATATCTCGAGTTTCGAAACTTGAAATCCAATTCTGTAAATTTCCCCTGAAACTAGACTCATATATCTATTTACTAATTTTTTTATAGAATTTTTGGTCAAGCAAATTAGTACAGTTTATTAGTTAAATTCTCCCCTGTTTTAGGGTTCGACTGCTCTGACCTCTGTGTATTACGAATCAGATATCTCCCTGTACAGAGTTTCAATGACTATGTTGTTTATTTCTAATAAAACTAGACTCAATAAGGAATCTGTAAATATAAATCATGACTTCTAATCATCTTTGAAAAATTTATGGTGAATATCCAAAGTCAAAACAGGGGATCTAGAAATTGCTCTGGCCCTATTTCACAAAAATTTAAACATCTCATAAAATATAACTCATATACCTATTTTGTTTTATCCATATGAAAATAGACTCATCAAGATTCAATTCCATAACTTATTCAATATTTAATTACATTTCTACTATTTTTAGTGATTTTTCAAATTCACGTTACTATTGCTGTCTGAATCTATTTTATGGTAAATTTTACCCATTTCATGGTTCCCATTGATTAGCTAGCAATTTAGCATACATAACACCAAATATGATCATGATTAGCCATTCCAATGGCTAATCATTACCAAGCATTTCCATACCACTCAATAACCATATCATAAGACCATATATACAAAATAATTATAATGCTATACATCCCATACTCAAAATATACAAGCCATTATGCCAAGATGGTATACGGATAGTGTGAGCGTGCCTCCGACCGTTTTCGATTTCCGAGCTGGCTTGTCAAAACTACAAGGAATGAAAAGGTGGGAGTAAGTACAAATGCTTAGTAAGTTCACATGCAAATAGCAAGTAACACAACTATATAAGCAAACATAAACATCATTTGCATGATCATCACCGAGACATTCATATCACATTTTCATTTATCATCTTACCATATTGTTGTTATATTGAGTTTTCAACCCGAGGGTTAAGTACATACCTATTCAAAGTATCCATTTCACAACACTTACCAATACGTCCCTTTCATCTCGAGTATTCCTCCATTTGAGTAGAATATTACCCGTTGAACACATTGGAATATAATTCGGATACACGAAAAGTTTGCACATAAGTGCCACATATGTAGCAAAGCTACCATGTAACCCGCCCATAAGTGAACTCGGACTCAATTCAACGAGCTCAGGAGTTCGCATCCATAAGTGAACTCGGACTCAACTCAACGAGCTCGGATGCCTAGTTACATCTCTCGAACTCGGACTCAACTCAACGAGTTCGTACATTCGCATCCATAAGTGAACTCGGACTCAACTCAACGAGTTCGGATGCCCAAATATCCTAGTGACATGTCACTTGTATCCTAATCCATTCCTAAAGTTCAACGGGACCTTTTTCCCAATCATTTGTCTCAACCATCTTCTACGGAATGCCGATACCGATACTTGATAGTATTTCACATTTTCCAAGTATATCACATAATTTGACATATTATCAAACAATTATCACGAGTATAATATTTCATAATAATATCATATCATTTAAATAACATAAAAACAATTAAAATAATAACTATGTTACCAACATTTACATATGAACTTACCTCATATGTGAAAATGGCTACTTTTACCATTTCGTCCACAACTTGATATTTTCCCCATTTTAGCCCGAATTTTAGTTTTCCTTGCTCTATCATTTAAAATATAGTCTAATTAGGGCTCACATTATTCAAATTAACCCAAAATCATATTTTGGCAAAATTACAATTTTGCCCCTAAACTTTCACATATTTACACTTTTGCTCCAAAGCTCGTAAATTAAAATTCAGCATATTTTCTTATGTTTTATGACATGCTGAACATTTTTTCCTTCTATGACAACATCAAATTCTCACTCTAACACATAGTTATGAACAATAACAATTTTTACCGATTAAGCCGTTTTACTCATTTTTGCTTAAAATCGCTTAGCAAAAGTTGTTTAACATAATTTCAGCCTTCATATTCTACCATAAAACATCAAAATAAACACATTTCACCTATGGGTATTTTTCCAAATATGAACCCTAGCTTAAATTATTGCTAGAATAAGCTTAATCAAGTTACCGGGATTCCAAAAACGTAAAGAACTTGAAAAACGGGGCTAGAACGGACTTACAATCGAGCTTGGAAGCTTGAAAAACCCTATCCATGGTTTCTCCTTGCTATATTCGGCCATGGGGTTGAAGATGAGCAAAATTGGCTTTTAATTTTGTATTTTAATTCATTTTACCTCTAAATGACCAAAATGCCCTTACTACTAAACTTTCCAAAAATTTCATCCATGTCCAACTTTTGTCCATAGACTTAGAAATTGGTAAAATTTCTATTTTAGACCTCCTAATTAATATTTCAAAACAATTTCATACTAGAAACTTCTAGAATGCAAGTTTTGCAAATTATTCGATTTAGTCCCTAATTTCAATTTAAGCAGTTTATGCATAAAATTTCTTCACGAAATTTTCACACAATCATGCAATCATATCATAGACCTCAAAATAGTCATAAAATAATTATTTCTATCTTGGATTTTGTGGTCACGAAATCACTATTTCGACTAGTCCCAAAATCAGGATATTACAAATTCAAGTAAAAAATGCTCTCTATATGGTTTGGCAATACAAAAGTGGTTATATGGCCATGGCAATTCTTGCATTCACGCATTCATGAATACTTTGCTTGAGGGCAAGTAATAACTTGGGTTTGGATGTGTGATAACTCCTGAAAAGAGTTATATTTCATGCCTTTAAACTTAGTTAATTTCCTATACTTAAGTGATTTTAATTGCATCTTAGGATTTGGCATTGGTGTTTTTAGAGCATTGCATTAAAGAGCTTGGGTTGTGCTTAAGTATTATTACATGTTTCTTTTAATTGCCTGTGGGAAGGACTTGCTTGGTGATTGATTGGGAGGTGTAGAGTGTATAAAAAGGAGTAAAGGATTAAAGATTTTCCATAGCAAAATTTGGACAGTTTTCCAACACAAATGATGTGGTAATGCTGGGAAGATACCTAGTCAGCACTTAATGCGTATCGTTCTTGGCTCTAGTTGTACTTGTACCAAATAAATCCACCCAAAAATAAGAGGAAGGATTATGGGATGATGGACTTACCCTAGAAGGAAAGATATTAAAGCCAAAAAGGGAACCCTAAAGAGAGGGAGGATCCTTAGGCAAAATAGAGGGTAGCGACTAAGAACAAGGGCTGAGAGAAAAGGGGGAAAATGGAAGCAATCATCCTTAGCCACCACAAGACATTGCGTCACCTGTGTTGAGAGCTAGATAGGCAAAAGCTATCTCCTCGTATTCCTTCTTTTATTTCCTATCTTGCTTCCTCTTGAGCTTAATTGATGAAGATGATGTTGGTTGTTGTATTAAACTTGAATTTTATTTGCCCAATCATGAGCTAAATCTCTTAGGTTTGGGATTACTTTGATGAAACCCTTATTTCTATTAATGGTTAAAGTTTAAATATGTATTCTTCTACTATTTTATTCAATGGTATTTCAAGTTGCATGTAGATTGTACATTGAAAAATATGCAACAAATTTACAAAGAAAACTCAATTCTGACAAGGTTAGGTTAATTAGATTGAAGTTTAATGATATGAATGAATGTTTAATCAATTACTCGTAGTAGTCTCTAGGCATAGAGTAGTATCTCATACGAAAGGATTAAGAAATATTAATGGGAACCAAACTCAAGGCCTATAGATATATAGTGCCTTAGGTGAGATAACTCAAGGTCTTACTCTTGAAATAGGCAAACCATTGTAGTACCGTTTTGAGCAGTAAGATAATTATGATTTTGCTGAGGTATTATTAGTGAGTAAGGGTAGATTCTTAGTAATCCCAGCCTTCCCAATCAACATCGTAGTCCCTTTATCATTTGTTGTAGTATCTTTGCCACAACATTTTTAATTGTTTACTTGTTTCTTTTGCACAGTTTAGACTTCATCATTCTTTCAATTGCCACAGCATTCTTATTATTGGTTTGCCATAGAATTAATCACATTTCACTATAATAACTTGACCTATTTACACCTATCTTATCCTTGTTAAGATAATCTCACTATAATAATGATGGTTATTTTGGTAAAGTACTTAATAAGACTAAGATTTGTGTAGAGATGGAAATTTTAAGAAGATTTGAAAGGTAATGAGAATGTATTCTGAAAAAGAGTGTAAACATGATATGTTGTAACACCCTTAACCAGTCTCCATCATTAGATTAAGGTTAAGGAGCAGTACCGTACAATTGGAAAACAATTAACATCATAACATTTAGATAACTAAACGTATTATAAACTATTCAATCATATAAGTTTTGTCCCTAAATCAAGCCTTCGGGGCCCTAAAAAGAGCTTAGAAATTATTCGGGACTAAATTGAAACAAAACAAGAATTTTATGAAAAAGTTACAAAAATTGGAAAACAGGGGTCACACGGCCATGTGGCCAGGTTGTGTGACATAGCCCAGGCTGTGTAACATTCAGAAAAGGGACACACGGTCATGTCCCAACCCTTTTCCTCACCTGTCTAACTCGCTGAGTAGGGTCACACGACCATGTCATGGGCCATGTAACTCTCTGACCACACATGGTCGTGTGTCAGGACGTGTGCTAGGCTGTGTAACTCACAAAATTAAAACACTAGAATTTTACAAAAGGCACACGGTCATGTCGCCAGGCCATGTGACAGTGTAACGCTCGGGTTTGTGCAAGTGTACACAGTCGTTATCAAGTAATAAGTAAGTATCGAGTTATCGTCTCCACAGGGATTGTATTTGTGCTAAGTCACTTAATTTGTAAAAGTATATTAACAATTTGATAAAAAAAATAATATAATTGTGAAAGTGATGAAAAGTTAAGTATATGAAACTAAATGCAATGATCCCTAATGCAATTTATCCTAAGTATGCAAACTATATGAATGAGATAGATTTTAGCAAAATTAACACAATAAACAACAATTATAACATAAATAAGCTAGGACAATTACTTTAATTAAACTCAAATTATTATCAACAAGCTTATCAATATTCAAAAAAACATTCCATGGCAACTCGATCTTTCATGAGTTTGGAAACCACGTTAGGTCCTTTCGGAATCCTTTACTTAGTAAATACGCATTTTAGTGATCCTTATTTACTAAGGGTTTCATAGTATTCGTGCGAGGTAACAGGGACGTGTTAGGTTTGAAACAGTTTAATTACACAAATTTAAAAACTATGCAGATAACAGAGCCTCATTAGGGTTGTTATGCAACCTGTAATTTAATCAGGTTAGGATTTAAATTGAGCATGCACATTTCAATTATGCGTCCATTAGCCGTCGTCTGGTTAGGATCGCTCGCTAATTCAGGTGCATTTCAATCACGTATGAATGAAATATAGACTTGATTTTAATTGAAAACATGATTGATTGAGGCACAAACATTATAAGCATGAATCAAATAATTATTATTAAATCAAAGAATCATCCTAGCTTAAATAAAATTAAGCTATCATTGTTGTAAATAAGAACAAAGAACACATAGAAAACATTCTTGAATTAAATTAAAGTAAGAAAGATTAAACCTAATTCAGAGTGGCTGTCACCCAATACTCTAACTGATGAGGGCTCCTTCGTTCCTTTGCTTTGCTCTTTTGCTGATGGCTCTCGGAGATGGCTGACCAAGGGTTCTTTAAGAGGTTAATTTGCTCAAAATATTTATGCAAAGATGATGATAGGCGTGAGGGGAAAGAAAGCTAAGAGAATTGAGAGAGGAGGGAATGATGAATGAGTGAGGGATGATTAGAAAAGTGAGAAATGGGGTCTTATTTATAAGGGAGGCAAAGGAGCTAGTTTGCTAAAAATAAAAGTGTCCATCTTTTGAGAATTCCTCCAAGGGTGGCCGGCCATGATTTGTGGAAATGTGGCTGATTTTTTCTTGATTTAAGTGCCACATATCATCAGGATCAGGACTCGGTCAATTGCAAATCTCCGGGTAAATCTCCGATTTCTTCAACTCTTCAAGGGTTTTGTGCAATTAAACCAAAATTTGATTTATGGATAACCTCATGCAGCCAAATTTTGGGTTGACTCGGTCCTCCATTTGGACGATTTTGTAATCAAAATACAGCTCTCAGACCTGTCCAAAAATAGTAGATAATTTAGAGGACCACAGAAAATAATTTAACCACTTTAATTAATCAATTTACTTAATTAATTAAAACCCAATTTATTAATAAAATATATTAAAATAAATTATTAAATATAATTTTATGTTTTATTATTTAATTTAATCATGCATGACCCACTTTATAGCTTGAAAATATAATATGCTCAAATTAATATAAAAGAAGCCATTTTTTGCATGAAAATTATATAATAAAGCATAAAATCACATTTTAATAATTTTTATGTCCCAATTTCATATTTTCATATATTTCATTAATTTATTAAACAATTACTTGGTTTTAACAACAAATTTAAGTAAAAAGGTGACGAATTATATAGGAAAAATCCTATATATTTTTCAGTTTACACACTCCCAAACTTAAATCATTGCTCGTCCCGTGTAATGTTCATGCACAGCACTAGGTCTCGCTAAAGCAAAATTGCTAAAAGTGTAAGCAGCATCAATCATTGCCCCATAATCATGTATTAATAAATTCATGCTCATAGATCGTCTTTATTAACAAGTAAATCATACGCAAACATTTTGAAAATTTTATACCAAGTTTCAAGATATGTCAACACGAATCATAGTATGGATATATGTCACGGCCATAGATAATATTCTTTCATTCAACATAATTTCTTATCAATCAAGCAAAACAATCATAAGGCTTATTTATAATCTTCATATGTTGAACTTAGGACTTCCTCTCCACTAATGTAAGTGACATAATCATCAAATCAATAGGTATTTTATAAGGTTGTAATGGGGCTCGGTCAAAGGTAGGGATTTTAAGAGATGGGATATTTCAGTTTCAAAATCTTAACCTTTAACTTTTTCTCAGTTTTCTTGTAATACAACTTTTTTCTTTACGTGAACCTTTGGAACACCCACAAATTTATTTTGAACTCAAGATCATACATTTTTTTCCTTTTTAGAGATTGAACAAACTTTTCTTCACTCTTTTTCTTTTTTCTTTTTTAGTATGAGCACATACATCTTTATGAAAGTTTCCTCAAATGTTGATTACCAAGACAACTTAAGTTAAGATAGGTGCACAAAATTAGGATAACTTACAAAGATGGTAATGTGGCTTGTAATGTAGGTTCATTGCAATAAACAGGCCTTTAAGCTCAAAGTTATAGTTTCAAGGGTCTAATATCATAAGGTGGGCTTGAAAAGGCTCAAACGATCCAAAGGAAATGGTGCTTATATCATCTTAGATTTTTATGTCTCCTTGGATTTCACCTCAAGAAAGTTTCTAAGTTAATTCTAAAGATATAAACCTTCATGCATGTCTAATCTCAAAAGAAACTAAGTTTTCATGGCAAACACTACCGAAGACTAAGATCATACAATCATTCCATTCTTCATGATAACATACAATCACTTAGATAAAATCATCATTCATGCTTGCATACAAACACTACAGGAAAATAGGGCTTTAGCGGCGTTTTTAGCGGCGTTTTATCAAACAACGCCGCAAAAATTGTAAAACACAGGGCAATAGCGGCGTTTTTCGCTAAAAACGGAGCAATAGCGGCGTTTTTTCTTTAAACGCCGCTAAAAATAGAGCATTAGCGGCGCTTTTGGTAAAACGCCGCTAAAGGCCAGAGCATTAGCGGCACTTTTGTAAAACGCCGCTAAATGCTAGAGCATTAGCGGCGCTTTAGGTAAAACGCCGCTAAATGCCAGAGCATTAGCGGCGCTTTTTTTAAAACGCCCATAAAAGTCATATAACCCCTAAACCCCAAAAAAATCATAAACACTAATCTATAACCCCTAAAACAATAATTATTAAAATTTATGGTTATACAATATATTAAATATTTTTTTATATAATCGTAAAAGAGATAGTATTGAATTTAAAATATTAAATTAATTATCATTATAATTTAAGGTTTATGAGTTAATTATGGTTTAAGATATATGGTTTAGGGTTTAAGGTTTAAAAGTTAACGTACTAGTATTTGAAGGGTTTAGGGGTTAGGGGTTAGGGTTAAAGTTTAAGGTGTAAGGGTTTGGGGTTAGGGGTTTAGTGTTTATGGGATAGGGGTTAAGAGGTTTAGAGTTTAGATAAGCAATAAAATTCCTTTTTAATTATCTTTGTCCCTTGTAATATATATATAGTTAGTCCCGGAAGCGGCGTTTTTAAAAAAAGCGCTGCAAAAGATCGATCTATAGCGGCGCTTTTTTGAAAAACACCGCTAAAAGTCACTATTAGTGGCGTTTTTAGAAAGCGCCGCTAAGAGTATAATTTATTTTTGATTGTGTATTTAAATTCTTAAAAGAAAATAATGACACGTAGAATAATTTTAAAAGTAAAAACATAGGAAAATATTTATTAAAAATGAAATAAATTAAAATATTATTATTTAAAATAATTTAAAAGTTTTTTGGTATATGACTAATTGTTTTTATATTTATATATTAAATTTTTTCTTATATAATTGTAAAATAGATAGTATTAAAAATATTGAATTAATTATCATTATAATTTAGGGTTTATGATTTAGGGTATATAGTTTAGGATTTAAGGTGTAGGAATTACTAATTTAAGGGTTACAATTATGTAGTACTTTAAGGTATTGATTTAGGGGTTTAACAGTTAGAGTTTAAGATTTAAGTGTTAGGGGTTAATGAGTAGGGTCGGGTTTAGGGTTTAGGGTTTATGAGTTTAGGGTTAGAGTTTAATTAGATATGTGTGTATTGTGATATTTAGGGTATCAATTAGTTTAGGGTTTAGGGTTTTAAGGCCAGATAGGGGGTTAGAGGTTTAGGCCGGTTTAGATTAATTATCATTTTTTAATTTATATATTAAACGATTTCTTATATAATTGTATATATAATATTTATCTTAATATATTAAAATTATATATGATTATAGTTTAAATTATTAAAATTATAAACTTTATATATATATATATATATATTAAAAGGTTTAGGATTTAAGCTGGTTTACTTGAAATTTGTTAAATTAATGATGAAATTTTATACAATCAATTGATGCTTTTTAAAATATATATATGGATATAGGTACTATATCTACTTAATAACATTATAAACACATAGAAACCATAGAAATTAAAATATAAGGATTAAATATTAAGCATATTTAAAAGATAAAAACTGAAAATTATCTACTTAGTAAAATGTAAAAAAAAAAAAAAAGAAAAAAAGATTAGTATGTACGCATTATATATATCGTGAAGAGATATAAATCTTTTAAACTTTTATTCATAATATTAGGATTAAATTATAACTAATTATAATCATATTAACATTTATCATCATTAGTATTAATAATTAAAATCATTAATTAATCTAAACAGTTAATTGAACGAAGAATTCAATTCAAATTAATTCCTCTACACTTAATTTATATAAGTGAAATTTAAACTTAAAATTTCAAAGTTATCATACAATATAGATATATTATTAACTATTGACTATCATAAGTAAATTATTATGGCTACCAAATTATAACAAATAAAGAAGCAGAATAAAAATTAAGAGATTAGTGGCGTTTTTTAAAAAAACGCCGCAAAAAAAAAGTATAGTTGAAAGAAAATGGCGTCGTTTTAGATTGATAGAGTACTAGTGGCGTTTTTAAAAACGCCGCAACAGAAGTAAAGTGTACTGGAAGCGTCGTCGTTTTAGTTCAATATATAGGGGATTTGCGGCGTTTTTATAGAAAACGCCACAAAATACAGTTTAGTTTAACGAAAACGGCGCCGTTTTAATATATTCGGGTATTAGTGGCGCTTTCAAAAACGCCGCAAAATAATTCAAGTTTATAGTACACGTCGTCGTTTTAGTTGAGTATATAGGGATTAGCGGCGTTTTTTAAATAAACGCCGCAAAAAACATTAGTGCTTAACAGGAACGGCATCGTTTTCTTCAAAGATTAGTGGCGCTCACCTGGAAACGCCGCAAAAGATTGTTTTTATCGGCGCTTTTAATACGAGCCGCAAACGGTGAATTTTTTTTTCAAAACGGCGTCGTTTTCATTTCAACTGTTATGTCCTCCTTTCATGCCCGATAGTCTCAGCCTTCTCCCCCAAAACACCGAAATAGATTTCCCCTAATCCCTTAATTTACCCCAAATCCCTAGGCATCTCAGTCGATCGACCACCTACTCATCGTCGTTCGCCGTCGTCTCTTCTGCATCCCTTCGCCGTCGTCTCTTCTGCATCCCTTCGCCATCGCTCTCCGCTTCCGCAATTAGTCGGTAAATTTCAGTACCCATTTGCTGCAAATCTAGCGTCTCATTTTCGTAGACAAGTTATACTTTTTAACTTAGTTTGTTTTTCCTACTCTTCAACTATACGGATAAGAATTGAATTCGGTAAATTAGTGACCAAAATGTTAGCTATATAGTTTACCCTTATTTCAATACAACTGTTTTCCATTTGTATTCCCTTTTTCTTTAACCAATTCGACCTTCTTTACTTCGATGGGCGCATGATCTTATATTGCTAGTAGAGTCTGGTTGATTTCTTGCATGGAGGCAGATTGAGCAGACAATATATGTAAAGGATGATAAATTAACACAACAGTAAATATTAAAAGCACAAAAAAGAATCACTTTATATTTAAACTAAAAGTCGTTGCTAGAAAAAAAATCCGTAAATTTGAAGGACATTAGGTCCAGGGTTCAAATATGATCAACACAATCCCCATCTTATAAAAAAAAAAATTAAAAAAAATTGCTAGAAAATGGGTATCAAGTCTCACCTGTGCTGGAAAATATGAGCGACGAAAGCAAGATTAAGATTCGGGGAACCATCCACAATATCCTTTGCAATTAAGTATCTTTTACATCCCATCCTATCTGCATGTTCAAGAACCAACTTTGCTCTCTCTGAAATGGGTCTTTGACAAATAATGTAGAAGGATTACTATGCTCAGTGCAAGCATATTTAATAGATGCGCATAAGCCTCTGCATCTTGCAAAGTTATATATATATATATAAATCACAAAGTGGATAGAAAAATAAGTCTATAGCTTATTGTAGGTTACAACTTAACCCAAGTCATCATTTCATTTGCCGTATTGAGGAAGCAAAAGCACTCAGATATCTTTATTATATCTCATTTTAAGAATTTAGTTTCACATTAGATTTTTATGTTGGTTTTAAGAAGTTTGAATTTATATTAGATGCTAACAAATGAAGAACATAGGAAAAATAGATGGGATTAAAAGTTAAGCAAACATCTAGTTACTGATTTATGCCGATTTAGGAATAGGACATTGTAAGATATGAGGATAACAAGTATAAGAGAAGATATTTGATGGAAAATTTAAAAAGCTCAAAAACGATTATCTTGTTTACCTTTACATCGATGGAGAAATTTGAGACTATTTTCTTGTATGGGGATTTCTTCAATTGAAAATTCATCCACCTCAATAAGATCTTCTCTGGTGGTAAACTCATCAATTCTTCCACATCCTGTTGATTTAAGAACAGGCAAATATGTTCGAAGACTACGAAAACCTAGAAAAGGCATCATAGGTCTGTCTTGTTTGTTAAAACCTAGAAGGAGAGTGTAAATGAAATACAAATTTCTAAAACAGTGGGCATATTAATTTAACCGTAATTCATCACACAACAAAATCAGATAGTTCATTTTCCTACAAATTGTACTTTTTCTTAAAATGTTATAAAAACCAACCTTCTTCATCATCAACAAGCTCCACCAATCGGGGTGTTTTCTTCAAGTTGAGGTCTGCCAATAGTTGAATCTAAAATAGCATAACCATTAGCAAGATTGACCAATGTTTTTAGAAGAAGCAAGGTTGCAAAAAACTTATTACTTTTGATAGCCAATTGTTTGATAGATCAAGTTACCTTTATATATGTATATTTAATTGGTTGATTGAAAGAAGGTTGGGGAAGAAGAAGAGAACAAGAGGGGCAAAGAAACAGTGGGTTGGCACGAGAAGACAGCTGAGGTAGGCCAATGTGGGAGCGACCATTTCTATAGGAGAAAAGGCGTGGTGCCCGAATCCTTTACATATTTATAGGAATAAATATTAAATTTATACATAAATATTGATCAAACTTATAATTTGATACATAAATTTTCATTTGGTGTTATTATATAAATGAAACTTAAATTGCGGTTCATATGTATGTATAAAACTTTGATTTATTTCAATTGTACATGTTTAAAAGAAATAAATACATACATTTTTTTGTTATATTGAATTAATATAATTGTGTGAATGTACTTTTTCACCACGATACAGGCACATCGATATGTACTTTTTCACCACGATTCAATGGAACCGTTGCACAAGTAAGTTATAAAATTGTCTTACATATTCGTCGTTTTGATTTGTTTATCTTCTAACCAATTAAACTTGTTTTTAATATAGTGAGTACAAACAAATTTTGAGATCTCGTGCACGCTCTCAAAGATTACAACATCGAGAGATTAATAAGTTATTCACAGAATCTTTTCATGAATGGTTAAGTCAAACGGTATGTAACTAAAGTTAATAAGTTACATATAATCGCGAAATTTAGTTAATCAAATAAGAATGTTTTTACATAATACATTTATAATTATTTAATTTACTTTCGATTCAATAGGTTTGGAGTGGGAAGGACGTCAATGACGAAATTAAATGGCTTTCCCAAGGTCCGAACAGAGTAATAAAAAGATATAGTGCCTTCCTCATCAATGGATACAGATTTCATACAAAGTATCGCGAGAGAATGAGGAGAACTCAAAATTGTGGAGTTGTTGTTAATTCTTCAATTACAAGTTATGCTAGTGCTAGGGATAGTAATCCAATTGAGGGTAATGTGGAGTATTACGGACTTCTTACCGACATTATTGAGTTGGATTACTATGGCAGATGGAAAGTTATCTTATTTCGGTGTGATTGGGCTGATGTTAATACTGCTCGAGGAATTAAAAAAGATCAATTTGGATTTACAATGGTGAATTTCTCTCGCTTGATTCACACTGGACAACAATTGATGGACAAGCCATATGTATTTTCCTCTCAAGTGAAACAAGTTTTTTATTCGAAAGATCCAACTGATGATGGTTGGTATGTTGTACTCCGGAACACCCCTAGAGACTTGTTTGACATGGGTAATGGAAGTAGAGATGACATTGTCGAAAGATCAGAAACATTACCTTTTCCAGAACAAAACTTAGATGAAAATATCCCTAGTACTAGTACACAATATCAATGGGTTCGAGATGATGTGAATGAAGATATTTACGAATAATGATGTAGTAAGATTTTACGTTTTTTTAATTATATGTAATATTATAATTTTAATCTTGGTCATGTTATATAATTTGACTATTTTATATGTACTATTATTGTTGTAATTTATTACTAAAACTTTAACTATTTTATGTGTATTGCAGGAAAAATGCGTAGAAGAAGATTACGTGGTTTAAGTATTGTCCAGAATACTCCAAATTCGGAAGAAGGAAATAGTGAACAATGATACCGTTTGTTGGATCTTCGAATGTGCCGAGACACTTGACGAGCTGAAGAATTTCAAAGTAATGTTACGTTTATTTTACATGTGTTGACTTTTATTATTAATTTATTTGTAAATTTTAATATAATAATAGTATATCATTTTTCAAATTGAAAATGGTGGGACGCGCAGAGTTCGAGGACGTACATAATCGCTTAGTGATTTATACGACTTAGATCCTGCTAACCGTGTCAAAGTAAGTAGAAATACTTATGGCCACCTGTTGGATCTGAAGCTCGACTTTTAGCGAGCTATATTGGCATTTTAGCACGAAATGCCAATATGTTGCCGATCAACTACAAATCATGGCGTCACATGCCCGATAGCAACAAAAATCGAGCTCTCGCTAATATTAAGGTAACAAAATGTGAATGTAATTTATAATATTTTGGTTTAAGTTTCATTCATATTTACATTCTAAACTTGTGTTTTTTAGTATAGATTTGCTTTAGAGGTCTCAGATGATTATATCAAGAAGACATTGGGTAAAAATGGAGAGACAATAAAAGCATTTTAAAAAAACAATATTTTAAGAAAGACATAAGCCTCGAGGAAAAATTGTGAAATGTCCCACGGAATGCTTTGAGGTACCAATGGGAAGATGCGGTTAGATTCTGAATTCAAAGAAAGGAGAGGTATTACGTATTTCCAAACTCTTATATATAGTGTTTACTATATACGTAATAATAATTTCATTATGTAGGACCGTGAGCGAGTTGGATATAAGCGGCAGCAAAAAACAAAAATTCACGCACACCTGGCAGGTCGAGAAGTTTTGCTTCAGAAATGAGGCCGAGGGTATCAAAATTTTATTAATTCTTTCAAATATTAATAACTTTCTAATATTAAATAATATTTTTACTACTATATTGTAGGAAGTCAAATCTGGACAAAAAGTTGGCGCCTTGACTTTTTGAGATTACGCATAGGAAGAAAGATGGATCTCCTATGACATCCAAGTTTGGAGAAATTATGGTATATTTACTTAATAATATTTGATTTATTCTAAATATTTATAATGTTTAATTATAATTTTTAATTCGATTCATCATTAGTAGTTTTAAATAATGCTATGTTGCATTCCTTTTTATTATATATTTCGTTTCTAACTTTTTAATTGATTTTTTAGGAGAAACTAAAGGATAAGAAGGCGGAATATGAAGCGACTGCTTCGACTGATAGTTCTGTTAATCTTGAGAACATTGATAACAGAATTATCACCGAAGTTCTGGGTCCTGAAAGGTACGGTCGGGTTCGATTTCAAGGATCCGGTGTTACCCCCACCCAATATTTTGGATCCGCTCCCAAAGAATACATGCCTTCCTAAGTCAAGCTAAAGTCAAGTTCGAGAGGTTAAGAGATCGATGGCTCGGATGCAAGCGAACACGCTTGAGCAAATTGCCGAGGTTCAACGAAAATATGAAGAACTCCAAAGAACAACTTAGAGCAGAGGCGCAGAGAGAGGAGGCAAAGCAGAGAGAGAGGAGGCGGCGAAGCAGCTAGCGAGGAGGCGAGCATAGGAAAAAAGTACGATGACCTCCAAACACACGACTTCAAAGAGATGATGCAGATGTTTCAACAATGCATAAAAAGCCGCCATCTTAGACATTAGTTTTCTCAAGTAAGAATATTTTTAACTTTGTCACGCTTAACATTATTCTAAGAATATTTTAAATCATACTTTATTAATTACATCATATATTTTTCGTTAAATTTGAAGTATTATTTAGAGTTAATATTTTTGGTTGTATTTTCTTATGCTAAATTTGCTATTTTGGCTGCATTTTATGCTATATTTGTTGTATTTGGTTGGATTTTAATGCAGGAAGGGCTGAATATAGGTGTAAAAAATGTATTGCAAATCTGCCAAAATTAGCGGCGTTTGTGGGAAAAACGCTGCTAAAGGCCATGACTTTTAGCGGCGCTTTTTTAATAAACGCCGCTAAAGGCCATGACATTTAGCGGCGCTTTTTCTTCAAACGGCGCTAAAGGCCATGACTTTTAGCGGCGCTTTTTTTTTCAAACGCCGCTAAAGGCAATGACTTTTAGCGGCGCTTTTATTTCAAACGCCGCTAAAGGCCATGACTTTTAGCGGCGCTTTTTTTTCAAACGCCGCTAAAGGCCTTGACTTTTAGCGGCGCTTTTTTTTAATAAACGCCACCAATTTTTGCGGCGCCGCCTATAGCGGCGTTTTTGAAAGCGCCGCAAAAAGTTTTAGTGGCGCTTAGAAGCGCCGCTAAAGGCTAAAAAAAGCGCCGCTAAAAGTCTGTTTTGCTGTAGTGAAACTATCTTATTCACAAAAAAACTCTCTAAACATTCATTTATTAAAACATACTCATTAAAGAAATAATTGAAACATACTTGAAAATTTTAAAGTTTGAGCAATTATTTGCCTTACGCCCCTTTAAAAAGAAGCAATGTCCTCATTGCAAGAACAGAGTAATGAATGAAAATTGAACACCAAGTAGGGTTAAAAAGAAAGAGAGGTGAGTCATTATGACTGCTTAAATACCAAGTCTTTCCTCATAATCCAGTCCTAGACATGTTCATTCCCATTACCACATCACTTAGTCTTTTTCTTTCTAAAGGAAGCATTTATTCATGCTTGCTATGTTTTATTTTGCAGAAATTAAATCCTAGTTACTAAAGAAATAAATTCCTAAAGACCTAAAATAAATAAATAAAAAGACAAGAATCCCCCCTTTTATTCTTCTGACTCATTCCCCTTGTCTTCTTTAGCTCCTTCTCCGCTTGTATAATCAGTATCTTCCATCCATGTCTCAAAGATAACATCTGGGAACTCAGGAACAAAAGTGTTAGAGATATTCTTAAAAGTATTTCGAATCGAATCATCTCTAATTTTTACATATTTCCAGTAAGTTTGTTGTTGATTGTGCATGAACTTGCATATATCCATCAACATTGACAACTTTGATTTCCTTGAAGTACTTGCAGAAGTCGACAAGGGAGTTGTATATTCAGGTTCAACACTTACCTTGACTGGTTCTTCTTTTGGCTCAACCCTTGGTTTAGGGTTTTCAAATTCTTCAACTGGTTTAGGACTATTTGGTTCCTTATCAGATTATTCTTCTTCAATGTTTGAAACTGATTTAGTTTCAGTTTTTTTTGTTGACTCCTCAGTACCTGGCTTAGTTGGTTCTTCTTGCTCACCTAAATTTAGCTCATGCACCTTCTCTACTAACCTTTCTAGATCATGACTTGTAGTGCACCCTTAGACATACTGCCCTTTCAAATTCGCTTGTGTTTTAACACGGGCCCTTCAGCAAAGTGAAGTGATTAATGATGGGAAATAAGCACTTCCTGTCTTCTTTTTAGCCCAGTCATAAATCTCCTTGAGAATAAATTTTCCAACATTAATGGACTTTTCTGTTAAGATTGCATATAACAAGAGCATTCGTTCCATCGAGATGGTGGAACTGTGTGAGATAGGCATAAAACTATAGCAAACAAAATAAATCCATACCTTTGCTACTAGTTTTAGGTATTTTCTTCGACAAGAATAGCTCCCATACTTTCTTATAATCCATTGGGATCCTAGATTTGCCACAACATCAACCACTTATTGAAGAAAATCCCAGTTGATGTTGTTCATCAAAGGGTAGTACTCATGTTCTTCAACATCAGGTAAGTTAAACAAATCATTGATGGACTTAGAGGTAAGAGGTACCTTTTTCTTCCGAATGATGACCTCAGTGGCATCTTTTGTGTCCAAACTTTCATAGAACTCCCAAACTAGTTCATCATCAGGAAGTGAACGAGTATCAGAAAGTCGTTCCCACCTGAAAGCATTGATTGTCTTTCTAATTGGCACAGAGACAACCATCAAATCATTACTCTTCAAGTTAAAATCATTTTCCAGCATCATAGGTTGATGCTTGAAAATTGAATCAAATCTCTCTTTCACTTATTCATCGATCACAATTGGGTTTTTAGGAATAGTCTTCGACAATCTAGTTCTTTTGCGAGACATGGTATTTTCCTGAAAATTCGGCAAAGTTCTGTTTACAGGGGAAGAAAAGAAATCAACTTGCTTTGGTGAACCTTGCGACAATGAAGAGGTTGCGGCGGCAAAGGCAACGTGCGACAGCAATGGTGGTGTGCAACGGCGATAACTGCTACGTGCGACAGTGATGTTAATGCCCCGACGATTTCTTTGTGGTGGCAATAGGAGATTTCGGCAAAGGAGAGAAGAACTAGGGTTTCTTTCTGGATTTGAGGTTGATGGCATAAGAGAAAATTTTAGGGAATTTTTGGGTTTAAGCAAATTGTTTTGAGGGATATGAAAAATAGTAGAATGAAGAGGGGTTTATATAGGGAAAAATTAGGGCAATATGTAGCAAAAACTTAGTACATTAAGGTTACTTGGGCGGCAAGCAATGGAAGTGGCGACAATAGGTGTGGAGTTTTCCCTTGATTTGATGTCTTACTAAAAAAACTGATTAGTACTTGAGCCAAATTTGACCCCCTTTATTAACATAAAATTTTAAAATTTAAACAAAACAAATGAAACTAAAAGAAATTTTAAATCTTAATTAGAAACATTCTTCTCAATGAATTACATTAAATTAATTCCCAGGAAAGGTTGGAGGGGTCACAACAGTCCCGCTTAGGTTCCAATCTCCTTAGACAGAATTAATTAAATGTAATAAGTTAAGAAAATAAATCCTAATTATTTATTTATTTACAAAACAAGTTTGTGAAAAATCAAGGGTCTGTTAATTTGAACAAGGATTCAACTCGTTCAACTTCACCATCCCAATAATGTTTGAGACGTTAACCATTAATTTTAAACATACCTCCGTGATTGTCGTATAATTCAACAGCTCCATAAAGATACACTCGATAGATGGTATAAAATCCTTTCTATCAGGATTTCAGCTTCCTAAGAAATAACTTCAGCCTTGAATTGAACAATAAAACCTTCTGACCTTCTTTAAACTCACGAGGTTGTATATGACTATCATGCCATCTTTTTTATCTTTCTTTACACATTTTGGCATTCTCATAGGAAAACAACCTCAACTCTTCCAACTCATCCAGTTGTAACATCCTTCTCTCACCGGCTTGCTTAAGATCAAAATTCAACTTCTTCAAAGCCTAGTGAGCTTTATTCTCCAACTCTAATGGCAAATGATGTGGCTTTCTAAAAACCAATCAGTAAGGAGTCATTCCTAATGGTGTCTTAAATACTATTCGATAGGCCCATAATGCATCATCGAGCCTTCGAGACCAATCTTTTCTGCTAGGGCGTACTACCTTTTCAAGGATACCTTTGATTTCACGGTTCACTCTTTCAACTTGCCCATTAGATTGAGGGTGATAAGCAGTAGCAATCTTGTGTTTCACATCATATTTTTCAAGCAACCACTTAAGCCATTTGTTTACAAAGTGAGAACCTTCATCACTAATAATAGCTCTTGGTGTCCCAAACCGTGTAAACACATGCTTATGTGGGAATCACATGACTACCTTTGCATCATTTGTAGGGTATGCTTCAGCTTCAACCCACTTGGACACATAATCCACAACAACTAAGATGTATTTGTTCCCATATGAAGAATGAAACGACCCTAAGAAGTCAATGCCCCATACGTCGAATAATTCAATCTCCAAAATGTTTGTTAAGGGAATTTCATTCCTCCGTGATATATTTCCGGTTCTTTGGCAATTATCACAGTTCTTCACATAAGCATAAGAATCTTTAAATAGTGTAGGCCAAAAGAAACCTGCTTGCAAAATCTTTGCTGCGGTACGTGCACCACCTAAGTGTCCCCCACTTGGAGATGAATCACAATGATATAAGATCTTAGCAATCTCACTTTCAGCTACACACTTCAGATTATATTATCTGTACACTGTTTAAATAAGAACGGGTCCTCCCAGAAATAATACCGACTATCATGAAGGAATTTCTTCCTTTGTTGGTATGTCAATTCTTGAGGAATTATTCCACATACAAGATAATTGGCAAAATCAGCAAACCAAGGTGTTTTATGAATTCGACTCACCTCATATAAGTGCTCATCTGGGAAATTCTCGTTGATAGGCATATGTGATCGAGTTACCTCATCTTGCTCCAACCTCGATAGATGATCAGCTACTTGATTTTCAACACATTTTCTATCTTGGATTTCAAGGTCAAATTCTGGGATTAAAAGTATCCAATGAATTAGCCTCAGTTTCGCATATTTCTTCGTGAGCAAGTATTTAATGGCCGCATGGTCAGTAAATAATGTAACTTTGGTACCTATAAGATATGAGCGGAATTTGTCAAAAGCAAAAACTATAGCAAATAGTTCCTTTTCAGTTATCGTATAATTGAGTTGGGCTCCCATCAAGGTTCTACTTGCATAGTAAATTGGGTGGAACACTTTATTCCTTCTTTGACCCATCACAACTCCAACAGCATAATCACTTTCATCGCACATCAACTCAAAAGGTGTGCTCCAATCGGGTGTAATGATTATTGGAGCTGAGATTAACCCTTTTTTTAGATCTTCAAAAGCTTCTAAACATGCTTTGTTGAAATCAAACACTGGATCTTTCTCTAACAATAAATACAACGGTTTAGAATTTTTCAAAAAATGTTTGATAAACCTTGGTAAAAACCGGCATGGCCTAAGAAACTTCTGACTCCTTTCACATTCATTGGGACCGGTAATCTTTCAATTATATCTACCTTTGCTTTGTCGACTTCAATTCCTTTCTTTGAAATTCTATGCCCTAAGACAATCCCTTCATTAACCATCAAATGGCATTTCTCCCAATAAGGACAAGATTCGTCTCTTCGCATCTCTTTAGTACCTTAGCTAAATTACTCAAACAAATATCATAAGTGTTACCAAAAATAGAAAAATCATCCATGAAAACCTCAACAAAATTTTCAACCATATCAGTGAATATTGCCATCATGCACCGTTGGAATGTTACAGGTGCATTGCATAAACCAAAAGGCATTCACCTAAAAGCAAATGTACCATACAGACAAGTAAAGGTTGTTTTATGTTAGTCTTTCGGAGCTACAACTATTTGGTTATATCCCGAATAGCCATCTAAAAAGAATAGAATTCATTACCTGCTAGTCGATCTAACATCTAATCCATAAAAGGCAATGGAAAATGGTCCTTCTGAATGGCTTTATTTAGCTTTCTGTAGTCATTGCAAATTCTCCAACCAGTAACAGTCCTTGTTGGGATCAATTCTTATGCTCATTCTCAACAATCGTAATTCCACCTTTCTTCGGCACACATTGTACCGGACTTAGCCACGAACTATCTGAAATAGGATAGATGATTCCTGCATCTAGCCATTTGATCACTTCCTTTCTCACAACTTCCTTCATAATAGGATTAAGCCTACTTTGCCCATCAATTCGAGCTTTTTCACCTTCCTCTAGAATAATTTTGTGCATGTAAAATGAAAGGCTTATACCTCGAATATCAGCTATGGTCCAACCAATTGCTTTCTTAAATTTCTTTAAAATGGAAATTAGTTGCTCCTCTTGATCTTTTGTCAGTTCTGCTGAAATGATCATAGGCAAAGTAGAACAGTTACATAAATAAAAGTATTTCAAATGGGAAGGAAGTACCTTTAGTTTGAGTGTAGGTGGTTCTTCAATTAACAATTTGGGTTGCACCAATTCTCTGACTTCCAACTCCAACGGTTCAAATCGTGTGGATTGAATAAAATTTCTCAGATTGGATTCCATCACAACCATGTTTTCTTCACCTTCTTCATCCTCTAAAGGATCAAACCCTAAGGCTTTCTCCAATGGATCTTCTTCAAGATGGCTTTCCATAGAAATCAAGGTTTCTATTTCTTCCATAACTTAGCACTCTTCTATCGGATCGCGAAATTTTATCGCTTTAAGAATGTTAAAAGTTACCTGATCATCTTGAACTCGCATGGTGAGTTTGCCTTTCTGCACATCAATTAACGTTCTTCCCGTGGCTAGGAAAGGTCTCCCAAGGATAATTGGCACTTCCTTATTTGCTTCAAAATATAGAATAATGAAATCAGTAGGAAAAATAAATTTATCGACTCTTACCAAGACATCCTCGATCTTTTCTTTGGGGTATGTGAAAGATCGATCCGCTAGCTGAAGCTTCACAGTTGTAGGTCGTACTTCTCCTATCCTTAGCATCTTGAAAATGGACTTAGGCATTAAGTTAAAGCTTGCTCCTAAGTCACACAAATCTTTACCATAGTAAGATTCACCAATGTTATAGGGTATCGTAAAGCTTCCTGGATCCTTCAATTTCGGTGGCAGCTTTTCTGCAGGAATGCACTGCACTCCTTTGTCAGAGCAACAGTCTCATACTCACTCAGTCGTTTCTTCTTAGATAGTACATCCTTCATAAACTTCACATAATTCGGTATTTGTTCTAAAGCCTCCACTAATGGAATATTGATGTGTAATTGCTTCAGAACATCTAAAAACTTCTTGAATTGTACCTCCTGTTTCTGCTTCTGTTGCTCCATTCTTTGTGGATATAGAGGTGATGGAACTTTTGGTTGAACTTGATAAGTTTTCTGAGTAGGTAAATCTGCATCCAAAGAAGATGTTAAAGTATTTGAATTTACTAAGTTAGGATTTACCTCATCAGTCTTTGCAGATTCTAGCTCTTCTGGTGTAGGAACTTCAATAGCTGGTTGACTTTCCCCCTTTTCAATAGGCTCATCTTCGACATCAATCAATCGGGGTTCCAGAATTTTACCACTTCGCAATGCCATTGCCTTGATATGTTCTTTACCCAAATTTCTTAGATTCTTAATATCACTTGGCAAGGTTCCTTGTGGTCTATTACGAAGTTCTGTAGCTAACTGACCCATTTGGTTTTCCAAATTTTTCAATGTTGCTGCTTGGCTCTGGATCAAAGTGTCATTCTTTACCATGTTGCTTTCAACAAGTTCTCCAAACTATTTGATGATTCAGCTTGAGGTGGTTTTGGAGCTTTCTGATTAAACCCTTGAGATTGGTTGGGTCTATGTTGCATAAAGTTGTTGTTTGGTCAATTTCCTTGGTTGTTCCAAGAAAAGTTGGGGTGATTACGCCATGAAGGATTATAAAAGTTGGAATGTGGTCCTTTTCCACTCCTATTTTGATGTTGGTTCCCCACATAGTACACAAACTTGGGATTCAATGGACAATTCTTGAAAGAATGACCTTCCCCATAGTACACACAAGAAACTACTTCAAACGGACTTGGTGGCTGAGCTGCAAAATTATTAGCACCATTAGCGGTAAACTGCTTTAACATAGAGGAAATAGATGATACCTGAGCTGATAACGAAGTGAGAGCATCAACTTCATAAATTCCGGCTACACGTCTTCCTGAAGCTGTTTAATTTGTTGGCCATTGATAGTTGTTGCTCGCGATCCTCTCGATGATCTTATAAGCCTCATTATAAGACTTAGACAAAATTGCACCATTCACAGAAGCATCTACCATCAATCTTGTATGTGCATTGAGACCATTATAGAATGTCTCCAACTGGATACAATGAGGAATCCCATGATGAGGACACTTATGAAGTAACTCGTTGAATCGCTCCCAAGCCTCATACAAAGACTCGTCATCTAATTGTTGGAAAGTTGTGATCTCATTCCTCAACTTAGCGTTTTTGCTAGGCGGGAAATACTTAACCAAAAATCTCTCTGCTTATTCTTGCCATGTAGATAAAGAACTTGGTGGCAATAAATTGAGCCATGCTCGTGCTCGATCTTGCAACGAGTACGAAAATAACTTCAACCTCAGTGCGTCTTCAGTCACACCGGCTATCTTGAATGAATCACTCACCTCCATAAACAATCGAAGGTGGAGATGTGGATCTTCTGTAGGCATACCACTAAATTGGCCCACCGTTTGTAGCATTTGAAACATTACTGGTTTCAATTCGAATTGGGTTGCCTCAATATCTGGCCTTCTAATTCCTAGATTTAGCTCATTGAAAAGCGGCACAACATATTGTCTGATGCATCGATCCCTATCATTGGTAATAAGGATAAGATTTCGTACATGTTCAGCTTCATTACCTTGGTCTTGATTCTGATTTCCAAGGTCCATCTTGTTCTATCTCTGAGCTATTCACTCACGTCTTTTTTTTCTGAAAGTTCACTCAATTTCAGGGTCTACTGGGAGTAAATCGATAATTTGATCTATTCTCATAAACCCCTAAAAGAAATAACAAAATTAAAAAGAATAAGTTAGTAATGTTAGAAGTAACCAAATTGAAAATAAATAATTTCACAAAGAAAAATGACTATGGCAACAGTTGACAATCCCCGGCAACAGTGCCAAAAACTTGTAACGCTCGGGTTTGTGCAAGTGTACACAGTCATTATCAAGTAATAAGTAAGTATCGAATTATCGTCTCCACCGGGATTGTATTTGTGCTAAGTCACTTAATTTGTAAAAGTATATTAACAATTCGATAAACAAAAACAATATAATTGTGAAGTGATGAAAAGTTAAGTATATGAAACTAAATTCAATGATCCCTAATGCAATTTATCCTAAGTATGCAAACTATATGAATGAGATAGATTTTAGCAAAATTAACACAATAATCAACAATTATAACATAAATAAGCTAGGACAATTACTTTAATTAAACTAAAATTATTATCAACATGCTTATCAATATTCGGAAAAACATTCCATGGCAACTCGATCTTTCATGAGTTTGGAAACCACGTTAGGTCCTTTCGGAATCCTTTACTTAGTAAATACACATTTTACTGATCCTTATTTACTAAGGGTTTCTTAGTATTTGTGCGAGGTAACAGGGACGTGTTAGGTTTGAAACAGTTTAATCACACAAATCTAAAAACTATGTAGATAACAGAGCATGGTTAGGGTTGTTATGCAACCTACAATTTAATCGGGTTAGGATCTAAATTGAGCGTGCACATTTCAATTATGCGTCCATTAGCCATCGTCTGGTTAGGATCGCTCAGCTAATTCAGGTGCATTTCAATCACGTATGAACGGAATATAGACTTGATTTTAATTGAAAACATGATTGATTGAGGCACAAACATTATAAGTATGAATCAAATAATTATTATTAAATCAAAGCAATCATCCTAGCTTAAAAAAAATTAAGCTATCACTGCTGTAAATAAGAACAAAGTACACATAGCAAACATTCTTGAATTAAATTAGAGCAAGAAAGATTAAACCCAATTCAGAGTGGCTGTCACCTAAGACTCTGACTGATGAGGGCTCCTTTATTCCTTCGCTTTGCTTTTTTGCTGATGGCTCTTCGAGATGGCCGACCAAGGGTTCTTTAAGAGGCTAATTTGCTCAAAATCTTTATGCAAAGATGATGATAGGCGTAAGGGGAAAGAAAGCTAAGAGAATTGAGAGAGGAGAGAATGATGAATGAGTGAGGGATGATTAGAAAAGTGAGAAATGGGGTCTTATTTATAGGTGAGGCAAGGGTGCTAGTTTGCTAAAAATAGGAGTGTCCATCTTTTGAGAATTCCTTCAAGGGTGAACGACCATGATTTATGGAAATGTGGCTGATTTTTGCTTGATTTAAGTGCCACACCTCATCAGGATCAGGACTCGGTCAATTGCAAATCTCCGGGTAAATCTCTGATTTCTTTAACTCTTTAAGGGCTTTGTGCAATTAAACCAAAATTTGATTTATGGACATCCTCATGCAGCCGAATTTTGGGTTGACTTGGTCCTCCATTTGGATGATTTTGTAATCAAAATAAAGCTCTCAGACCTGTCCAAAAATAGTAGATAATTTAGAGGACCATAGAAAATAATTTAACCACTTTAATTAATCAATTTACATAATTAATTAAAACCCAATTTATTAATGGAATATATTAAAATAAATTATTAAATATAACTTTATGTTTTATTATTTAATTTAATCATGCATGGCCCACTTTATAGCTTGAAAATATAATATGCTCAAATTAATATAAAAGAAGCCATTTTTTTCATGAAAAATATATAATAAAATATAAAATCACATTTTAATAATTTCTATGTCGCAATTTCATATTTTCATATATTTCATTAATTTATTAAACAATTACTTGGTTTTAACAACAAATTTAAGTAAAAAGGTGACGAATTATATAGGAAAAATCCTATATATTTTTCAGTTTACAAACAGCCCTTGTCCCAGTCAGTGTGAACCTAAAAATTTACTTAAAATCAAGTCATTTCAAGTCCAATTCACACCTAACCATTCATACCATTTGGGCACATATTCAAGGGATTTAAACATCATTAAAATGTACATAAACATGCCATTTCAAACATCCTAATTCACCTAACCAATATGCCATTCAAAGGCACCACAATTATATCAAAACATTATGGATCAAACCAAAGCAATTTGACCATATCACAAGCAAATAACCTAGTTCAAACACCTATCAAAACACATCACAATGACCAGTTTCAAGCCATCACAAAAATTCCAAAAGAACCTTATTTACAAGCATTTAAAAGTGACCAACATGACATAACTTGGTAAGGCATCAAAGTGCACCAAACTAACATAACTTCCAAAAGCTTAAACATGCAAACAAATTAATTACACATCCATGAACTACCAATACAAAACACCTATACATGCCATTATTAACCTTGACCAAAATACTCAAAATCTACCAAAATAGTTGCTAGATAGTGTGATAGGTCTCCGATGAGCTTCTAACCGATCGAGCTTCCGATAATTTATAAAACAAAGGAAAGTAACTAAGTAAGCAACGAGTGCTTAGTAAGCTTGTAAAAACTTAAACATAACTTACCATGTCATTTATACAATTCATAGATTAGGCATAAATCATTACCAATTCCATAAGCTTAGTAAAAACCTATACAACATCATCAAACTTACAAGTTAGTACACTTGTTCATGATACAAATGAAATCAACCATAATATATGTAGCTTACCATATATAAACACATCATTTAATCATCAATGTTATCATAAAACCATGATTCATTACATTTGTATACTTACCATTTCATTTCATTTTCTTACCCGTTGAGCTGTCTAGAATTACATCGGGTACTCGAGAATGCTCACACATAGTGTGCATTTCCATATAACTGTAACCTTTCATTTAATCAATGCTCACATGAGCTGTGAAATGGGCCTGCTTACACGAGCTGTGGGTTGAAATGTTAGCTACACAATGCTGCTCACATGAGTTGTGGAGAATTCGCAACAAATGCATGACATCAGCCATCAGTAGGACATTCAAGACCAGCACCCGAAACATGAAATTCCTAATGACATGTCATTTGTATCCTAAGAATTTTTAAAAATCCAAACGGGACTCGTTATCCATCAATTCATCATAGCATGGATACATTTATACATATATTCATTTATATTAAAACAACATAGAAAATAATCAATTTAACTAACATTAAAATGATCATAGTTTATACAAACTTACCCCAATAACTAGGGCGTAGAAGTAGAATCGAACACTAATCCGAAGCTTTAGTTTTTCCTCGATTTAAGTCTGATTTTGATTTATCTTGAATAAATAATTTCATTCAATTAAGTACTTCTAGAATTTAATTTAATCCATAATTCATATTTATGCAAAATTATAAAATTGCCCTTAAAATTTTAACTTTTCACAATTTAGTCATTAAGCTCATAACTTAAAATCTAACCATTTTAACCTAAATCCATATTAACCAAAGCTACAAGGGACCTTGAAACAACCCATAATTACCAACAATTTACAAAAAAAATCCATGAATTTATACTTTTGACAATTTAATCCCTACTTCCAGAATTCATTAAAAATCACTTAACAAAACATGTTTATTTTACAACCAAAACTAATAATCTAAATAACATCAAAACATATTCAAAAACATCCATTGCAAGTCCTTCAAACTTTAACATTTTTACAAATTAACCCCCGAGCTAGCTAGATTAAGCTAAAATGAACTCAAAAACATAAAAATCATTAAAAACGAAGCTTGAAAACCTACCATGCAAGAAGAAATCAAAACCAAAGCTCTCCCCCTCTTTAATGGTGAATTTCAATTCTAAAATGATAAAATCGTGAAGATGATAACTTTTTTTTTTCATCTTTTCTTATTTAATTTTCTTTTTAATTATTAAATTACCACTTTACCCTTATCATTTATCAATAATTTCAATAAAACCTTGTCCATGCACATCCACTAACTCTTTAATTAGTATATTTATCATTCAAGACTATTAAATTTCATTTGCATAGCCATTTGACCCTTTTAACTAATAGAACTCAACTTTTTTACCTTTTACGATTTAGTCCTTTTCACCTAATTAACCATTTAAACATCAAAATTTCTTAACAAAATTTTAATGTGACCTTAATATAATCCTTTAGACATTAAATAAATAATAAAATAATAATTCACTCATCAGAATTGTGGTCCCAAAACCACTGTTTCTAACACAACTGAAAACAATTTGTTACATACGCCCAGAAACAAGAATTGATCACCTGTGCATGGATCTTTTCCTGAACATCGAGGAAGTTATGGCTTGGTGAATGGAGAATTTAGGCACTAAAGAGAAATAAATGGACTCAGAGTAAGGTATGGTAACAAACGTAAATGATGAAGTGAAAATGGGGGGCAACTTTTGTTAGAGACTCGTTGAAGAATAAGAGCAACAAGATGATTCTTGAAATAATAGATGCGGCATGGAAATAGGATTCAGGTAAATGGTGGTTGCCTCACTAAGTTCCATTAAACTTATTCCTACGTGTTATGTTTCAGGGAAACTCTCAAAGATTTGCGCCTGGAGGGACAACGCTAGGGCTATGCCAAGAGAGTGGTGAGGCAAGTTATTATGCATATAGAGCAAATTGTTGGCGAGTTCGAGTTGTTTTATTGAAGTATCTTACACGGAATAATTACGATAAACCAGGAAAATACCAAATCAATCATAGTTGTAAATAAATTATCTGTGTATATTAATTAAATTTTCATTTGGTTCATACTTATGTATCTCATAGAAAAGTCGTAATTAAAACATTGTAATTGAATGTAATTTAAATGAATAGAATTGAATTTCTTATGTACTTGAGTAGTAACTGGAACGGCAAAAATGTGCAAGTGTACACAATCACAACAAGTAATGAAGTGACAAGTAAATGTTAAGTTATCGTACCCACAGGGACTGTGAAAAGAATTATTTATGAATGCAATTTAAAACACTTTGGTGGAGAAAATATTTTCATTTGAAAAGTGATTAAAAACTATAAAACAAAGTAAAGTAAATAAAATAAAATAAAGTTCTAATGCACGATTTCAAAAGCTGATTTTAATCAATGTGACATAATTGTGTCAGATTGATTACATTTCTTAACTTAGAATTACTAAACTCATGTTTATGTTGTTACGAATAAATTCACGGCAACTCGATAATTTGCTAACTTATGAACATACTCACCTACAAAAATCCATTCATCTCTTGACTATATCTCTATGTCAATTCAACCGATTAAACAAACTTTAATAGGCAAATGGGTTAATGCACATACATACTTATGAAATTAAAATAATCTCTTGTACATATCTCTATGTCAATTCAAACAATTAATTTAATCACATAAGCACATAAAAGATTACGTGAGGTAACAAAGTATTCCTACCTTGAAACAGTTTAATCACAATAACCTTGCAAGTTATGTATGGCAATTGTAACGCTCGATACCATTGCTAATTTAACCCTCAGCTACCTTAGATGATTAAACATGCATTGGTTAAGTATCGTGTCAATTAATTACAATTTCAATCCGTTTAAATAATTAATTCATCAGTTACCTTACAATTGTCATGCAAGAATAACTTGGTCATGGTTTTACTTAATCAAACATCTTATCGAGGCCTATAACAACACAAACACAAGTTTAATAAATTAAGAAAACGAAATGCAATCAACCTAACACGAATTAAATTTAAGCCATATTAATTACATAAATCATATCAACATAAATATTCATAGACATGTTCATCATAACAACAACAGAATTTAAAAAGATAGGGAACAAGAAGCAAATCCGGTGTTTCTCCGTGGCTTGGCTGGATTGCTCCACTCTTCCTTCTTCACTTATTCTTGTCGTACCAAGGCTTCTATGAACACTTGAATGTTGCTCCAAATGATGGATGAATGAATCTTTTTCAAGAGGTGAAATCAGCAAGAGGACGAAGGAAAACAGATGGAAAAATAAAGAGAGAAAATTGAGAGAGAAGAGAAGAGATGAGAAAGTTGTGGTGTGTTGAAATGAGCAACCAAAGGGGGGTTTTTATAGGGTGAGAGGGCTGCTAAAAATAGTCAAAATCAGATCCAAAGAGTCCTCCCATGGCTGGCCATACATGTGGTAAGTTTGAAGTTTTCAAACTTGTTATATTAAGGCTAGGGCAAATCAAGAAAGGCACAAATAGTGGAGGGATTTGTTTGCAATTTGAACAAGTCTTCAAGGGCCATTTTGCAAGCTAATTAATCAGCCAAGTAAGCTGATTGGGTCAGCATGTGGGACGGTTTTGGGCTTCCCAGTACTCAGTTCGTTCGATTTTTCTCGGTTCATCTCAACTGGGTCACTTCTCATAATTAATTAATAATAATTTATTTAACCCAAATTAAATTGGATATAAATTAAATTAATTATATTATGAATTAATACACATAATTTGGACCATCTTAGGCTAAAAAATTAATTCTTCTTGATGCTTTAAAATTTTTTCTCGGTTTTGCACTTCTAGCAGTGTCTGCTGAGTCGCTTTTCGCCCTTTGTGCAAATCTATCGAAAATAATCAAAATTTATTATAAAATTAATTAAAATTAATTATGTTAATAATTTAAGTCCAGAATAATTATTTTATAATAATTATATATTTTTCGACAATAATTTTACCAAAACTGCATGAATTTGAGTTAAAAAGGGCATGAAAAAGTGTGTATATTTTCGTATTTCCAGTAACACTCTAGGTTCGGATCCAGATCATTGAATCAGGTTTTTGCCATTACAAATGAGATCATCGGTTCTTTGCTCACATATGAGATTAGGCTTAATGAAGGGGTAGAAGAAGCTAAGAATGAGAAGAAAAAGGTTGTTGTTGCACTTAAATCCACCACTAATGAAGATAGTAAATCAAGTGAAGAGGTGAATGAAGACAAAGAGATGGTCATGTTTGCTAGGAGATTCAAGAAGTTTATGAGGTCCAATGGAGGGAGAAATTTCCAAAAGAGGAAAGTATTCAAACTTGAATCCACTAAGTAGAAAGACCCTATAATATGCTATGAATACAAGAAGTTGGGACACATCAAGTTCGATTGTCCCCAATGGAAGAAAAATGGCTCAACCAAACAAAACCTCAAGGCTCATGTTGCTACTTGGAGTGATGAGGATTCATCCGACAATGAAAATCAAGTAGTAGCCAACCTTTTCCTTATGGCCATTGATGATCCTAAGGTAACTTCTAACTAATCTATTTCAATTTCCTATTCCTTTTAATAGTTACAAGATGCCTATGATGAACTAGACTTGGAGTTTGAAACTATGGTTTCAAAATATAAAAGAACTATTTCAAAATTAAAAAATGAAAATAGTTTACTCTCCAAAGCCAATCATGAACTCGAAAGTAAAATTCATGATATGCAAGCAATTATAAATGTAACACCCCTAACCCGTATCCGTCGTCGAGTTAGGGTTACGAGGCATTACCGATCAAAACACAGTTCCGAACAGTCATTTATTATAATTTATGCACAAAGTAATATTATTTCCTTTATAAAACTTTCAAACTCAAATAACAACCATCCTCTTATTTCCTATAAGAAAAATTCGCATATTTAAGGAACATAACCAACCTAAAACAATCATACTTTACTAACCACATCTCATGTACGAACTATGCTTCAAAACTCAACTATTTCAATTTCATTTATCTGTTCAAATTTCGAACCAAACTAACATACATCAATACCATATTTCTTACGCTTCATAAATTCAATGTTCAAAGCATACGTCCATCAATTTCATGGCATTCGAATACCTAAATTATAATCAAACATATTTCATTTCATATACCAAGCATATATCAAGACATCCATTTGTATACATCTATTTTATTAACTAATTACTAGCGTACCATTTTATATACCTATGCACATTCGCATATCAAGACAAAACAAACCATATATATAACACATTTCGTAATTAAGCATTAAACCAACAACTTGACCTTTACATATCGAACCACAAACAAACATGTCATAGGCATATGTATTTATTTTACCTATCATTGGCCAAATGTAAATATATATATATATATATATATATATATATATATTATATATCATAATTTATCTCACAAAATGACCAAAGTAATTTTCATCATTCACAAACCAATTCACAAGGCAATTTTTACATCAAAACATAGGTCATTAATAAGCCACACCAAATAGCCAAATTCACATGGCATAGCATAGTCATTATATAGCAAATATGAACACATACCAACATTAACATCTAACAGAATAATTAACCACATGACCATTGTAACACCCTAGCCCGCATCCGTCGCCGGAGGAGTTAAGAATGTTACTAAGTAAACCTTAATTTCGTTTCTAATATCAACCATATAGATTAAAACATTCAAGCATCATTGATCACATTCATACCCGTTTTCATCATCTAAAAATAAAAATGCAAGTTGACTAAATAAGCCATTTGCGTATGGCTATACATATATGTATACATCACCCAATAGGTACTAGGTCAAATTACAAAGTCGATCCTATACATGCCATTTTCAAAATTTAAACAAAAAGTACCAAAAAGCTTAGATAGTGTGGTTGACTTCGACTTTGAACCTCCGAATCCGATGGATGACGAGCAAAATCTATAAAACAGAGAAACCAAACAAAAGAATAAGCATTTTAATGCTTAGTAAGCTTTAAGTAATGAAATCATCTAGAAAATTAGCATATTAATATCAAGTCTATATGATTTAACCTTGGGTCGAATCCAAAACTAACGAAGATACTTCCTTATCAATCATATAGTAAAAGGGAAAATCAATATGTCCATCTATATCTTTAATTCATAACCGAATACAATCTTCTCGAATTTTTAGACAAATCTCATGTATATATATGTAGCCTACTAGTAATATAGAAATTTCCTAAGTTAGTACTCATACCTTCTAATCCAATCATAAACATTCAAAGGATTTTAAACAATAGTCTAAGCATAATTGCCGACTTTCGAAACACGAATATAACAATCAATCATATCTTCAACGAAAGCATTTACTTACTTGATCACTTCACGTTAAATTGTACTTATGCTTGGAATTAACTCGACATGCTTTATATAAATTTACTTGAGCATACTTGCGGTTTCTCCACCCAATTAATAGGCCGCGAAAACGCCCTTGTGAACTAAACCCGAATCTTAGAACTGCTCGTAAGCCCTTCGAGACTAAGCTCGCAATAACATCGGCGCAGAGCCCTTCGAACTAAGTCCGGCTTTAATGATGGCTTAAAGCCCTTCTAACCAAGTCCGGTTTTACACGGCTTATAGCCCTTCGAGACTTAGCTCGGTTTCAACCCTTGATCAACAATCATACATTCACACATTTAAATAACACTTTGATATTTGAATACAATTTCAGCATTCTTTCTAATCATTTTACAATTAATTCACTAGTCATAACAAATGACATATTCTCGCTTTCATTATTCCGAAACTTTCTATTAACATACGATTACAAACAAGTATTTTACCTATTTATTCGATCATACGATGCAAGCAAGACCATTACATCATAATTTATTCATCGCAATCATAATTTGATAATTTCTATGTCTAAATATAAGTTATATTCCATTACTCAAAGACTTACCTTGTATCTTTCTCGCAAGTTCGGGTTGGCTATTCCGCGACTTTAGCTTTTCCTTATCCGAGGTTGCCCTCTATGCTCTTGAGCTTAATCAATAAATTTTAAACTAATCATTAATCAATTACTCAAGTATTACTTTCAGAATATAGCACACATATATATATGTTTGAATTTCACACATACAACTTATAGTAAGCTTATAAAAATCAATAAGCAAGTCATTAGTAAATCACAACTTCCTATAAGCTGAGTTACTGAGCAACAGTCATTAATTTACTTATAACTTGAGCTACGAAACTCCAAATCAAAGACCGTAAATTTTCCTCGAAAATAGACTAATTTATCTTTTAGCCATAAAATTTTCATAATTTTTAGTCTAGCCAATCACTACCAGATTTTTCTTAAAGTTCACCCTGTTTCACTGCTTGACTAAACTGACCATTCTTCGATACGAATCAGGTTTCTCATTGTACAAGATTCAAAATGTGTTCTCACTTATTTCATTTGAAACTAGACCCATTAAGTAATCTAAGCATATAAATTTTATCCTAAGGCCATTTTTGTACAATTTATACTGATTTTATAAAAACAGAACATGAAATCTATTAGTCATTTCGACTCAACCTCACAATATTTCAAATATCTCAAAATCGGTAACTCATTCGTTTCTATAGCTTCCTTAGCAAGAAACTAGACTCTTCAAGCTTTAAAGACATAATTTATCCAGCTTCTAACTCAACTCCTACAAATTATGGTGATTTTCCAAAACCACCTTACTGCTGCTGTCCCCAAGCAGTTTAATACTAGCTCACTCTTTCAAACATTCCTTGCATACATTCTATTTAAGCATGTATATTAACAACCGAATTCATCAATTAATTATCTACCAATTCACTTCAACATTCTCCATACAACACATGGTGTTCAAGCCATTTTTCAAGTTAAAAATTCGGTTAATACACATATATATATATACACACTAGAAATCAATTACTAACAATTTCATTTCACCTTAATAACTAGCCTAGCAAACTTATTTTAACATACAATTTCTCTTATCACAATTAAAGCATACTCTTCATTCCATCCATTAAAAACACATACATTTCTCAAACATCCCAAAACCATGTTCGGCCCTATACACAACTAACTAGCCAATTCCTTTCCCTAATGCACTTCCAACAATGAAATCAACTTCTTCAACTAGGCTACCTTAACATATCAAACAACCTTCAAAATTCATCCATTAAGCAAATTTATCTACTTGCCAATAGGTTATATATATATACTCAAGAATTCACAAATCTTAACTATGGGCTAACTAAACCATACTCTTAACAACCTAATCTCATCATCAATCAAAAGAGACAACACAAAACATACCTTAAAATGGGAGTAGCTATGGCCGAATGTCTTGTTTCCTTTCAAGCCTTTCTTTCTCAATTTTCGGCAATGAAGGAGAGAAGATGAGCATTCTCTTTCTTTTTTTTTTTTTTACCTTATTTTACTAATTATTATTTTATTTCAACCATCTAATTTCTTATTTTAATAATTAATTTGGCACATTTTACTCAAAATCCATCATCATGGCAATACCACTAAGCATAAAAGGTTCATTTGACATGCAAACCCATTTTTTCAATATAAGCTTAAATAGGTCCTTATGGATTTACTCACACATTTAAAAAGTGTCACACATAAGTCCTATTAACTAAATTCACATGAAATCGACTAAATCGAATTTAAAACTTTCACACATATATATTCACATATAATAAACATGAAATATGACGGCTAATTATTTTTATGACTCGGTTTTGTGGTCCCAAACCACTTTCCGATTAGGGTCAATTTAGGGCTGTTACAACTCTCCCCACATAAAGAATTTTCGTCCCCAAAATCTTACCAATGAATAAATCTGGGTATCTCTCTCTCATAGAGTTCTCGCCTTCCCACGTAGCTTCTTCGATCCCGTGCTTGAGCCATAACACTTTTACTAAAGGAACCTTTTTGTTTCAGAACTCTTTCACTTCACGAGCTAGGATACGAATCGGTTCTTCTTCATAACTCAATTCAGATTGAATTTCAATCTCACGATGGACTAATTATGTGCGAAGGATCGATCTATAACGTCAAGCATTGAAACATGAAAGACGTTATGAATCTTTTCAAGTTCGTGGGTAAAATCAATCTATACGCAATCGACCAATTCGTTCGGATACTTCATATGGCCCTATGAACCTCGGACTCGCTTTGCCTTTACGGCCAAATCCGAGTATTTTTTCCAAGGTGAGACTTTAAGAAACACTTTGTCACCCACCGATACTCAATATCTCTTCGCTTTAAATCCGCATACGATTTCTCGACGATCCGATGTCGCCTTCGACTTTCACGAATTATTTTTACTTTCTCGCTTCGCAGATCTTTAATCAAATCTACTCCGAAGATTTTATTTTCACCGAGCTCTCGGTCCAAAACAATGGCGTCATTTACATTTACGCCCGCATAAAGCTTCATAAGGTGCCATTTTAATACTTGATTGAAAACTATTGTTGTAAGCGAACTCAATCAAAGGTAAATACCGCTCCCACGAACCACTAAACTCGAGGATGCAACATCTCAACATATCCTCAAGTATCCGAATTATCCGCTCGATTGACCATCAGATTTGAGATGATAGGCGGTGCTAAAAATGCAGCTTGGTACCCAAGGCTTCTTGTAATTTCTTCCAAAATCGTGAGGTGAATCTCGGATCTCTGTCTCGACACAATAGAAATTGGTACCCCATGTAATCTCACAACTGAGAAACATACAATTCAGCTAGTTTATCCAATGGAAAATCCGTGACGTCACGGGGATAAAATGAGCCGACTTAGTCGGTCTATCAACAACAACCCAAATCGCATCTTTCTTACTTGTCGATAACGGTAACCCGCCATAAAATCCATCATGACTCGATCCCATTTCCATTCAGGTATCATGATCGGCTGAAGTAAACCCGTAGGCACTTGATGTTCCGCCTTCACTTGCTGACATATTAGACACTTCGAAATAAAATCGAAAATGTCTCGTTTCATACCATGCCACCAAAACTGACGTCTCAGATCGTTGTACATTTTCGTACTCCCCAGGTGAAGCGACATTCGACTACAATGAGCTTCGCTCGTAATCATCGAAATGAGTTCTGCATTTCTTGGAACACACAACCGACTTCTGAACCTCAAACAATCGTCCTCATCGAGTTGAAACTCTGATTCCGTATTCGGGACATATTCAGCCCGTTTTGCAGCCAATTTTTCATCGATTTTCCGAGCTTCACGAATTTGATGAATCAACAATGGTTTGGCCTTTAAATCCGCCACTAACACATTGTCGGATAGAATAGACAAATGTACATTCATTGCTCGTAAAGCAAACAAAGACTTCATTTACACTTAAGGCATCCGCAACCACATTAGCCTTTCCCGGTGATAGTCAATGACAAGCTCATAATCTTTCAACAACTCCACCCAACGCCTTTGTCGCAAATTTAATTCTCTCTCGAGTCATCAAATATTTGAGACTTTTGTGATCTGAAAATACATGGCACTTCTCACCAAACAAGTAGTGTCGCCATATTTTAAGAGCAAATACAATGGCAAACTAATTCGAGATCATGAGTCGGATAGTTTTTCTCATGTGGCTTTAATTGCCTCGACGCATATGCTATGACTCGACCTTCTTGCATCAACACACAACCCAACCCAAGCAAGGATGCATCATCAGAATGATAAACTCTTTACCGGATTCGGCCGCACTAACCGAGCTTTGGCCAAATAAGTCTTCAATTGATCAAAACTTTTCTCGACACTTTTCCGTCCCATTCGAACTTAACATCCTTTTGAAGTAGCTTCACATTGGCGTGGCTATCATCGAGAAACCTTTACAAATCTTCTGTAGTAACCTGCAAGTCCCAAAAAGCTCCAACCTCGCATGAATATTTCTGAGGTTTCCGATTAAGTATGGCTGAGATTTTGTTCGGATCAACTCAATACCCGATGCGGATACCACATGACCCAAAAAGCTAACCTCCCTAACTAACTCACACTTACCGAACTTAGCATATAAATCGCTTATCCCGTAAAATTTGCAACACTAATCTCAAAGTGCTCGGCATGTTCGGTCTCATCTCTTGAATAGACCAAGATGTCATCAATAAACACGACTACAAACCGGTCCAAATATTGTCTCAAGATTCGATTCATCAAATCCATAAATACCATAGAGAGCATTAGTGAGCCCAAACGGCATCACCAAAACTCATAGTGACCGTATCTCGCTCAAAGCGCTTTTAGGTATATCTAAATCTCGAACTCGCAATGATAATAACCCGATCTCAAATCTATCTTTGAAAACACAGAGGCTCCTCGCTTGATCAAACAAATCATCAATACGCTGTAGCGATATTTATTCTTTATCGTTACCTTATTCAAATTGACGATAGTCAATGCACAACCTCATGGTCCCGCCCTTCTTTTCACAAACAATACCGTGCACCCTAAGGTGAGAAACTTGGTCGAGCGAAACCTTTATCCGTCAACTCTTGCAACCGAACTTTCAATTCTTTTAATTCTGTTGGTGCCATACGATACGGAGCTATCGAAATCGGTGTAGTCCTGTGTACAAGCTCGATGCTAAACTCTACCTCCCGAACAGTGGTAAACCCGGTAATTCTTCGGAAAAACATCCGGTATTCACAAACCACCGCACGCATTCAGCTTCTTTTCTAATTCTTTGTCGTCAAGTACATACGCAAGGTATGTTTCACACCCTTTCTTGCATTTTCTGAGCCAAGATTGACGATATTACACCGGCAACCTATTCAAATCGGTAGACTCAACTCGAATTATCTCGTTATTCATACACCTCAAATCGATGGTTTTTCCTTTGCAATTTACAATTGCATCATGTACGGTCAACCAATCCATACCGAGAATAACATCAAACTCATTGAACGGTAAAAGCATCAAATCGGCCGGAAAACAGAATCTCTCGACACTAGAGGACATTTCTTACACACCTTGTCCGCAAGTACATAACGACCCAAAGGATTTGACACTTGATTACAAACTCGTGAGACTCGACAGTAAAAGTCTTACTGGATGCTAAGGTCTCACATATATAGGAATGAGTAGAACCGTGGTCAATCAAAGCAATCACATTAGTATCAAAGAGAGTAAAAGTACTTTAAGTAATAACATCTCGTGAAAAAGCATCCTCACGTGCGCAGTATAGCATAAGCTCTAGCAGAGCACGAGCCTCCGATTTGGTGGTGGTATCTTTAGGCCCTCTCTCGACCGCCACTAGCATTCCCTGATTTCTAGGGGGCCTACCTCTTTGTCAGTAGTA
This sequence comes from Gossypium anomalum, assembly GCA_025698475.1. Classification (NCBI taxonomy): domain Eukaryota; kingdom Viridiplantae; phylum Streptophyta; class Magnoliopsida; order Malvales; family Malvaceae; genus Gossypium; species Gossypium anomalum. The sequence goes on from CM046965.1 coordinate 63,531,198, forward strand.
TTAGTCGGTTTTTCACTCGATTCACATTCGACTGCATAATCTCGGGCAATCTTTGATAAAATGATCAATCGATCCACATTTGAAACAGAACGGTCACGAACTCTACAGCTTCCCGAATGCCACTTGCCACAATATCGATAATCGATCTATCCTCGACGATCATTGCCAACACCGCAAATGTAGTAGCTCGTACTCATAGGGGTCGACACGATCCCGCCCGTAAAAACTCAAGTATTCTTAGATCTGCTTGGATCATCTCTAAACTTCTTCGATGATTGATGAAATGGTTTTCCCAAGATCTTTTACTTAAACTCCTTGCTCCCAAATCAGCTCTCTTTTTTCCTTATCGAGCTCTTCGGCTTTGCAAGCTCGCTCAACAAGTACTACAAATTCTCCGATTTCTAGAATGCCAACGAACAATTTTATATCTTCGCTCACCCTCCTCAAACGCTTACACATTACATCTTCTCAAGAAACGATTCTCGAGCATACCGGGCCGAGCCTCACAAACTTTCGCTCATAATCGATGAACCGACATGGAACCTTGTTTAAGCTCAAGAAATTCTTTCCGCTTTTGATCGATAAATCTCTGGCCGATATACTTCTTCCGAAACTCGCTTTGGAAAAACTCCCATGTTACCCGCTCTCTAGGTACAACCAAATCAACGTATTCCACCAATAATAAGCGTAATCACGTAACAAAGAGATAGCACACTTCAAGCATTCATCGGGTGTGCAAGAAAGTTCATCAAGTACCCGGATAGTGTTGTCCAACCAAAATTCAGCTTGCTCGGCATCATCGCTGTCCGTAGCTTTAAATTCAGTAGCCCCGTGCTTTCAATTCATCAACCGGGGCTTGTTTAACCTCACCGCCTATCGGAGGTACTGTACGTGCGGTGCAGTGTGTATTGGTCGGAAGTGGGGGTTGGGGAATAGCCGTGTTAGTTCGAATGTACTGGTTGAACCAATCATTCATCACGCTATAAAAAGCTTGTCTAGCTTCCTCGTTCTGATTACTAGCTATTGGTTGAGAGTTCACCGGGGCTGTCCCTTGCGCGGGGGCAGGTGCCACGCTCTCAACATCATCAACTATCGCTCGGTTGGGATCGGGATCCATCACTATACATAAACGCATTTTTAACTGTCAGAAATCACCACACTATCAAATAAACATATAACGGCATGTATAGCTAGACCAATTTGCAATACGGTAGTCCTAGAATCGACTAAACCGTAGCTCTGATACCAATAAAATGTAACACCCTAGCCCGCATCCGTCGCCAGAGGAGTTAAGAATGTTACTAAGTAAACCTTAATTTCGTTTCTAATATCAACCATATAGATTAAAACATTCAAGCATCATTGATCACATTCATACCCGTTTTCATCATCTAAAAATAAAAATGCAAGTTGACTAAATAAGCCATTTGCGTATGGCTATACATATATGTATGCATCACCCAATAGGTACTAGGTCAAATTACAAAGTCGATCCTATACATGCCATTTTCAAAATTTAAACAAAAAGTACCAAAAAGCTTAGATAGTGTGGTTGACTTCGACTTTGAACCTCCGAATCCGATGGATGACGAGCAAAATCTATAAAACAGAGAAACCAAACAAAAGAATAAGCATTTTAATGCTTAGTAAGCTTTAAGTAATGAAATCATCTAGAAAATTAGCATATTAATATCAAGTCTATATGATTTAACCTTGGGTCGAATCCAAAACTAACGAAGATACTTCCTTATCAATCATATAGTAAAAGGGAAAATCAATATGTCCATCTATATCTTTAATTCATAACCGAATACAATCTTCTCGAATTTTTAGACAAATCTCATGTATATATATGTAGCCTACTAGTAATATAGAAATTTCCTAAGTTAGTACTCATACCTTCTAATCCAATCATAAACATTCAAAGGATTTTAAACAATAGTCTAAGCATAATTGCCGACTTTCGAAACACGAATATAACAATCAATCATATCTTCAACGAAAGCATTTACTTACTTGATCACTTCACGTTAAATTGTACTTATGCTTGGAATTAACTCGACATGCTTTATATAAATTTACTTGAGCATACTTGCGGTTTCTCCACCCAATTAATAGGCGCGAAAAAACGCCCTTGTGAACTAAACCCGAATCTTAGAACTGCTCGAAGCCCTTCGAGACTAAGCTCGCAATAACATCGCGCAGAGCCCTTCTAACTAAGTCCGCTTTAACGATGGCTTAAAGCCCTTCTAACCAAGTCCGGTTTTACACGGCTTATAGCCCTTGGAGACTTAGCTCGGTTTCAACCCTTGATCAACAATCATACATTCACACATTTAAATAACACTTTGATATTTGAATACAATTTCAGCATTCTTTCTAATCATTTTACAATTAATTCACTAGTCATAACAAATGACATATTCTCGTTTCATTATTCCGGAAACTTTCTATTAACATGCGATTACAAACAAGTATTTTACCTATTTATTCGATCATACGATGCAAGCAAGACCATTACGTCATAATTTATTCATCGCAATCATAATTTGATAATTTCTATGTCTAAATATAAGTTATATTCCATTACTCAAAGACTTACCTTGTATCTTTCTGGCAAGTTCGGGTTGGCTATTCCGCGACTTTAGCTTTTCCCTTATCCGAGGTTGCCCTCTATGCTCTTGAGCTTAATCAATAAATTTTAAACTAATCATTAATCAATTACTCAAGTATTACTTTCAGAATATAGCACACATATATATATGTTTGAATTTCACACATACAACTTATAGTAAGTTTATAAAAATCAATAAGCAAGTCATTAGTAAATCACAACTTCCCTATAAGCTGAGTTACTGAGCAACAATCATTAATTTACTTATAACTTGAGCTACGAAACTCCAAATCAAAGACCGTAAATTTTCCTCGAAAATAGACTAATTTATCTTTTAGCCATAAAATTTTCATAATTTTTAGTCTAGCCAATCACTACCAGATTTTTCTTAAAGTTCACCCTGTTTCACTGCTTGACTAAACTGACCATTCTTCGATACGAATCAGGTTTCTCATTGTACAAGATTCAAAATGTGTTCTCACTTATTTCATTTGAAACTAGACCCATTAGGAATCTAAGCATATAAATTTTATCCTAAGGCCATTTTTGTACAATTTATACTGATTTTATAAAAACAGAACATGAAATCTATTAGTCATTTCTGACTCAACCTCACAATATTTCAAATATCTCAAAATCGGTAACTCATTCGTTTCTATAGCTTCCTTAGCAAGAAACTAGACTCTTCAAGCTTTAAAGACATAATTTATCCAGCTTCTAACTCAACTCCTACAAATTATGGTGATTTTCCAAAACCACCTTACTGCTGCTGTCCCCAAGCAGTTTAATACTAGCTCACTCTTTCAAACATTCCTTGCATACATTCTATTTAAGCATGTATATTAACAACCGAATTCATCAATTAATTATCTACCAATTCACTTCAACATTCTCCATACAACACATGGTGTTCAAGCCATTTTTCAAGTTAAAAATTCGGTTAATACACATATATATATATACACACTAGAAATCAATTACTAACAATTTCATTTCACCTTAATAACTAGCCTAGCAAACTTATTTTAACATACAATTTCTCTTATCACAATTAAAGCATACTCTTCATTCCATCCATTAAAAACACATACATTTCTCAAACATCCCAAAACCATGTTCGCCCTATACACAACTAACTAGCCAATTCCTTTCCCTAATGCACTTCCAACAATGAAATCAACTTCTTCAACTAGGCTACCTTAACATATCAAACAACCTTCAAAATTCATCCATTAAGCAAATTTATCTACTTGCCAATAGGTTATATATATATACTCAAGAATTCACAAATCTTAACTATGGGCTAACTAAACCATACTCTTAACAACCTAATCTCATCATCAATCAAAAGAGACAACACAAAACATACCTTAAAATGGGAGTAGCTATGGCCGAATGTCTTGTTTCCTTTCAAGCCTTTCTTTCTCAATTTTCGCAATGAAGGAGAGAAGATGAGCATTCTCTTTCTTTTTTTTTTTTTACCTTATTTTACTAATTATTATTTTATTTCAACCATCTAATTTCTTATTTTAATAATTAATTTCGCATTTTACTCAAAATCCATCATCATGGCCGGCCACTAAGCATAAAAAGGTTCATTTGACATGCAAACCCATTTTTTTCAATATAAGCTTAAATAGGTCCTTATGGATTTACCTGTCACATTTAAAAAGTGTCACACATAAGTCCTATTAACTAAATTCACATGAAATCGACTAAATCGGAATTTAAAACTTTCACACATATATATTCACATATAATAAACATGAAATATGACGGCTAATTATTTTTATGACTCGATTTTGTGGTCCCGAAACCACTTTCCGATTAGGGTCAATTTAGGGCTGTTACAACCATCACTCAAACCAAATTGTAATTATCCACAAATGCAAAATATACCATCAAGCAAACTTCCCAAAATGAGTAATTAACAAGGCCGATTATTCACAAATATTAACATCATTATAAAGCCATTTTCGCATGGCTATTTATACACAATTCAAAACTAACTATATCAAAACTAGCTTATACATCCCATATGTCATAAGTACAAGCTTTCAAAGTACCGAAATAGCGATTGATAGTGTGACGATGATCCTTGACGATCCCCAAGCTTGGGCTAGCTTTATATATCTATAAAACAATGAAAGAACACAAAAGGTAAGCTTTGAAAGCTTAGCAGGCCATAAGCAAATAAATCATCACAAGAACATTAATAATTCAATTCAAATAGGCCACATTTAACTAATCTAATACACATATACAATTACTTTTCTCATATAATCCATATTACTGCGTTAAGTAACTTCACTTACCTTATTTTTCAATGAACATATAAACTTCATACGTACCTGAATCACTTAGCTCAAATTCACATTCGGTCTCATTTTGACATTGCCCGTTGAACCATTCGAAATCGTTAAGGATACTCGGAAACACATATATCACATACAATGCCATATCCCAGATATTGTCTTACATGTTATCACATATCGATGCCTCTGTCCCAGACAGGGTCTTACACATAATCTCATATCGATGCCAATGTCCCAGACATGGTTTTACATGAAATCACACCTCGGAAGTCCTAATGTCATGACATTAGTATCCTATACTATTCCTAAGGTTCATATGGGGCTTTCAACTTCGTAAATCAATCAATTCATACTCGAAACAATGTCCTCCAATGCTCAATTCAATTCAACAACATATATAAATATACAATTGAATTTGGAAATAATACATTTAAATTTAAAAAAAAACATTTATTCACATATGAACTTACCTAGTATGGAAACGAACGGATCGAAACAACTATTCAACAACTTTCGACTTCCCCGATCCAAATCCGATTTCTTTCTTTCTTGATCTAAATCAATTCAAATTTAACTTATTTAATCACATATTCATTCAATTTCACCCAAAAACACATAAATGGGCATTTTGCACTTTAGCCCCTAACATTTCACATTTTCACAATTTAGTCCCTATTTCAAAACAACACAAAATACACAAAATTTCATCATACCCAAACATAGACGGATCTTCCCTAGGTCCCTAGTAGCCCATTAATTCCATTTATTTTACATTTTAACCCCTTAATTTACAAATTTCATAATTTAATCCTTAATAAGCATTTTTATCAAATATCACTTAATAAACTATGAAAATCTAACAACAAATATTTATTTTTCATCATCAAACAACAAAAAGCTTGAATATTCATCAATGGCATTTCACAAATTCATCATCAAATCTGAAAATTAAAGCATGGGCTAGATAATATATAAAGCAACGATCTCAAAAACGTAAAAATCATCAAAAACCAAACAAAAATCACATACCAATTGAAGCTATAATTAACCAAGTCTTCTTTCTTCTTCAAATTTCGGCAAACAATGATGAACACTCTACTAACCTTTTGTTTTATTTTAATTTATTAACATTAATACATAATTTACCATTTTACCCATAGCTATTTAACTTATAAATTAATTAATAGTTGTCCATAAATGTCCAATTACTCTAATCTTGTTATAAGGACATCCAATTAAATAAATCATGACAAATAAGCACTTAAACAATTAGTATGCCACTTTTGCATTTTATGCAATTTAGTTCTTCTATTAAATTAACTAACCAATCGGTAAAATTAAATCACGAAATTTTCGCACATATCAAATAACATGTTGTAAACGTCAAAAATAATATTAAAATAATTTTATGACCTCAAATTTGTGGTTTCAAAACCACTATTCTGATTTAGCTAAAACCGGGTCGTTACAATAAATGATTTTGAGAAAAAGAGCCAAGACTTGCATAATTTTCTTTCAAAGGTTCATGATGATCATCAAAAAGAACTTGAGTTGCTTGAAAAAGAAAAAGCTTCATTTAACAAAGTTTCTCCAAAAGGTTTTAAAAAAGGGAGAAAGTTGAAAAGCAAAAATTGTTAAATCAAGCTTGAATTTCTATAAACATAAAGGTCCTTTAAGGTTCCATAAAGGAAAAAATGTTAAGAGTATATGGGTCTCTAAAGGACTTATTATTACTAAAGATAAAGAAATGCTTTCAAAATGGATTCCCAAAAGGATAAAAATTTTAGGAACTAATACTTATGGACCCAAAAGAATTTGGGCACCAAAAACAAAAATTTAATATGTATTAAGGGTAAACATAAAATAGTTTTCTTTAAACCTATTAATGATGTATCATCTAGTAAAGTTCTTCAACTAATTCACATTGACTTATTTGGTCCTACTAGGACAACTAGCTTGGGTGGAAGATAATATGCAATTGTCACTATATCAAAATAGGTTTTTAGCTTTTTGGGCCTATAGCGGTGCTTTTAAGCTCCGCTAAAACTATTTACGGTGTTTTTACAAGCGCTGCAAAAAATGCCACTATAGACAACGCCACTAATTTTTGCGGCGTTTATGTGAAAAACCGCTACTATAGAACATGACCTTTAGCGTTGCTTTTCCCACAAACGTCACTATAGAACATGACCTTTAGTGGCACTTTTTTCACAAATGCCACTATAGAACATGACCTTTAGCGGCGCCTTACAAACGCCGCTATAGAACATAACCTTTGGCAGTGCCTTTTTCACAAACGCCGCTAAAGAACATGACCTTTAGTGGCACTTGCCCCACAAGCGCCACTATAAAACATGACCTTTAGCGACGTTTTCCCTACAAATGCCGCTATAGAACATGACCTTTAACGACACTTTTACTGAAAACACCGCTAAAGGTCATGTTCTTTAGCGGTGTTTTTGGTAAAAGCACCGCTAAAATTCTTGTTCTTTACAAACGCCACTAACTTTAGCAGATTTCTAACATCCCATTTTCATTCATATACAACCCTTCATGTAACATCAAATCCAACCAAAAATTGTAAATCTAATGATACTTCAAATCCAACGAAATGTATATATGATCTAAATCAATAAATGAAATAACAAAATATTCTTACAATAATGTTAAAGGTTAGAATGTTAAAATATTCTTACAATAAGAAAAAAAAAAGTCTAAGATAAAGGATTTTGCAACTGCTGAAACATCTTCATCATATTCTAAAGCTGTAGCCGGAGTGCGTCGTATTTTCTGTTTTGCTCTGCTTCCCTTGCTGCTGCCTCTACTTCCCTCGCTGCTGCCTCCGCTTTAAGTTGTAGTTGGAGTTCTTCATATTTTATTTAAACCTCTGCTTCTCTCGATGTTGCCTCCGCTTTATGTTGAGCAATTTGCTCAACTGTGCTCGCTTGCATCTGAGCCATTTGATCTTTTAACCTCTGAACTTCAGCTTAAGCCTGACTCCCCGAAGGCATGTATTGCTACGAGCTGGATCCAAAATATTGGGTTGGGTTAACAAAAGATCCTTGAAATCGAACCTGACCATACCTTTCAGGACCCAAAACTTCAGTAATAATTCAGTTATCAATGTCATCAAGATTAATAGGACTATCACTCGAAGCAATCACTTCATACTCTGCCTTTTTATCCTTTAGTTTCTCCTAATAAATCAATCAAAGAGTTAGAAATGAAATATATAATAAAAACAAATGCAACATAACTTAACATTATTTTCATTACAAACGACGAATTAAACCATTATAATTAAACATTATAATATTTAAAATAATTCAAATTTTATTAAGTAAATATACCATAATTTCTGCAGCTTCAGTAATCATAGGAGATCTATATTTCTTTCTATGTGTAATGTTAAAAAGCTAAAGGAGTTCAACTTTTAGACCAGACGACAATTCCTACCACATAGTAGTAAAAATATTATTTAATAGAAAGTAATTGATATTTGACACAATTAATAAATTCAAAATACCTCGGCCTTAGCTACACAAGCAAAACTTTTCGACCTAGCTGTGTACGTGAATTTTTGTTTTTGCCTACTTGTAGTTCCAACTCGCTCATGATCCTGCATTATGAAATTATTATTACGTATATAGTAAATACTATAAACTGAAATAATTATAAGAGTTTGGAAGTACGTAATACCTCCCCTTTCTTTGAATTCCAAAATCTAACTGCATCTTCCCATTGTTACCTCAGCATTCCCGGTGGGACATTTCGCAATTTCTCTTCGAGGCTTATATTTTTCTTAAAATATGCCTTCTTTAAAGCACTTTTATGGTCTCTCCATTTTTTTCCTAATGCCTTCTTGACATAATTATCCGAGACCTCTAAAGTAAATCTCTCCTGCAAAAAACACAAGTTTAGAAAGTAAATATAAATGGAACTTAAACCAAAGTATTATAAAATACATTCATGTTATTACCTAAAGATTATTGAGAGATTGGTTTTTGTTACTATCAAGCATATGATGCCATGACTTGTAGTTGATAGGCAACAGATAGGCATTTAGTGCTATAATGCCCAAGTATCCTACTAAAAGTCGAGTTTTTGATCCAACAAGCTGACCAAGACTGTTTCTAGCTACTTTGACATGCTCAACAGAATTTAACTCGTATAAATCTTTTAGTAGCATACGTCCTTGAGTTTTGCACATCCCAGCACTTTCAACTAAAAAATGGTATATTATAATATAAGAATTTGAAAAAGAAATCAATAATAAAAGTCAACATGTATGTAAATTAAAGTTAACATTAATTTGAATTTCTGTAGGTTTGTCAGCTGTATTCGAAACATTCGAAGATCTAATAGCAGTCTGTTGTTCACTATTTGTTTCTTCTGAATTTGGAGGATTTTGAACAATACTTAGATCTCGCAATCTTCTTCTAGGTATTTTATCTGCAATACACATAAAATAGTTGAAATTTTAGTAACTAATTACAACATAATAGTACATATAAAATAGCTGAAATATTTAACAATATCAAGATTTAAATTATAATATTACATATAATTAAAAAATCGTAAAATCTTTCTACATCATAATTCGTAAATATCTTCATCCACATCCTGGCGAACCTATGGAAATTGTGTACTAGTACTAGGGATATTTTCATTTAAGTTTTGTCCTGGAAAAGGCAAAGTTTCTGATCTTTCGTCGATATCATCTCTACTTCCATTACCCATGTCAAATAAGTCTCTAGGGGTGTTACAGAGTACATCGTACCAACCCTCATTAGTTAGATCTTTCGAGTAAAAAACTTGTTTCACTTGATAAGAAAATAAATATGGCTTGTCTATCAATTGTTGTCCAGTTTGAATTAATCGATAGAAGTTCACCATTGTAAAACCAAATTGATTTTTTCTAATTCCGCGAGCAGTATTAACATCAGCCCAATCACATTGAAATAAGACAACCTTCCGTTTGCCATAGTAATCCAACTCAATAATGTCAGTAAGAAGTCCGTAATACTCCACATTTCCCTCAATAGGATTACTGTCCCTAGCACTAGCATAACTTGTAATTGAAGAATTAACAACTATTCCACAATTATGAGTCCTCCTCAATCTTTTGTGAGATTTTGTATGAAACCTGAATCCATTGATAAGGAAGGCACTATATCTTTTTATTACTCTATTCAGACCTTGAGAAAGCCATTTAACTTCGTCATTGACGTCCTTTCCACTCTAAACCTATTGAATCAAAAGTAAATTGATTAATTATAAATGTTATTAGAAAACATTATTATTTTTCAATGAAAGCTTTAGCTGCATACCCTTTGCCCCTAACCATTCATGAAAAGATTCTGTGAATAACTTATGAATCTCTCGATGTTGTAATCTTCGAGAGCGTGAACGAGATCTCAAGACTTGTTTGTACTCGCTATGTTAAAAAGTAGATTACTTAGTTAGAAGATAAACAAATTAAAAAGATGAATATTTATCGAATTCTAAAAACTACTTGCGTAATGGTTCAATTGAATTGTGGTGAAAAAGAACATATCGATGTGCTTGTACCCAAGATCTATCATCTAAGTGTGCAATTTTAACTTTACCGATTGGTTCTCCATAACTTCGAAATAAATAAGTTTCGGCTAATTTATGATCAGTGAGCCCAGCATTTCTACTTGGTCTATTCAATCTTGTTTCAACATCTTTTAAATATCTAGAAAAGAAAGTCATACACTTCTCTACCAAGTAACCTTCAGCAATTAATCCTTCTAGATAACGCTTATTATGATAATAAGACTTCAATTTGCATAGGAACCTAAACACAATATACAACATTATCAAAAGTTGTAACTAAAGGTATATTCATGAATGAATGAAAAAATTTAGAAATAAATTAGCACTTTTCTATAGGATACATCCATTGATAGAAAATCGGTCCCCCAAGTTTTGCTTTATGAGGGAGATGGATTAGCAAGTGCACCATAATAGTGAAGAAGGACAGTGGAAAGATCTTCTCCAAATTGCCTAAAGTCAAGGTGGCTCGATCTTGTACTTTCTCAAGTTCTTCAACATTCAAAACTTTGCCACAAATAGCTTTTATTATATTGGATAGTTCAATTATACAAGACGTCACCTTTTTTGACATACAACACCGTAAAGTAACTGGCAGTAAATCTTACATCAAGATGTGTTAATCATGTGATTTTAGGGAATATAGTCTTTGATCTTTAAGACGCACGCGTCAAGATATATTGGATGCATACGCATCTGGGACCTTTATATCCTTCAACACCGTGAAAAACGCTTCTTTTTCTTTCTTCGACATTGCAAAAAAAGAAGGCGACAACCTATATTTCCCATTTGGAAGTACTTGGGGATGAAGATCACACTAAATTCCCATGTCAACTAGATCAAGTTGACCCTGAATATTGTCTTTGGATTTTCTATCAACATTCAGAATTGTCTCAATGATGTTCTCGCAAACATTCTTTTCAATATGCATGACATCAAGATTGTGTCGCAAAATGTGATACTTCCAATAAGGCAACTAAAAAAAATACTTCTTTTTTTTCCACAAGTCCGCCTCATTAGGATCATCCTCTTTATCAGACTCATCATCAATCTACCGGTCAACATCACCAACATACGCCTCCCTCGGTCTTCTCTTTGTTTGCGTGTTAAGTGGTTGATTTCATCTTCCCATAACTGAAATTGATATCTTTTAACATGAATAAGATTTCAGATCCAATGGTCTGCTCTGGAGCTTCTCTGTACTCTTCAGTACCATCAAATAGAGTCCTCTGAAATCTAAGTCTATTATTTCCATCTAACCAACGACGATGCCTCATATAAGAGAACTTCTTCCTATTATATAACCACTTCGAACATGTTTGCGCCACACAACAAGGACAAGCATAATGTCGTTTGGTACTCCAACCAAATAAATTGGCATAAGTCAGGAAATCATTAACAGTCCATAACAAAGCTACACGTAAATAAAAATTCTCCTTTCTCAAGACATCATATGTTTCAACACCTGCCCATAATTGTTTCAACTCTTCAATAAGTGGCTGCATATAAATGTCAATATCATTTCCGGGACATTTCTCTCCAGGGATAATCATAGATAAGATAAAAGAAGATTACTTCATGCAAATCCACGGAGGCAAATTGTAAGGAACAAACACTACAGGCCAAGTACTGTACAAAGTACTCATGATTTTATAAGGATTAAATCCATCAAATGCTAGCCCAAGCCTCACGTGTCAAGGATCAATTGCAAAAGTTTGGAAATTTACTGTCAAATGATTTCCAAGCTAAAGAATCCACAGACTGCCTTAATAATCCATCATTGATTCGTTGGTTATGATGCCACCTCATAGACTCGACTGTCTTTGACGACATGAAAAGCCTTTGAAGCCTTGGTATTAGTGGAAAATATCACATAATCTTTATTGGCTTCTTTCTTGGTTGTGCCTCACCTTCATCCTCATTCACATCTTATGTATTCCTATTCATCCAACGAGATTTACCGCAAACATGACAAGACTGTTGGTTTTTTCGATCACCCCAATACAACATGCAGTCATTTGGGCAACTATGAATTTTATCGTACCCAAGGCCTAAATCTTTTATCAGTTTCTTCATATCTTTGCATGAATGAGGGATTTTTGCAAACGAAATCATATCTATCAAAAACTTTAATAGCATTGTAAAAGAGTTTTCGGTCCATCCTCTCAAACATTTTAAGTGAAAAAGATGAACGTAAAAGGACATTTTTGAATATTTTGATCCCTCATAAAGTTCTTCATTCATTTCATTAAGAAACTTGTAGAACTTCACCACTTCTCCATTTGGCTCTTCATCAGTTACACTTCTTCCCATTTCGGTAAAAGCATTTCCACCAATATTACAATTATCGGATGCAATAAAGTCAGGTGGAAACAATTGTAAACCATGACTGCGCATATTAAATGCATCCCGCAACATATCTTCCATGTTATCTTCTCTAACAGACTAATGGTAAGCACTATGAGGATAAACTGGATTAATCGTTGAAGAGGTTCTACTAGGTGTACACTCTCCATGAAAAATCCATTTTTTATACCCCCGAATAAAGCCATCAACAATTAGATGTTTGTAGACAACTTCACGAAAATGCCAATTGATGTTGCCATACTTCTTACACGGGCAAATAATCATATTCTCTCGGCTTGCACTTTGAAATACAAAATTTAGAAAAATTTGTATCCATTTCGATAGTCATTGCCTACCCTTGAAAATTTCATCCAACTCTTATCCATTTCGTAGTTCTTGAAGTCTAAAGTTGACAATAAATTACAGTTCTGTAAGCTATGTAAGTTATGTAAGTTATGATATGATATATATTTATGTAAGTTATGTAAATTATTTAAGTTATGTAAGTTAAGTAAATTATGATATGATATATATTTATGTATTATGTAAGTTATGATCCAAATTTTTTTTTATTCTTTAAATGTTTGTGTAAGTTATGATAATAATAAACTTCAAATATTATTAAAAAAATTATTAATATAAGGCTTGAATTGATCCAGTAAATTTATTTCAGATCCAACAAGTAGTTTCATTAATAATAGTAGTACCATGCTAGCATGGGCAATGCAATATCAACATAATCTAAATTATATCATATCACAGATAAAAAGAAATTAAAAAATATATAATTATAATTTTATCTTTAAACAAAGTTTCGGAGTTTCTATATTAAAATTTAAGGTTGAAACCTTAATAATATATTTTTTTAAGTTGATTATTTTAAAGACACTATATAAATATCTTTGTTATTAAATGATATTTTTAATAATATTTGATGTTTGGGAATCATTTTTATATATAGTTGTTCAAAATTTATTTTATGTTATCCCATGTTTTAATAGATGCCTTTTTAAACTTGTGTGGAATCCATCATTACTTTTATTAACTTGAGAAACACACTACAATTACTATAAGTATATCCTCCCGTGATTCATTAATGAAACTCAGAGTTTTGTTCCATTGATTGATTATAATATAATGCTAAAAGAAACATTGGTAGATCATAGTTTTTGGGGGCTAAAATTGATCTATTCCAGTAAATATGGTAAAACATGGGCTTAATCATTTAATTAATTTATAAATTCGGCATTGGTACTTCCAATAAAAAGAATTGTGGACTTTTTTAGTTTTAAACATTTATTGTTTTATATTTGAGGAGACACAATCTCGAGTATCAAGAAAAAAAAATGTGAGAATTAATTTAATGTAAAAATTAGTCTCTCTTTTTTTCTATACATCTGACATTACCATCAACAGATTATCTAAGATGTAATAAAGAATAAAATAATGCAGAAATATAATGTAAAAATAATTATTATTAATAGTATAATTAAAGAGAAAAAAACAAATTATGTGAAGCATAAGAATATATATATATATATATATATATATATATATATATATATATATATAAAAAACACCGTCCACCAAAACCTTAGAGAAAAGAACAATTAATCCTTCGACCAAGTAAACTTATAGAATCACAAAAAAATATGTCCCCTACAATAAGAGAAAAAACATTGGATAAACAATTTTGTTAAAAAAATTTTGATAAACAATATTTTATAATATAATATTAATTTTAGATACAAATATAATATTAATTTTAGTTACAAATATTATATAAATAGTATTTTGTAAGGTAAAATAAGTATTTTGCTTGCAACTTAACTAAGAAATTAGTAGCAAATAACAAAATAAAACTCCAAACAAATTTAACTACTATCATTTGATCCAAACAGATTTATCTTCAAACAGTAAATATATAAATCATAATCAATATAATATAGAAAAAAGAAAAACCCGAGATCATGCTCTTTGAAGTTCTTGTTTAAGTTGAGTTAGCTTTATTCTATTCGACTCTAGTTCTTGAACATATACCTGTTTAAACATATATATATGCATCAGTTTATATGTTATGGACACGAAAATAAGAAACTACAAGCAAATGTATGTATTTTTTTCAGTGTATATATGTCTTTTTTATGTTACCTTCTTTCTAAGACGGCTTTTCTTTCCAGCTTCTCTGTTTTGAGCTAAATGCCTCAATTGTTTTCACGTTGAGACTTAATGAACTAATCTAGACAAAAAATAATGTTACAATCCCTAAAAACCATTACCAAATTAAGGCTAAAAAATAAATTAAGCCCATGGACAGCAATGAATTTCTGGAAAAGAATTTATAATCAACTACTAATCTATTTTCCTACTAACAATCATATCGTGGAGAAATATACTACTCACATTCTTTGGCTGAAAATGTAAACAGTCTAAACTAAAAATCCTTCTTTGATTTGTTACTTCTAAAAATCACCCTCTTCCTCTTTCAAGTTCTGTTTTCCATTTTCGGGACTGGCATTACCCACCAATTTTTCTTCTTCCACAACAATGCAAAAGTTCCTTTCACATCCACTCTCGAACCCTCCAAAACACCCCTTCTCTTACTTCTTCTCCCACTCTATTACCAAGAACACTTACGACCCTCCATTTTCCCCTATTTCCAAACCTCCAAAACCCAAACCAAAGCCTTCCGGCCCAACCCCAAACCCGAACCTAACCCCTATAAAGTCAGTGATGCAGCAGAGGAGTGTATAATGGAAAAAACTTACCAATTGGTCACGTCAGAGGACGGCAATGTAACAGAGGGGACACTCGATAAAGACGCAGTAGAGGGGACACTCAACTGTGATGCAGCAAATGGTCAAGTCAAAGGAGATGCAACAGATGGGTTACGATTTTGATTTGGGGAAAATTTAGGGTTTTAAAGAAATTTGAAGGATTTGAGGAAATTTTTTAAGGGGAAAAAATGGCATTTCGGGTATATGGCTGGGATGAAATTGAAGAGAGCAAAACGATGCAGTTTCGTTTAACTCAAAAATGACTGTTTGCAGTGTTTTTCACTTAGCGTCGCTAAAGCTCGATCTTTTGCGATGTTTTTAACCTAGTGCCACTAATGCCACTAAAAACGTCACCTAAAACAACATCGTTTTGGTTAAGTAAAATGATTTTTGCGACGTTTTTTATCTATTGCTTACCTTTTGCGACGTTTGTATCATAAACGCCGCTAATGCCTTTGATACTAATAAATATTTGTAGTTTAATTATTTCTTAAATTCCTTTAAATTACATTTGTTTTGTTTCAATAAATATATTTAATTTGTAAAATTCTATAATTGTGTATGAAAATAATTTTATAAAATGAAACCAAACTTCCTTATGAAGAGTTTGTATCCACGAGTTTTTTTTTTTTTTGTTCAGCTGATAGAATTTATCCAAATTGATTTTGATAAAATTTAACTTCTCAATTTCTTTTTTGATATTATATCTACAACTACTCATAATTCCTCCCCAACTCATAAGCAGGAGGATAATGCATTTCAACACACTCAAACCCATGTTCTCTTATATTGGCAACAGTGCTCACACTAATTGACCTAAGACTCAATCTACTTAACTTCCCAAATTCAAAATTACCAAGAGGTGGATTTTATGGAAATAAAGAAATTTTATCTCCTTTTTACTTTATTATTCTTTTGATATTAATTTAATAATATATATTACAATGTACAAATGTAATTAAGAAAATAATCTTATTTTTTACCTAAACCCTAAAATAATATGATTTATTGTTATTTTTATTAGAACTGCAAAACCTTAAAATATAAACCCTAAAAAATAAACTCTAAACCCTAAAACCATAACTATTGAACACGAAACCCTAAACCATAAAATCTAAGTCTTAAACCCTAAACCATAAAACCATAACCACTAAACACTAAACTTTAAACCATAAACCATAAACTCTAAAGCTTAAATCCTAAACCCTAAAATAAAATATTTATTGCGGCATTTTTATCAAAAACTAAAGGATTTTGGGAAATTGGGGAAGAAATAAAGGGTTTTGGGAAAAATTTCGGGGAGCTCTGATCTGGGAAAATACTAAAGGATTTTCAGGGCTAACAAAATAACATTGTTTAAGTCAAATTGGTATTGCAATTTTGAGGCGTTTTCAGTAAAAATGCCACAAAAACTTAATTCCCTGTAGTGAAACAACGTCATCTAGGGCAAATTGGTATTACAATTTTGTGGCGTTTATGAAAAACGCCATTAGAAATTTAATTCCCTGTAGTGAAACGAAGTCGTCTAGGGAAAATCGGTATTGCAATTTTGCGATGTTATAAAAAACGCCACTAATGTATAACATTTGCGGCGTTTCCTGTAAAAAAAACGCCACTAAAAATTCAATACTCTATAATGAAACGGCGCCGTTTAATTAAAGTTGGTATTGCACATTTGCGGCGTTTTCTGTCAAAAACGCCACTAAAAATTTAATGTACTGTAGTGAAACGACGCTGTTAAGTCTATTTGGTATTGCAATTTTGCGGCGTTTATGAAAAACGCCACTAGTGTATCACTTTTGCGGTGTTTTCCACTAAAAATTTAACTCCCTGTAATGAAACGGTGTCGTTTAGGGCAAATTGGTATCATAATTTTGCGGCGTTTATGAAAATCGCCACTGATGCATAACATTTGCGGCGTTTTCTATCAAAAACACCACTAAAAATTTAATGCTCTGTAATGAAACGACGCTGTTTAAGTCGATTTGCTATTGCAATTTTGTGGCGTTTATGAAAAGAGCCACTAATGTATCACCTTTGCGACGTTTTCGTCCAAAGCGCCACTAAAAATTTAATTCCCTATAGAGAAACGTTGTCATTTAAAGCAAATGGGCATTGCAATTTTGTGGCGTTTATGAATAACGCCACTAAAAATTTAATGCTCTATAATGAAATGACGCCGTTTAAGTCAAATTGGTATTCTAATTTTGCGGCGTTTATGAAAAATGCCATTAACGTAACACCTTTGCGGCATTTTCAGGTAAGCGCCACTAAAAAGTTTATTTCCTGTAGTGAAACGGCACCGTTTTGAAAATTTTTAATACATATTAGCCGCATTTTTGGTCCAAACGCCACTATAGCTTGAACCTTTTGTGGCATTTTTCATTTAGCGCCACTAATGTATAACTTTAGTGGCGTTTTTTATCCAAACACAACTAAAAACGCCGCTAAAAGCTTAATTTTCTATAGTGTGTACTTGTTGATGGCTATTTTAGGTTTACTTGGATTTTTTTCTTATGTACAAAAGATGCGGCTTTAGAAAAATTCATCACATTTTCAAAAATGAATCAAAATGAAAAAGGTTACTATATCACTAGTGTTAGAAGTGACCATAGAACTAAAATTCAAAATCCTAGTTATTTTTGCAACTCAAATGGGATTAGCCATAATTTTTCAACACCTAGAACTCCTCAGCAAAATGGAGTTGTTGGGAGGAAAAATAGAACTTTAGAAGAAATGCCTAGAACTATGCTTTGTGAAAATAATTTACCAAAATATTTTTGGGCAGAAGTGACAAACACCACTTGCTATATTGTTAATAGAGTAATGAGCGTGCTTATTTTAAAAAAAAACTCCATATGAACTTTTCAAAAATAAAAAGTCTAACATTAGCTATTTTCATTCTTTTGGATGCAAGTGTTTTTTTTAAATAATGACAAAGAAAATTTTGGTAAATTTGATGCAAAAAGTGATAAAAGAATTTTTCTTGGTTATTCTTTAAATTTTGGTAAATTTGATGCAAAAAGTGATAAAAGAATTTTTCTTAGTTATTCTTTAAATTATAAAGCTTTGCGAGTGTTTAACAAAATAACTTTAGTGGTAGAAGAGTCTATACATGCTTTTTATGACTCTAACCTTTCTCCAAAAAGGGATTCTTGTATTGATGATGATGCAAAAAATTTTAATAATGATGATAAAGTGGATCAATCATCAAGTGAGAAAATACAAAAATAAACACAATATGTTCTAAAGGAGCTTACAATAAAGGATAGGAAAGTCATTCATCCAAGAGAGTTCAACTATGTGAAAGATGGTAAGATTTTGGAAGATCTATCCAAAGGGTTAACTACTTAATCTTCTTTTAGAAATACATATAATAATGTTGTATTTATTTCATGCATTGAGCCTACAAATATCAAAGAAGCACTAAATGATGAATATTGAATATTGGCTACGTAAGAAGAATTAAATCAATTTGAGAGAAGTAAAGTATAGAGCCTAGTTGAAAGACCTAGTGAAAAATCTACTATAGGTACTAAGTGGCATTTTAGGAATAAGCTAGATAAGAGTGGAAACATAGTGAGGAACAAGGTTAGGCTTGTTGCTCAAGGTTACACTCATGAGGCAGGAATATACTTTAATGAAACATTTGTTCCCATAGCTAGAATGGAAGCTATTAGGATGCTTTTAGCTTTTGCATGCTTTAATGATTTTAAATTATATCAAATGGATGTAAAAAGTGTTTTTCTAAATGGTTTTATAAATAAAGAAGTGTATGTTGAACAACCACCCGATTTTGAAGATCCAAAATTTTCAAACCATGTTTTAAAAATTTTAAAAGATTATCAAATTTTCTTTTTTAAAAATGGTTTTTGTAAAGGGAAGGTTGATGCAACACTTTTTATTAAAAGAAAAGACAATGCTTTATTAGTAGTGCAAATATATGTTGATGATATTATTTTTAAAGCTATTAATGATTTTCTTTTTCAAGAATTTTCTAAGCTAATGCGAGGTGAATTTGAGATGAGCATGATGGGAGAACTAAACTTCTTTTTGGGACTCCAAATTAAGCAAAGGAAAGATGGCATCTTCATCAATCAAGCTAAGTACACAAAGGAAATGTTCAAGAAGTTTAGGATAGACAATCTCAAACCACAAACTACACCAATGAGCTTTTCTACAAAGCTTGACAAAGATAAGGAAGGTAAATGTGTAGATTTAAAGTTATATAGGTCAAAGATTGGTTCTCTATTTTATCTTACTACAAGTAGACCCGACATTATGTTTAGTGTTTGCTTGTGTGCTAGATATTAATCATGCCCTAAGGAATCACATTTACAAGCCCTTAAAAAAATCTTTAGATACCTTAGAGACATTCCTAACTTAGTTCTTTGGTATCTTAGAGACTCATCCTTTAGCTTGCATGCTTACTCGGATGCAGATTTTGGAGGTTGAAAACTAGATAGGAATAGCACCTCAGGTACTTGTCAATTCCTAGGCAACATGCTCATATCATGGTTTTCAAAGAAACAACATAGTGTTGCGTTGTCCACCACCAAACCAGAATAGATTTATGTTGGTAGTTGTTGTGGTCAAGTTTTATGGATGAAACAACAACTTAAGGACTATGGAATTGATATAGATACTATTCCTATCCAATGTGACAATACTAGTGCTATTTGTCCACTAAAAATCTCATCCAACATTCTAGGACTAAACACATTGAAATAAGGCATCATTTCATTAAAGATTATGTCCAAAGAGGAGAAATAGTTCTAGAGTACGTAGATATTTTGCATCAATTAGCTGACACTTTCACAAAACCTTTAGACAATAAGAGATTTTGAACATTTAGGAGAGAACTAGGTTTGACCACCTTGACTTGACTTTGTGTTGAATCTTTTCTATGTACTTTGATTGATTTTTTAAATTTGTATATTGTTTTTATTGCAAAAAGCATGATAGTATGGTGTTCATGGCTCTTTTATGCAAAAAGTTAGGGGGAATTTTATGTGGTTATTTGACCTATTTTGACTCTATTCTGTCTAGCATGACCTATTTTTTATGCCCTTAAACTTGTTAGAATGGAGTTTGTTTGGTTAACTTAGACATTTTTTTATTCAACCTTTTGTGGTTCATGAATCATATGCATCATGTTTATTTTGTGCATATCCTAGAGTCATTTTAGGACACTTAGAATACTTTAGGATTTAAAAATTCATTTTTAAATTTTTTCTGCACTTGGAAAACATAATAGCAGTTTGGTATTGATACCATTTCAAAAATATTGATACTTTTATAAAAATATCAATACTCATCTAAAAATATCAATACCTATTGGGTTTTAAGAGTCCTTGGATGGACAGCTTTCATAAAAACATAAAACCCCAAAATTTTCTTTTCACTTATTCATCTGGAAACCTTTCCTCACCACTTCAAAATTCTTCAAAAAAAACTCTTTATTTTTTCGTGAAATATTGCCATTGCAACACTCTCAAACACCCTTGTATCAAGATTTCAACAACATTGCTCATGGTTTTCAATATTTCAACATTTTTTAGGTAAAACCAAACTTTTCTCATTTTAATTTTAAAAAAATCAGTTAAAATGTTGAATATTGATAAGTTTTTAGATTGATTTGGAGTACATATACTGTGTTTTGTTGCAGGGTGTAACACCCCAATACCCGACCTAGGAGTTTAGACCGAATTTTGGAGGCCACGTTGAACACCGAAGTGATCACGGGAAATTTTAGTTTAACAAACCAAAAAACATTACAGTGTTTAAGTTACGTAAAACTCTCAGTTATAAAATCCGGATATTTTAAAAAAAATTACAGTCCCAATGACACTTACGTGCGTATAACACAAAATTTTGTACCACAGTTTTCAAAACAGTACTTACAATTCAAAACTGTTTAATTATAAACTCAGAATTTATAAATATACTATTAAAGCCTACTTTTAACCGTGACAGTTCGAGACCTCCGCATACTGAGTCTAGCATCAAAACACGTAAATATACTTGAAAGGGGAAACACTAAGAGGGTGAGCTACACGAGCTCAGTGTGAGTTCGATTCATAACAAAAAATAGAATTATAGATCAGAAATCCAAATAACAGCTAAATAGCGAAGACATACTTACAGAGATACACAAAAACATAAGGTAAACTTGGAACCAATGTCCCAACCAAATGAAACATTCAAAGCACACCTTATCGTTCTCAGAAACTCAATTGATAAACCCGTCAACGAGTCGATACCAAAACTCTTATCATCACAAAGACAGTGTTCCAAAATGTCATTACGCTAACACCTCAACACACGCAAAACCAGTCACAAATGTTATGAAAAATAGATAGATTATAGACACATAAGATTACACCCAGTTACTTAATCAGATGCGTATGAATGCAGTCAAGTAATAAAACCCCAAATGTTATATACAACTGTAAGTATGCAGACAGGCGTACAGAATCAAAATACACAATTTCCAGTCAGTCAGACAAACACAAAGGCTCACACCAGTCAATTAATTATAGAACTCTTATGCGGTCATAGAATGCGCACCACATACAACACCCACACACTAATCAAAATAGAATAAAAAATGTGTACATTTGCTTACCTGAATTCAGAATCAATTGTATAGTAACATCAAATAACACTCAAATAAATCGCTTAAACAAAACTATAATTATGGAAAACACACAAGTTTAGGCCGAAACAAAGACCCAACCACCCTTACTAAGACTTAGCTAAAAGTCGAAACACACTAGAACACAATCAAGCCTTAAATTGACACAGTATAAAAATTGGAAACATAGGGTCACATGGTCGTGTGCCCCCGCCGTGTGGGGGTCAACACGTCCATATGGAGGAGGCACATGCCTATGTGAGGAAGCACACTCCCAAGTGACCCAGGGACATGGCCATGTGAACAGGCAGTGTAACTCTTTATCTGTTTATGCTGAAATAAGGTGCAGGACAGGCACAGTCGTGTGAAGGTCTCACACGCCCGTGTGCTCACCAGGCACGACCGTGTGTCCAAAACACATGCCCATTGGAGATCCCTACATCCCCAAATCAGCCACACAATCGTGTGGCACCAAATCATTAAAAACCCTAATTTTCAAATACACACGCCCGTGTACCCCTAGGGCACGACCGTGTGGGAATCGACTAAAATCCCCAAATCAGCCACATGGCCATGTGGCACAAAAGTTTTCCCAAAAACCCTAATTCCCGAAAGCATAAGGCCGTGTGTCCCACCCGTGTGGAGCACACACCCGTGTGGCCACCCATGTGGTCACGAAACCACACTAAAACAAGCTACCAAATGTGCCTTTGTTGTTGAAGCATTCCCCAATCCTTAATAACTCAGAATTATATCAAAATCACACCCAATTTCAATAGTCAATTTCACAAGCACATAAATAATGTCGAATTTCACCGAAATAAATAAAAAATTCGATAACAAAGGGGAAGGGTTTCCGATTACACACGTAAATATAGATTGCCACCAAATCGAATCATCAATTTTAAATAAACTAAAAGAGTGTCGAAACCACACCTTAATTCATTGTAAAATGCCCCAACAGTCGGTGAACCACAATGCCTTCACTTGCTGCTCAATTGTGTCTTCTTCTAGAACCCGAAACCAAATCAAGACGACGAAACCACAACGAAGAAAAAGAAAGAAATTTCGTGAGAAGAAAGGGAGAGGGGAAAAAAAGAGGAACGTGCAGACAAAAATTAAAACAAAGCTAAATCAAAATAATTCTCTCAAAACACACCCGAGGACTCGAACCCGGGTCCCTAGGCTAGACTAACACACAACCAACCACCAAACTAGTAAGTCCTGTAATGCCCAAAATCTTAAATATTATTTGTGTATGTTGTGACACAAATACATGTCTACTTCAATGGTTAAGTGTTCTGTGAGGAGTTTGAGAAGTCTTAGGTTCAAACCTTGGCTTGTGCAAAATTTTGTTTTTACTTGAATAAACCCTGTCTCTAGTCGGTATGCTTCTTAAATAAATGTGGGTATTTTATGACAAAAAGGGCTTGCTGGTCTAGGGGGTAAGTGGCGTGTTATCTATGCCAGAGGACTGAGGTTCGAGTCCTGTTTGGTGTAAGGAAGTGTTTTATTTTGCTGCTGATGCTATAGAGGTTTTGTGGCTTAACCGAAACACTGAGGTGTTGGTGTGGAATTCGAACTGAGTAGTTGAGGGACGAGTGATCGATTGAGGGATTTTAGGAGAAAATCAAGGGAAGTGTGGTGAGAGGGAGTAGTGTGCCGATTTTGAATAGTGGGCACTCAGGAATTTTAACTTTGGTGACTTTGAGTACTCTATTTCAGGTTTTGTGAACATTTTGGTTCTTTTCTTTTGTTATCTAGAGGCGGAATAGTGTTAGGAAAATTGGGTAGCACTTTTCATTTTTGCTGATTTCGGATTTCACTCCTCTTCAGGTCCCTCAATTCTCATCTTTGCCTTTTCTTTTCTCCCTCTCCATCAACCGATTCTCTCTTTGGCCGAATACCCTTTTCCTTCCCCCTTCTCAACTCTTTCGGGTTTTAACATTTCCTCGCCCTTCACATTGGTATTGTTGCCGAATAGTTCTTCTCATCTTTTTCTTTATTCTTTTAGCTTTTGAGAAACTTCTCCCTTGTTTTTGTGGTTTTCCGTTTGGGTTGTCGAATCTTTGGCTTATAGCAAAATCTTGCAGTTGCCACCATCTTTATTTGGGTTCCCGATTTTTCTTTTTCCCTTTCTTTTTCTCTTTGTTGAAATAGCTTTCCTTCTAACATCTTCTTTTCTTTGTCAATTACTGTCAGGGGTGTGATTGTGCCATCTCGTGCCTCGGTTTAAGGGTGTGCTTTTGGGTGCTGGCCGAATACTTCTGTCTCTCATTCTTAGTTCTACGCTTTCGGTAAGTTGATGAACATTTGGTTCAACTATTTGCAGGTATAGTAGTAGATAATAAGTTTCTATTAGAATACAAGTAATCTTTAAGGGTTGCAACCAATCTCTTGTGCAAGCCTCTATCAATCGATCAAGGCGAGGGATAGGTAATTGTTTGAATAAATGTTTTGGTAAGGGTTCACTTCAACTCGATTGTTAGGCAATTAACCGAAACTTCTGTTTATGATAGGTGGGAGTACTCGTAGGCTAGTTGCGCACTTTTGCAATTAGGTGTGTAACAACACTGCCATAATCATACATCGACAAAAGATGAAATAGGTGATCGTTGACGCTACACGAGCGTGCACTCACTCGTGTGGTAATCCGGGAGCCTAAACGTGGGTGTAAGATCGTTAAGGCCGGCCATGAGCGATTTTATTACTTGAGGTCGATTTGGGCCATAGTGGACTGAAATGGGCCTTGTGGGCCCCACACGAGAAAAACACACGAACGTGTAGAGAATATTGGGTCAGGTCGTGTAATCCACATGGCCAAGGCCATATATGGGCTTTGTAGGCCACACGGGCGTATGGCCCATATGGGCCACATTATGGGCTTTGGGCCTATTTTCACTATTTGACTGTTAAGGTTATACGGGTTGCCCGATATGACTGTGGACCTACTGTTGGGTCGGTAAGTATACCTAGACCCCCAAACTGATAAAATGTCTGTTATGCCTTATGTGCTAAAATGACTATTATGCCCTTATGAGATGTATGACCGTAATTGAGCATGCCATTTTATTTATATTGCATACATGTATGATATTATGATATGTTGTATGGGGATGGGTTTATTATGATCAGAGGAAGTGTCTCAGATCGGGCAAACTCTCTTCCGCAAATATCATTTAGTGCCGCAACCGGTGCTATTTTGGAGTGTAAGGATGGGTGGGTTGATTTTATCCCCACATGGAGTGTAGGGTTGGACGGAGTGGAGTGTAGAGGCTGGTTGGGTAAGATTCCTGATTGCATATCTGTACTATTACTGTCACTGAAATAGGCTAACGCCACACTGATACTATTATTGTATTGGGCTAAGGCCCTAACTGAAACTGAACTGTTACTGATATGGGCTTGGGCCCATACTGTATTTGCACACTGTATGTTTGACTATTTGTTTATTAAGGGATTACACACTGAGTTCTCGTAAACTCACGCTTCTGTTTATCTGCGTAGGTAATCCTTAGGCAGATCGATGTTGTGAGGGACTCGAAGGTGGCCACACAACAGCTTACGCTTCCATATTAGACTTTTAATTTATAAGTAGTTTAATTTGGGTATTTTTATGTAATAAGGCCTCTTTAAATTTTTAAATCTTTAATTTAGGGTTTTATTTATATTGATTTATATCTACTAGCGGTAGGACACGGGTTTTCAAAAGATAAATGATTTCCAAAACATCACGGTTACGCAACATCTTTCAAAAGCTTCCGCAAGAGATATTATTTTAAAATTAATAATAATTTAATAAGGTTAACACTTCAAAAAATGACTTATTTTTTGGAAACTAAATAAAATGTCTTAGAATTATCACTAAGAACTCACGACAAAGGTAAATAAGGAAGAGGTTTTTTGACGATATCACCCTTTTTCGAAAAACACTGCAATGTGACATTGCCAGATTCGGTCATAACGTTTAGGCCGGGTTCGGAGTGTTACAATCTCATTTTATCACTAAAACGTGAAACTAAATACAATAGCTCAACCTACTCACTAACCTTAACCACAAAATCTTAAACTTTTAACCCCAAAAATCGGGGTGTTACATAGAGGGTATCCTATTTCTAAAAGTTTCTCTATATTTAGTGCAATTTTTGTGCTTAGATCTCTAGTATAGCCCCTAAGAAGTGTCCTAGAATTGATGCCTCCTCATCAAACCTGTCTAGTGGGTTAAGCTTATCTTTTAATGTACGTTTTCATTTCGTAGATGAATGAGAACGTTTCAATAGGAACTTTGCATCAAAATAGGTTTGGGAGTCTAGAAAGATAGATATAGTCATGTTAGAAGGAATAATTTTTTCTTATCTCCTAATATTTCAAATTTGGGGTTGGATAGATTTTATAAAAATGTCCTCCCCAACTTTTTATAATCTTGTTTGAGCCTTTTTCTCTAACGCCAAACTCAAACAAGGCGAGTCTGACGATACCGTTATTGCCATCACATTTTTTTAATGAAAACCCCCATTCCTCTTTCATTGGAAGATTTTGGTAATTTACTTCATTTGCCTCATGGAGGTAACTCCGATGAAAAATGTCATTACAAACCCACTCTCTACATTGAGTCTGGATTAGCATCCGAACTTAATATTCTTGATCATGTTCTCCATTTGACTATCACTTGGAATTTGCGTCCTATCAAGAAACATGCCAAGCTTCGTAACATTGATTATTGGTGGCTTGATTCTATCCATTTCAATAGGTGTCTCGACCTAGCCCTTATTATGTTCAATAACATAATTAAGGCTATCGGGAAGGCTATTGGATCTGGTGTCCTAAGTGTAGTATTTTGGTCTAAATACACTTTTAATTTTTTTGAACAGATTGATTTTAAAATTATTCATGAATTAAATTAATATAGTTTGTATTATTTTCCTTAAATGGTTTTTGCATGCAAAGCAAAATAGAAACAAAAGTTTCTCTATGATTGTCTATTGCTTAAACTAATACTAAGCGATATTACGTGGTCGGATCGTAGTACGGAAAGACAACTTGTATTAGTAGAGGAACCTAAACACGTCATTAGTCTAGTAAAAAAATGAAAAAATTGATTGAAAGACTAGTATGTCATCTATCAAGTCCAATTATAGAGATGCATTGTCTTAGGCATCGAAGCAGATGACTCCCAAAAGATAGAGACATAGATGTGACTAACTGGATTGATAGTACATCAGATAGGACTTAAGTCGAATAGATCCTAAATTTGTTTATGGATTTATTCACTTGTGGCATTCATAGTGTGGCATACCTAAATCTTGAGCACATGGCGGACTATGTATGCGTGACTCGTACACTTTGATGTAAGTAAAAGCCTGAGTTCAAATAGATAAGGAACTAAAAGTTGGTGCGTTGGGTGTATGACTTCTGTAGTATGTAGCGACATTCACAATAGTGGAATTCATAACCCAAAACATGGGTAAATGATATCCTTTCATTGGCATTACATGGTTGATGAAAAGAAAATGTGGCCACAGGTAATCCATTTTTGTAATGGATGACTTGATCACCATTTGATAATGATTGAATTTTCATGAAGGAAGATGTAATTGTTACCATGAGATAAAATAGGTTCATATAAGGAGAACGAATATTATCCCAAAGAGATCAAGGATATCCTATGAGGGTAACACACATATGACAAGGTCATTGGACAAGCACTGAGTAGTTGCTTTTGTAATGGTATGTCATTGAGGAGAGCTCAGTCACGATACTATAATAGAATGACTTCAAGAGTAAATAAGTTTATAATTAATAGGCGAAAGCTGAAACTTAAATATAAATCATTTGAGCTTCAACTATATATGTCCAATTGGTCCCTCCACTAACTTAATGAAATCATAAATGAACGGAATGAATAGAAAAAGAGAAATGAGAAACATTCATGAATGATTATGGTTTTCTCCAAAATGGAAATGGAAATTTACAATTCTATATGGATTACTTAAAAAATATTGGAAGAATAAGTTTATCTTTTTGGAATGTTTTGAAGCCTGAAAATGAAATAAACTATTCGATAATAGTGAACATGTTGAGTTGTGAAACATTGAACATATTTTCTCGAAATTTTACCAGGGGCAAAATCATCAAAATTTTACGAAGGGTAAAATTGTTAAAAGCTTGTTGGAGTAAAATAGGGATGAGAAAATTATTCTATATATAAATATTAAATTTTTTTTTAGGAAATAGAAAAATCGAATCGGGTTGGATCACATTACAGAGTATTGGGTCAAAAAGGCTTAGGAAGTAATCGTAATTGGACCACTACAACAAAACAGATTTTTCGTAGCATTTTTAGCGGCGTTTGGATAAAAAATGCCGCTATAGATCGAGCGTTAGCAGCGCTTTTTAAAAAACGCCGCTATAGGTTGTCCATTAGCTGCGCTTTTTGAAAAACGCCACTATAGATCGAGCATTAGCGGCACTTTTTGAAAAACGCCGCTATAGATCGAGCATTAGCGGCGCTTTTTGAAAAACGCCGCAAAAAACATTTTATCTGTCTATTTATTATTTAACTACTTTATTTATATTAATTAAAATACAATTTATTTTTAATTGAATATTTAAATTCTTCAGAAAAAATGAATGACACATAGAAAAAATTTGAAAGTAAAAACATAGAAAAGTATTTGTTAAAAATGAAAAAAAATTAAAATACTATTATTTAAAATAATTTTAAAGTTTTTTGGGTATATGACTGATTGTTTTTTAATTTATATATTAAATAATTTCTTATATAATCATAAAAGAGATAGTATTAATTTTAAAATATTGAATTAATTATCATTATAGTTTAAGGTTTATGGTTTAGGGTATATGGTTTATGGTTTAAGGGTTGGGGTTTAAGGTTTAAGTGTTATGGGTTAAGGGTTAGGGGTTAAGAGTTAAGGGTTTAGGATTTATGGTTTATGTTCTATGGTTTAAGGTTTAGGGGATAGAGGTTAGGGGTTTAGGGGTTAGATTAATTAGTATTTTTTAATTTATATATTTAATAATTTCTTATATAATTGTAAAAGAGATAATATTAATTTTAATATATTAAAATTATGATTATAATTTAAATTATTAAGAGATAATAGATAAACTTTATATATATTAAATGGTTTAGGATTTAAGGTTTACTTAAAATTTGTTAAATGATAAAATTTTATACAATCAATTAATGCTTTTATATTTAAAAATATTTAATCTAAACCATTTGATATATTAAAATATTAGATTTAAAAAAAATTGATAAATAAATAAAAAAAGTAACGGATTGTTATGGATAGGTAACTATCTATTTTGGATAGGACCAAATTATAACAATTTTTTTTCATATTTTGTTTATTTTTTTTTTTTTTTTATTTTCTTACATAAAAAAATTATATAAAAATTATAAATTTTATCTAATTCTTTTAAATATTACTTAAATTTTAAAAAAATTATTTATTTAAAATTGATATGAAAGATATAAAAATTCAATATAAAAATTGTAAAAAAATCAAGTATTAGTAGCGTTTATGAGAAAAACGCCCTAAAGGTAAGCAATAGCGTCGTTTATGTTAAAAATGCCGCAAAAATCTTTTTACTTTAAAAAAAGACACCGTTTTAATTAGAAAGTTTTAGTGGCATTAGCGGCACTTTGTTAAAAACGCCACAAAAAATCGAGCTTTAAAGGCACTAGGAAAAAAATGTCACAAACAGTCATTTTATTTTAAACAAAACTACGTTGTTTTGCTCTACTCAATTTTATACCCGCCATATACCCGAAACAGCTCATTTTTCCCCTAAAAAATTTCCCCAAACACCTAATATTTCTCCAAATCCCTAATTTTTTATCCAAATCAAAATCGCAACCCAACTGCCGCAGCTAATCGGTAGAGTTGCTTGACCCGACGGAAGGGATCTGTAGCGAGCCCTTGGCGATTGATATTATTTACAACATCTCTTTGCAGATTGTACTTGCTTGTGAGTTTGCAAGGAGAGAGGTTGCAGAGAGATAGAGAGGAAGTCTTCGCAAGGAGAGAGCTTTGACTCTCCTTCTTCTCTCTCCCTCTTTCTCATTGTTTCTTTTTATATCATTTCATTTCTCACACATTGAATCACATTTCAGCTGAAAATTTACAAAACCCTTTTCATTTGTCTCAACATTCTTTAACATTTTTCATTGCCACGAGATTCTGGGTTTTTTTTTTTAAGGTGAATTAGTTAAATTTCCTCCTTTTATTTTAAAACAAATTTCCTCTCTTTGTTTAATGTGGTTCATTTTTTAGGCAGATTATCTTTTTCTCCGCCTCTCTTGTTAAAAGGGTTGTTTGTAGAGATTTTCTTTTTGGTTCTCTTTGTGAAATACTTTCAACTTCAAATCTTCCAACTTTCTTGGAAGTGCCTCCCCTTTTTTCTTTTCTTTCCATTTTTGGTGTCTTTAATTTGTATTTTTGCCCAAAACAGAGACAAATATTTAAAGTTGTTTAATGTTACGGATTTGCGAGTTTAATTTTGGCTTATTGATGTATGGTTACCTCATAAGTTTTTATATATTTATATGTTTTGCTTATGGGGATGAAATTCCAGGAAACTTGGACCAGAGCGAGTTGTTGGCTGTTTAACGTTGTGTTTTGATTCATGGGAAATTGCTGTGCTACCACCGGTCCTCTAGTGGATACTAATAGTAATAAAAAAGGGGGGAAAAAGAACAAAGCTATTCCATATTCTGCAGATGAATATGGTGTCACCCATGGATCTACAACATCTATTCTTAACTTTGTTTTTTAAATATATTGTTGTTTTTCTTTTTTGGTGTGTGTTGTCTGTGAGGCTATAGGACAAATGGTAATCATAGTTCATAGATGACTTTGATCCAAGCAAGCATTGATAACTTCTACTTTTGTATTTAGATTGATAATTGAGTTTGCTCTTGTTTAAATTGTTTGTTCTCTTTATCTCTGACTGTCGTCTTGTTAATTTTGTTCCTTTTAAATAGATTTGACGTTTTTCCTTGTCATAAGAAAGAAAAAGAAATATGACCTTTTAATGGACATGTGCATGTTCGTGATGTGATTGTTTACAGGCTTACATGCATCTGTTTGCATGTTTATATTCATATCTCTGCTACTGTGTCATGATAGTCATGTTTCAAATGGCATTTAGTCAACATAATCAATTACCAGTATCTTACTTATCGTAAAATAATCAGTTTAATGTTGTCGTAAATTAAAAACAAAAACTATTTAGGTTTTGATAACTTCAATGAATCAATATCTCTTGGTTTGGTTAAGTTTCATTATATTCATTTGATTTTAATTATAATTATTTGTAATTTTACCTTTTTTATTAAATATTTTATAATAAAAATCTTATATAACTTTTTTTTAATTTTTTTAATAAATTGCTTACTACCCTCAATTTCTAAAGTAAAATTATTGAAGCATATTTTATAATTTTTTAATGAAGCAATTTCAGGCTCTAATTAACCTGCTAGTGCATCACTAATGAAGGTATCTCAACTTTGATTAATTACTTGTTTTATATGTTATCAAGATACTGATGCAATGATCTTGGTTTTCAAATTTCAACATCCTAATAACATGGTTTTACCCAAATTTTTTCTGGTTTATCAGGTTTAGGTAAGATCAAAATAGAAACTCTATTGTACTCACCAAAGCAAGAGGGCAGGTAATGAATATAATCTGCAAGATCTCTCATATTCCCTATTCACTCGCTAGATAGTTATCCTAATAACAGTTAGTTTTGGTTTCCTAGAACATTTGGGTGCTGCAATTGACTTGAGTAGTTTTTCTACACGTTTGGGTGCTGCAACAGGCTATTGGGATACATTTTTTATTCATGTTTTGCCAGTGTACTTGGTCATTACAGTATGCCATTGGAGCATACATGTATGGTGTAACACCTTAAATCCGGCCTAGACGTTATTGTTGAATCTGGGGATGTCACATGTAGTGTGTTTTTGAAAACCGTAGCTTGTGTTGGAAAATTGTAACTGTGCTTAAAACATTTCCCGTTTAGAACTCGTCATTATCTTTTGTTAATTCCAAAATTGTGAGTCCTTTATTTTCAAAACATTATACGTTGTGGAAGCTTTTAAAAACAGTTTTAGTATTTGAGTGTATTTTGTTAAAACACATTCGTTTCTTTTAAAAACGTGTTTTACCTACCTCTAGCAGATTTTAAACATAAAGTAGTATAAACTCCAAATTTAAAACAAAAATCCAAAAGAGGCCATTGTTACAGTAAAATACCCCAAATAAAACTTTATAAGTCTAATTAAGTACGAACAGTAAAAAGGGTCATGTGGCCATCGCTGAGTCCTCCGCCGCCCCGATCCACCTAAGTCTAGGGATTACCTGTATAGATAAAACAGAAGGGGTGAGTTTGCATAAACTCAGTGTGTTATCTCCACCCAAACAATCAAATAGCGTACAGGTAATCACAGTCTGGGCCCAAGCCCCTTTTTCAATAACAGTATCGGTTTCAGTTTGGCCTTAGCCCATCTCAGTACAGAATCAGTCATGCAGTTGGTCCTTAGCCCATTAATGTGTCAGTAGCAGAAATAGATATGCAAACACAAAATCTTACCCAACCAGCCTCTACACACCATCGTCCAAACCTACACTCCATGTGGGGGTATAATCAACCCAACCATCCCTACACTCCAAATAGTATCGAATGCGGCATTAGACAGTAATTTGCAACTGTACTGCCAGTAATTTAGGTCGAAGCCTTTCAGTACACTTCCTCCGATCAATACCAACCCCTCCCCATGCAATGCCTCACACAGTCTTGTCATGCCACATCATGGTATCATGCATATATTCAGTTCAGTATTAACAACATGCTCGGTATACAGTCATACATGGATATTACAATCATTTAGTTAGGGTCTAGGTATGCTTACTGACCCTACAGTAGGTCCATAGTCGACTCGGGCGACCCATGTAACCTTAGCAGTCAAACAGTGAAAAATGGGCTTATACGGCCCATATTGGCCTTGGCCGTGTGGATCACACGGCTTGGCCTAGAATCTCACACACCCGTGAGGTTTACCCGTGTGGGCCCACATGCCCTTATGACCCACACGGCCCAATTGGCTGAGCCCGTATGTCACACACGGCCTCACCCAGCCATTGTACGACCGTGTTATGCGCGCACGGCCTGACTCGTCAATCACACGCCCGTGTACCATCACACAACCTTCAACATGGGCGACCACACACCCGTGTGGCGTTGACAATAAGCTTTTTGAGCTTTTCATCGAATCTTATTTTTTACTTTTCGGGTACACACCTGGATCGTTTTTTATGCCCTTGCACTCCTAAGCAATCTCGAACCTATAATTGAACATATTTATGCTCAGAAACCGCCTTAAAGCTCGATTATAACAAAACTCAAAACTTATCATAACCTGGAATGAGTGTTTAGCACTTACCCGACACACCAATAGATTGATTACGACTCCATAAGAGGAGAACCGCAATCCTCTTGCAATGATGTTGCCAAAACGACCAATCAAAAATTCCAACTTAATCACTTAATCCAAAAACATTAAGGCTTTCCCATAAGAAAAACTTACCAAGCGTGCGACCAAACGATGAACAGCAGCGACTATTGAAAGAGAAAAGAAAAACGTAAAGGGAGGGATATTCAATGGAGTTTTCAGTAGTAAGAAAAAGTAAAAGTATGGGATACCAAAAATTTGAAAAAGGAGAACTGGAAAAACATCAGTGGAAGAGAATGATAGTTTCTTGGAAAACTAAAAAACTAATTAGATAACCCCTGATTCTCTCCACTACTCCACCACTCAGCATTCTACTAAAACTCAAACTCCTACACGGCACTAGCAGTAAAATAAATCCTTTTAATTGCGCAGAGATTCGAACACAGGACCTCCAACAACCTTACACTCCACCTAACCACTAGACCAACAGACCCATTCTGACATATTTTACCAACCTTTATTTATAAGTCCACAGACTAAAGATAGGGTTTTATTCACTTAAAACAAAAATTTTGCTCAAGATAAGGCTTGAACTTGGGACATCTCACACACTTGTGTCACAAACATACGAAAATAGAATAATATATAAGGGATTTTTGGGGCGTTATATATGGATACATACAAACTTTATTTATGCATGTAGTGCTTGTCTGTATTTAGACGTATGTATACAAATATCTATGCATATAAAAATATAAATCCATGATAGATTTAACTCTCAATTGAACGAAATACTGGTTATAATAAGCATGAAACCAACTCCTATTGTGGACAGCTTCAAGACAAAATGGGAGCACGATTAATATTTTAAGTATAAACCGGAATTAAGTATATATCTTCCCTAAAATAGCATTAATGCCTATTTATCCTTAAAAACACCATTGTCTCGGGCGCTTTATCTAATATGTAGCATGGATGAGTTTTACATTCATGAAGTTTTCTACGACAGTCCTTTTTTTCTTTGGAACTACTTATTTGTTACCTTTCTTGTTGACTTGCAAGGCTGATATTGTTAAGGTACCAAAGTTACAGTATTTACTAACCATACAGCAATTAAATACTTTTTCATGAAGAAAGATGCAAAATCGAGGCTAATTCGTTGGATACTATTACTCTAAGAATTTGACCTTGAGATCCAAGATAGAAAAGGTGTCGAAAATCAAATAGCTGATCATTTGTCGAGGTTAGAGCAAGATGAGGTCACTCGATCATGTGTGCCTATCAACGAGAATTTCCCAGATGAACACTTATTTGAGGTAAGTCGAATTCATGAAACACTTTGGTTTGTTGATTTTGCCAATTATCTTGCATGTGGAATAATTCCTCAAGAAATGACATACCAACAATGGAAAAAATTCCTTCATGATTGTCGGTATTATTTTTGGGAGGATCCATTTTTGTTTAAACAATATGCAGATAATATAATTTGAAAGTATGTAGCTGAAAGTGAGATTGCTGAGATTTCGTATCATTGCCATTCATCTCTAAGTGGGGACACTTTGGTGGTTTATGTACTGTAGCTAAAATTTTGCAAGCAGGTTTCTTTTGGCCTACACTATTTAAAGATGCTCATTTTTATGTGAAGAGCTGTGATAAATGCCAAATGACCGAAAATATATCAAGGAGGAATGAGATACCTTTGACAACTATTTTGGAGATTGAATTATTCGATGTATGGGGCATTGACTTCTTAGGCTCATTTCCTTCTTCGCATGGGAACAAATACATCTTAGTTGCTGTGGATTATGTATTCAAGTGGCTTGAAGCGAAAGCATACCCTACAAATGATACTAAGGTAGTCATGCGATTCCTACATAAGCATGTGTTTACACGATTTAGGACACCAAAAGTTATTTTTAGTGATGAAGGTTCTCACTTTGTGAACAAATGGCTTAAGTGGTTGCTTGAAAATATGATGTGAAGCATAAGATTGCTACTGCCTATCACCCCCAGTCTAATGGGCAAGTTGAAAGAGTGAATCGTAAGATCAAAGGTATCCTTGAAAGGGTAGTACGCCTTAGCAGAAAAGATTGGTCTCGAAGGCTCGATGATGCATTATGGGCCTATCAAACAACATTTAAGACACCGTTAGGAATGACTCCTTATCGATTAGTCTTTGGAAAGGCATGTCATTTGCACTGGGCTTTGAAGCAGTTGAACTTTGATCTTAAGCAAGCCGGTGAGAGAAGGATGTTACAACTTGATGAGTTGGAAGAGCTGAGGTTGTTTTCCTATGAGAATGTCAAAATGTGTAAAGAAAGATCAAAGAGATGGCATGATAGTCATATACAACCTCGTGAGTTTAAAGAAGGTCAGAAGGTTTTGTTGTTTAATTCAAGGTTGAAGTTATTTCTTAGGAATCTTAAATCCCGATGGAAAGGACCCTATACCATCTACCGAGTTTATCCTTATGGAGCTATTGAATTATACGACAATTACAAAGGTACGTTTAAAGTTAATGGTCAACGTCTCAAACACTACTGGGATGGTGAAGTTGAGTGAGTTGAATCCTCGTTCAAATTAACAGACCCTTGATTTTTCATGAACTCATTTTGTAAATAAATAAATAATTAGAACCTATTTTCTTATCTTATTACATTTAATTAATTCTGTCTAAGGAGTTTGGAACTTAAGCGGGACCATTGTGACCCCTCCAACCTTTCCTGGGAATTAATTTAATGTAATTGGTTAAGAAAATAGTTTCTAATTAAGATTTATAATTTTTAAGTTTCATTTGTTCTGTTTAAATTTCAAATTTTTATGTTAATAAAGGGGGTCAAGTTTGGCCCAAGTACTAATCAGTTTTTTTCTTGAGACAAGACAATTTGAGTTTGAGGCCTAAGATAGCAAAAAGGAGGGAAAAATCCATACCTTGCCGCCACTCCCATTGCTTGCTGCCCAAGTAACCCTAATGTAGCTAAATTTTTGCTACATGTTGCCTTAATTTTTCCTAGATAAACTCCTTTTCATTCTACTATTTTTCATATCCCTCAAAGCAATTTGCTTATACCCTAAAAATCCCTAAATCTCTCTTTTGTGCCTTCAACCTCAAATCCCGAAAGAAACCCTAGTTCTTTTCCCTTTTTTTCCGAAATCACCTATTGCCGCCGCAAGATGATTGCCGAAGCACCAACTTTGCTGTCGCATGTTGTCGTTGTCGTTGCACCATCCTTGTCGTCGCACGATTTTTGCCATGGCAAGTCTTTACCCACCTTACCGATTTCTCTTTTCCCCTTTTGAGTAGAAATTTTGCCGAAATTTTTGGGAAAAGATATCATGTCTTGCAAAAGAACCAGATCTTCAAAGACTACTCTTGAAAATCTGATTTTGATCGATGAAGAAGTGAAAGAGAGATTTGATTCAATCTTTAAGCATCAACCTATGATGCCAAAAAAAGGTTTTGACTTGAAGAGTAATGATTTGATGGTTGTTCCTATACCGATTAGAAAGAAACTCAATACTCTAAAGTGGGAACAATTTTGTGATGCTCGTTCACTTTCCGATGATGAACTAGTTCGAGAATTTTGTGCTAGCTTGACTACGCAAGATGCTATTGAAGTCATTGTTCGAAAGAAAAATGTACCTCTTACTTCTAAGTCCATCAATGATTTGTTTAACTTACCTGATGTTGAAGAAGATGAGTACTACCCTATGATGAACAACATCAATTGGGATTTTCTCCAACAAGTGCTTGATGTTGTGACAAATCCTGGATCCCAATGGATTATAAGAAAGTATAGGAGCCATTCTTGTCGAAAGGAATACTTTAAACCAGTAGCAAAGGTATGGTTTTATTTCATTCGCTACAGTTTTATGCCTATCTCACATAGTTCCACCAACTCGATGGAACAGATGCTTTTGTTATATGCAATCTTGACAGGAAAGTCCATTAATGTTGGGAAAATTATTCTCAAGGAGATTCATGATTGTGCTAAAAAGAAGGCAGGAAGTGCTAATTTCCCATTATTAATCACTTCACTTTGCTTAAGGGCCCGTGTTAAAACACAAGCAAATTTGAAAGGGCGATATGTTCAAGGATACATTACAAATTAGATCTTGAAAGATTAGTAGAGAGGGTGCACGAGATAAATCAATGCGAGAAAGAATAGTCAACTGAGCCAGATATCGAGGAGTCAACAAAGGAAACTGAAACTAAAGCTAATTCAATTACAGACACTGAAGAAGAAGAATCAAACAAGGAACCGAACAGTCCTAAACCAGTTGAAGGATCTGCAACCCCTGAACCAAGGGTTGAGCCAGAAGAATAACCAGTCAAGCTAAGTGTTGAACCTAAATCTACAACTCCTATGCCGACTTTTGCAAGTGCTTCAAAGAAATCGGAGTTGTCAATTTTGATGGATATGTGCAAGTTCATGCACAATCAACAACAAACTTACTAGAAATATGCAAAAATTATAGATGACTCAATTTGAAATTATATTAAGAATATCTCTAATTCTTTTGTTCCTGAGTTCCCAGATGCTATCTTTAAGGCATGGACGAAAGATATTGACTCTGTAAGCGGAGATGGAGCTAAAGAAGATAAGGGGAATGAGTCAGAAAAATAAAATGGGGGATTCTTATCTTGTTATTTATTTAATTATTTTTAGTTCCTTAGGAATTTATTTCTTTCGTAATTAAGATTTAATTTTTGTAGAATAAAACATAGCAAGCATGAATAAACTTAACATTTCTTTAGAAAGAAAAAGACTAATTGATGTGGTAATGGGAATGAACAAGTCTAGGATTGGGTTATTATGAAAGACTTGGTATTTAAGTAGTCTTAATGACTCACCTCTCTTTCTTTACAACCCTACCTGGTGTTTAGTTTTCATGCATTACTTTGTTCTTGCAATGAGGAAATTGCTTCTTTTTAAAGAGGGTAAGGCAAATAAATTGCTCAAATTTTTAAAAATTTCAAGTATGTTTCAATCATTTCTTTCATAAGTATGCTTTAATAAATGAATGTTTAGAGACTTTTTTTTGTTAATGAGATAGTTTGTATACAATATGAATGATGATTTTATCTGAGTGAAAGTATGTTATCATGAAGAATGGAATGCTTGGATGATCTTAGCCTTAGTAATGTTTGCCATGAAAACTTAGTTTCTCTTGAGATTAGACATGCATGAAGGTTTATATCTTTAGAATTGACTTAGTAACTTTCTTGAGGCGAAATCCTAGGGGACATAAAAATCTAAAATAATATAGGCACTATTTATTTGGATCGTTTTAGCCTTTTCAAGCCAATCCTATGAGATTAGACCCTTGAAACTGTAATTTTGAGCTTAAAGGCTTATTTATTGCAATGAACCTACATTATAAGCCACATTACCATCTTTTAAAGTTATCCTAATTTTGTGCTCCCATCTTAATTAAAGTTGTCTTGGTAATCAACATTTGAGGAAATTTTCAAAAAGATGTATGTGCTAATGCTCAAAAATAAAAAAAGCGAAGAAAAGTTTGCTCAGTCTCCAAAAAGGAAAAATGTATGAGCTTGAGTTCAAAATAAGTTTGGGGGTGTTCCAAAGGTTCACTTAAAGAGAAAGGTTGTATTACGAGAAAACCAAGTCAAAGTTAAAGGTTAAGATTTTTAAAAATGAAATGTCCCATCTCTTAAAATCCCTACCTTTAACCGAGCCCCATTACAACCTTATAAAAGACCTATTTATTTGATGATTATGTCACCTACATTAGTGGAGAGGAAGTCCTAAGTTCAACATATGAAGATCATAAATAAGCCTTATGATTGTTTGCTTGATTGATAAGAAATTATGTTGAATGAAGAATGTTATCTATGGCTGTGACATACATATAAACTATGATTCATGTTGGCATATTTTGAAACTTAGTATAAAATTCTATAAATTTTTGCATATAAATTACTTGTTAATAAAGAAGATCTATGAACATGAAGTTATTAATGCATGATTATGGGGCAAAGATTGATGTTGCTTGCACAGTTAGCAATTTTGCCTTAGCAAGACCTTTTTGCTATGCATGAACATTACTCAAGACAAGCAATGATTTAAGTTTGGGGGTGTGTAAACTGAAATATTTATAGGATTTTTCCTATGTAATTTATCACCTTTTTACTTAAATTCGTTGTGAAAACTAAGTAATTTTTTAATAAATTAATGAAATATGTGAAAATATGAAATTAGGACATAGAAATTATTAAAATGTGATTTTATGCTTTATTATATAGTTTTCATGCATAAAATGGCTTATTTTATATTGATTTGAGCATATTATATTTTTAAGACATAAAATGCGTCATGCATGATTAAATTAAATAATAAAATATAAAATTATATTTAATAATTCATTTAAAAATATTTCATTAATAATTTGGGTTTTAATTAATTATTTAAATTGGTTAAATTTTATTCTTTGGTCCTTTAACTTATTAATTTATTTGGACAGGTCTGATAGCTTTGTTGGATTACAAAACCATCCAAATTGAAGACCAAGTCAACCCAAATTCAGCTACACATGGCTGTTCTTTTAAGCCACTTTTTGGTTTAATTATACAAGGTCCTTTCATTGTTGAAGAAATTAGAGATTTGCTTGAAGATTTATGATTGACCGAGTCTCAGTCCTGAGTTATTATTGCATTTAATTTGCTTAAAAATCAAGCAAAAATTAGCTCAAATTCCACTAATTGTGGTCGGCCATCCAAGGAAGAGATTTGAAGAGACTAAACCTAGCTATTTTTAGCAAACTACCCACCTTTCTTCACCTATAAATATGACCCCTTCATTTCCTCATTCATCATCCCTCATCATTCATCATTCTCTCTTCTCTCCAAATTCTCTTAGCCTTTTCCGTTCCCCGTGCCTAGCATCATCTCTTCATAGAGATTTTAGCAATTAAGCCTCTTAAAGAGCCCTTGGAGCAAGCAAAGAAGCGAAGGAGCCTAGTCAGTCAGAGTCTTGGGTGACAGCTACTTTGATTTGGGTTTAATCTTTCATTTCTTTAATTTAATCTAAAAAAGTTTGCTATGTGTTCTTTGTTCTTGTTTACAACAATGTTAGCTTAATTTTATTTAAGCTAGGATGATTGCTTTGATTAAATAATATTTATTTGATTCATGCTTATAATGTTTGTGCCTCAATCGATCATGTTTTCAATTAAAATCAAGTCTATATTTTGTT
Source organism: Gossypium anomalum (assembly GCA_025698475.1). NCBI lineage: Eukaryota > Viridiplantae > Streptophyta > Magnoliopsida > Malvales > Malvaceae > Gossypium > Gossypium anomalum. Next base: position 63,572,163 of record CM046965.1, read on the forward strand.
CATACATGATTGAAATGCACCTGAATTAGCTGAGTGATCCTAACCAGACGACGACTAATGGATGCATAATTGAAATGTGCATGCTCAATTTAGATCCTAACCTGATTAAATTGCAGGTTGCATAACAACTCTAACCAAGCTCTGTTATCTGCATAGTTTTTAGATTTGTGTGATTAAACTGTTTCAAACCTAACATGTCCCTGTTACCTCACACAAATACTAAGAAACCTTTAGTAAATTAGGATCAGTAAAATGCGTATTTACTAAGTAAAGGATTCCGAAAGGACCTAATGTGGTTTCCAAACTCATGAAAGATCGACTTGCCATGGAATGTTTTTCCGAATGTTATTAAGCATGTTGATAATAAATTGAGTTTAATTAAAGTAATTGTCCTAGTTTATTTATGTTATAATTGTTGCAAATTGTGTTTAATTTTGCTAAAATCTATTTCATTCATATAGTTCGCATACTTAGGATAATTTGCATTAGGGATCATTGCATTTAGTTTAATATATTTTAATCATCACTTCTCAACTATATTGTGTTTTTATTTACCAAATTGTTAATATAATTTTACAAATTAGGTGACTTAGCACAAATACAATCCCTGTGGAGATGATAACTTGATACTTACTTATTACTTGATAACGATTGTGAACACTTGCACAAACCTACGCGTTACACCCACTCCAAATAATGGTTTCCTTAATGTTGGATCATTATCGTCTCTCTAGACACACTCAATCACATCATTAGGTCCCTATGGCACTATTTGGCCAATTTGGGTCTCAAAAGGGGCAAAACTCAACAAAAACATTTATTAAGAGTTAGAACTAAAAATTGATAAAAACATATAAAAGACACTTAAATTGCTTGAGAATAAGCTCCTTGAGTGTAATGGAGAGCCTAATTTGACATATCAAATAACGACAGATTAGTATGCTATGTTATGCACACACCCAGATACTTGTTTCGCATTAGGGTTGGTGAGTAGATATCAGGCGAATCTTGATTCAAATGTAACCTCCCAAACTCAGCCTAGATGTTATAACCGAATTTCAAAGGTTACATTAGCTATCGAAATAGCTAAGTAAGAATGTTCAGTTGTAAAATCACTATTTTGTTAAATTCTCGAAAAACTTAGTCTGGTTTCATCAAGTTAAAAAAAAAAAAGCATCACTTTGCTAGGTAATCTATTGTTAAGTTAAATTTATTAAAAGGTCATGTCATTTGAAATAAAACTCAGTTGATTTCGTCAGGAAAACCCTTTTAAAATATTTTTTTTTACCTTTATGTGGCGGAAAAAGTATTGCACTTGATTTTTGTAAAAAAATTCTTATTTTTATGTCTTATTAGGATAATTTTTAAATTTGTTTAGTTTTCGTCAAATACTAATGCATGCAAAATCCTAATTAAAAATATCCTATACCACAGTCCATACTTAAATAAAAATTACAGTCCCAGAATAAAAATAATAAAATAACTAGAGTAACTAAAAAAACTTTAATGCTAGAAAATCCATAATGAGACATCCATGTGCTGAATCCGAGCTTAGTCCTAAGGGTTATCTGTAATGAGTAAACTAGGGGTGAGCTTAAAAAGCCCAGTGTAAGTCTAAAAAATACAAGTATTTAATCAATCAAATATACATACAATTATTACACAGTTCAGCCAATTTTTCATGGCATTACTACATGTAACTATGGCATGGAAAATGATTCAATGTAATAATCCTACCTATTTATCCGCTACCCACCGCGAGTTCTCCAGAACCCATCATCCAAACTCCAAAACAGTTAGGGCTTAAGGTCGTTTCGATTAAAACCACCAATAACGGTATGCAAATAAAACTACCGGTAAAAATGCAAACAAGTTGCCAGTAAAAATGCGATAAATTGCCTAATCTCCTCAAATCTCTAGTGCAGTGCACTGGAAACAGTATTGCGGAATATAAATGTTTTGGATCTCCATAGAACTCCTCTATCAACCACAAATACTCACCCCATACAAATGCAATATGACATACATCCGGTAAGCAAATCATGCTTTCAGTCACTATTTTAGTACAATGACATGTTTACCATGTATATCCATATTTAGTGTTAATGTATGCCTTACATATTTTTCATGTAACTGTAATGATGGCATGCTCACATGGTTTCATACAGTCATTATCAAATATAGTATAAAATATGCATCTCAATCAGTGTTTCAAAATCTAGCATGTTGAACATGCATCCAATTTATAATTTCATCACACAAACAGGACAATTAACAAACGAGATTTCTAATAAATTACGTACCTTGCTCGAAACCTCACTTACTTGCATTTAGGCATTCGGACAAACAAAAATCAGTAAGCAATTTTCATCATTTAAATGTATTTTATGTAATTTTGAAGTTATTCATAGGGGAGACCCACACCTGATAAGCGTAAATGCAAACACTACTTCAACCTGCAACTCTTAGGACTCAGATCCAACTACAACTTGATTAAATATGTAGACAACAGAGATTTCTCATAAAAAAATCAGCCTACTAAAGCCCCCATAGGGTTCGGCCATGCATAAAATTTTAACTGAAAACTTCAGATCTAAAGTGGGAAATTAACGCTTACCTTAACTAGCTTATGACGGCTCGCAAACAAACTTCCCAACGCTACAGCTGATCTGTATAATTTGGATATAGATCTTGAACATTTAAACACAAAAGAAAAGATAACTGGTAAGATTTTGCTTTGATAGAACATATATATAAAAGAAAACTACTCAAATTTGATTGAATTAACCAAAAATTCTACAATTATTCAGATCCGTGATGCTAGAAAAATAACAAATAGTAGAGGGAGAAAGTAAAAAAGAATGGTGACGACAAGGATGTTGGCTCACAGGGGACAACGACAATGGAAGAGAAAAGGGTCACTGATGTGCTACAATGACAGTAAAAAAAAATAGCAAGGTTCAGATTTTAGGAAAAATAAAGATGAGCCGAAAAAAATAAAATCAGATGGGAGGAGAAGGAAACAATGGGCAGTACAATGGAGGAGGAGAAAACAAAAGAAAACAAAAGGAATCACTAGAGGGGATGAAAAAGAGGAAGGAAAGAGAGAGAAAATGAAAAAAAAACCTCAATACAGAATTAGTTTAATATTTTTAAAAGAAAAATGATAGGTTTTAGATAATTTAGATAATATTTTCCTCTTTTTTTTTGAGTAATCAAGTTAATCAAATTTCCTAGAGTTTGAGTTGGACTGAAATTTGACAATCGATAGGGGGATGGGTGTAATAGGCTTAAAGGAAAAAGAATTTGCAAGCAAGGGGAATCATACTCAGGTTTCAATGATACTTACACTACTACTTAACCACTAGACTAATTACCAATTCTTGTTAGTAATTTACAATTTTATCAATACGAAATTCAAGATGTGTCACTAAGACACTGGCAAGCAGTTAAGCCTATACTCAAGTATTTATGGAGAACAAGGGATTACATGCTAGTGTATTTCAGAAGAGATCTTACTCATATCGAATATATCGATTCTGACTTCCAAACATGTCAAGATTCAAAAAAATCGTCATTAGCTGTAACACCCCTAACTCATATCCATCGTCAGAATAAGGTTTCGAAGTATTACCGAAACATTCAGAACATTTTTCAATTAATTATGTAAATTATTATTCATTATCCGAGATCATACATATCGTCCTATATATGGACCCTCGAGGCCCAAAACAAGTGTTGGAGTCAAATCGGGACTACATTGGGAACTCAAAAAAATTTTCATGAAATTCTAAAATTTTTCCTAGGTGCAGGGCTCACATGCCCGTGTGGTCGCCCGTGGCCCTAACCCATATAACTCGTTGACTTTCAACGCATGAAGAAATTGAAGTCACATGCCCGTGTGCTAGGCTGTATGGCGAATTTTTTATTTTCGATATTTAGGTGACATGGCCAGACCACATGCCCATGGGACGGCCAAGACACACTCCAGTGTGCTTGCCCGTGTGGACAAAAACAAGCCATTTCCTAGCCTCATTTGTCACCCAAATTTACCATGTTCCTGCACTAAACATACCAAATACAATCCAACCATTCCAAGCATCCATCTCAAGCAAATTTCATCATTTACAAGGCATACCACTACATGCATACATGTTCAAAATTTTACCTTGGTTTAATTCATATGTTAGACTCACTAAAAACTATCACTTAATACATATATAAAGCTAGCATAACATGACATTACAAGTATATCAAACAACCATTACTAGCCATTCCAATGGCTAGATTACAAACATCATCATCAAGCCATAATTGGCCAATTAAGCTTATACATGCCATTATACCAAAATGAAATTTCTATTTATACCAAAACGAAATTGAAATTTTTGAAAAGAATAGGGGTAAACTGGTAATTTTGCCTAGGATGCAATAGAATGTAAATGTATATGAAATGTGATAGATTAATAGTTAAATTTATCCATATAGATCCGGAAAGACCAACTACGAAATTAGATCGAGGAAAGAAAAAAGTTTCAGATTAGTTGAAATTCAAAAACGAACCATTTTCAAGGCAAGTTCGTGTAACTTAACTATGTATGTTAAATGTTTGAATTTAATTGTATGATTATTTTGATGTGAATGAGATAACATAAATTATGAAATAATCATAAGTTGTGAAATGTGGACGAATTCCCATGTTTCGGTTGAACGTTGAAATTCGATGGATTAAGGTGATATGCTTGAACAAGAATAATATTCCACATGTTGTTAATAGGATTTAGCCCGGATGGGTAATCCTAATATAATTTGCTCGAGCCTATGCTATAGATTGGATTTAGCCTAGACAGGCAATCCAAATTAAGCTCTTTAGAGTACACCAGAATATCATCGATGAAGACCACGACGAACTGATCTAGATATGACTGAAAGACTCGATTCATCAGATCTATGAATGCATCCAGAGCATTCGTCAGGCCAAAAGGCATAACTAGGAACTCGTAATATCCATAACGATTCATAAATGCAGTCTTATGAACATCAGCTTTCTTAACCCTCAATTGATGATACCCAAAATAAAGATCTATCTTAGAGAACACTGAAGCCCCTAAGAACTAATCAAACAAGTCATCGATCCTCGAAAGTGGATACTTATTCTTCACAGTCAACTTATTCAACTGTCGATAATCGATGAACATCCTCCTGGTCCCATCCTTCTTCTTAAAAAATAGAACTAGTGCACTCCATAGGGACACACTAGGACGGATGAAACCATGATCCAGAAGTTCTTACAGTTGAGCCTTAAGCTCTATAAGCTCCTTCGGTGCTATTCGGTATGGAGCGATAGACACCGGAGTTGTACCCAGTAGAAGCTCAATTTCAAACCCAACTTCTCGATTCAGAGGTAAACCCAGTAACTCTTCAAAAAAGACATCCGAAAAGTCCCTTACTATTCTGATATTCCTAACAGAAGGGTCTCTAGAATCAGGTACACTGACGTAAGCTAAGTATGCCTCACACCCTCTTCGAACCAGTTTATCAGCCACAAGAGTGAAGATCATATTAGAAAAATAATCTCGACACTCACCAATCACAACCACCTCCATATCATCCTTGGTCCTCAGCACGACCTTCTTAGATGCACAGTCCAAACTAACTCGGTGCTCAACCAACCAATCCCTACCCAGAATTAAATCGAACTCCCCAAATGGAAGCTCCATTAGATTTGCCAGAAAAACAACCCCTTGCACCACTAATGGAACATCCCTATAAAGTTTACTAACCTGAACTGCCCCAACAGACTCAGTACAGTAACCTCACTAGTAGTGCTCTCAACAGAAATCCCCAAGTTTTTCGATACAGTGCTAGCTACATAGGAGTGACTAGAACCTATGTCTACCAAATCAGTATAAGGCACATCAAATATAAGGAACATACCGGTGATGACATCAAGAGCATCTCTATCCTCTCGGCATCATGCAGCATAAGCCAGTGTAGGCTGCCTCGCCTCAGTCTGACCAACACTTCTGCCTGATGCTATCTGCCTACGACCAATACCATTACCACCCCTAGCCTGCCCACGGCCTCTAGGTGGCTGCTGAACTGCCCTCTAAGGTTGCACAGAACCTGGTCCCGAAGCTTGTATCTGATCAGCCCTATGTGGACACTCTCAAATACAGTGCTCTAATGATCCACACCTCAGACAAACCCCTATCCTCCTCCAACATTCGCCTGGATGGCGCCTACCACAATCACCGCACAGTTGAATCCCAGTAGGAGAAATAGGAACCCCTACCCTAACTGGCCCATCAGATCTGGCCTTTTTCTTAAGCCTCTAAACAAACTTGAGGCTTTGAATCCCTTTTGTTCTTACCCCTCTCTCGATCCCTATTCTGGCTCTCCATGCGCTTAACATTCTCGGCGATCTTTGTCTTCTCAACCAGAACCATGAGCTCCAACTCCCTCTGTGAAGTAATCAGTACCCTCAGATTATCCCTTAATCCATCTTCAAAACGAACGCACCTCTCATACTCAGACACCACCATGCCTCTAGCCTAGCGGCTCAACCTTAAAAACTCGGCCTCATACTCGACCGTAGATCTATCACCCTGCGTGAGATTCATGAACTCACGCCTGCGAGCATCCACATAGCTCGCCCCCACGTACTTAATCTGAAAGGTGGTCTTAAAGAAATCCCAGTTCAAACGATCCTGCTCAGTACCCTACTCTACCGTCCACCACCACTGATAAGCCTCGTCGCGAAGCAAAGAGACTGGACATTTAAATTTTTGCTCAGGAGTATAGTCTAAGTTATTCATAATCCTTTCAGTGGCCGCCAACCAATACTCGGCCACACTAGGGGCGACTCCAGTGACACCCCTAAACAATTCAGCACCATTAGACCAGAGTCGTTCAGTTGCCAACCCTCAGCCCCCATGTAACACCCCTCACTCAAATTCAACTCCAGAATAGGGTTACAAAGCTTTATCAGACTTATAAAACAATTAAATATTCACTTAGCATACATTTTCACATTTCATACAATTATAATTCAATCTTAATCAATATGTCCCTAATACGAGCCTACGAGGCCCTAAACATACTTTGAGAGTGGTTTGGGACTAAACCGATAACTTAAAAAACTTTCACGAAACCTTAAATTTTTTTCTAAAAACAGGGGACACACGATCGTGTGGCTCGACTGTGTCGCTCGGCCATGTGGCCCGGCTGTGTCTTCCACATGGCCAAAGATACGCCCGTGTCACAAGCCATGTGGACATTCGAAATAGAAGCACATGGCCATATCTCAGTCCGTGTCTGACCCCGTGTAACTCTCAGACTTGGGTCACATGGCCAACACACATGCCTGTGTGACTAGCTCGTGTACGCTAAAGATGGCCATACACGCCCGTGTGCTAGGCCATGTGATATGCCGTGCCAATCCTGTATGGTATACTGACTTATACCACACGACCAAGTCACACTCCCATGTGTGAGGCCGTGTAGACCATACTGACTTGGTTTCTAATTCAACACTAGCAGACACACGGCCGTGTAACCTAACCATGTGTCACACATGGCTAAGATACACGCCTGTGTCTCTACCCGTGTGGATAAAAATAGGCTATTTACCAAGCCATTTTGCCACCCAAACTTGTGCTCACCTACGTCAAACTCAAAGGCAGCAATACATAGCATCAATAGGCATTTCAATTCAACCAATTCAAACATAAATCATGCACATTCAATATTCCCATTTTCTTTACACACTAGTCTCAAAACATGTCCTACCATTCATACCAAGTTCACATTTACAATTCAATTAAGTAAACACTTTCAAATATGCATCATTTAGCCTAATTTTCTAATCAAATCAATATTCACAAATCAACCATTTGATACACATAATGCCTTTTACCATTAAGCATCACACAACTATCATATACCTATCCATGAACTCACAATCCAAGCCATATATATATATATGATTTAAACATATCAAAACAACCCAAAATGAGCCATCACTCATGGGTATATATGCAAACCAAAAACATATACATTTACAAGCCAATTCAAATGGATAAATTCACTTCCAACACATAAACAAAATGACGAAAGTTCCTATACATGCCATATACTTAAAACATAAGCTCAAAAGTACCAAATTGATAGTTGGATAGTGTGACAATTTCTCCAACGAACCCCGTGTCTGAGCTAGCTTTAAAGTCACTATAAAATATGGAAAAATAAACAAAGTAAGCTTTATAACTTAGTAAGCTCATATGAAATAAACTCAATTCAATCTCAAGATTATAATTCAACAATTTTAATATATATATCAACATTTAGCATATATTAGCTAACAAACATCTCATATACACAATTATGATATTAATCACATTCTTCACAAGTTTCTTTGAACTAAAGCTTACACTTGTCACGTACGTACCTGTACCATTTCATATCATTCTCATACTCAATCACATCTTTTGTTTACCCGTTGAACCATTCGAAATAGAAGCCGGATATTCCAGAGTCTAAAAACATTAAGTACCTATACCATGGCCCGAAGCCAAATCAAGGTAGCTTATATACAAAATACTGATATCATGGCCCAAACCCAAATCAACCGATATTCATGGCCCAAAGCCAAATTGGTATAACTCGCACCCTAGGTGCTAATATCATGGCCCGAAGCAAACTCAATGTATCTCCTAATGACATGTCATTAGTATCCTAATCTACTCTTAAGGTTCAACTGGGATTTTCAATGCCCAATCTTTGTCGAACGTATCTGTAGAGTCGAATTCACAATTCATAAAATATCAAAGCATTTAAAACATAACTATATCAATGCTTATTACATACGAACTTACCTCAGATCTGAAAACGACGAAATAGGTCGATTAGTCGATAACTTTAGTTTTCCCCCGATCTAGATCCAAATTTCACTTTTCTTGATCTATATATATTCGAAATTAACTTATTTAATAATCTCTCTATTCAATTTAATCCAAAACACACATTTAAGCATATTTACACTTTTACCCTAGAATTTCACAACTTTTACAATTTAGTCCCTCGGCTCGTAAAACAAAATTCATTAAATTTCATCACAACCCAAGCCTCGCGAAATTACTATTATAACCCTAACAGCCCATATTTCTCATTTATTTCACATTTTAACCATTAAATTTCCACCTTTCACAATTTAATTCTTAATTTGCATTTTCACTAAAAATCACTTAACAAAACTTGTATATCTATCAACAAGCCTTCATAATCTATCAAGAAAATTCAAAATACATGCTATTTAATCAATGGAAACATCTAAACTATTTCATCAATGGCAACATCTAAAATCTTTAACAATTTTGCAAATTAGTCCCTGGGCTAGCTAGAATAAGCTGCAACGATCTCAAAAATATAGAAATCATTAAAAATAGGCCAAAAATGAACTTACAATTGAGGTAGGAAGCTTGGCTGAATATACATGCATCCATGGAGTTTCTTTCTTCTAAAATTTCAGTATAAAAGGCTTAACAAAGATGATAACCTTATTGTTATTATTATTTTACTTATTAATTCACTAAATTACCTTATTAACATTTGTTACAAAACATTTAAATCACTTATTATAAGCCAATAAATGTCCATTACCAATAATAATGGTTTAGTTACCATTTAAGGCCATCATATTTAAAAGCCAAAGCTATTTGACACTCTTAACTAATAGAACAATAATTTTTCACTTTATGTAATTAAGTCCTTTTTATCAAATTGACTAGTCAAACGATAAAATTTCTAAACAAAACTGTCACACAATCATTCCATCATGCTGTAAACATCAAAAAATAATAAAATAAATATTTTGAATTCAGATTTGTGGTCCCTAAACCACTGTTCCGATTTGACCAAAAACGGGTTGTTACAACTCTCCCCCTTAAGGATTTTCATCCCTGAAAATCTTACCAGTGAATAAGTTAGGGTACTATTTTCTCATAGCTTCCTTAGGCTCCCACGTAGCCTCTTCAACCCCCTGACATTACCACAAGACTTTCACTATCTCTCGAGCTAGAATTATGATCGGTTCTTCGTCGTACATCATATCAGGTTGAATTTCAATCTCTGCCAAAGAAATTATAAAGGATTCGATCTATATCGATGTAACATCGACACATGGAAAACATTGTGGATCATTTCTAATTCTGACGGTAATGCTAGTCATTATGCCACTGGCCCTATTCTTTCAATAATCTCATACGGCCCGATGAAACGTGAACTCAGTTTACCTTTACGGCCAAATCAAAGGATTTTTTTTCCACGGAGACACTTTCAAAAATAATTTATCACCGATCTGAAATTCAATGTCTTTCCTTTTCAAATCCGTGTACGATTTCTGTCGATCTGAAGTTGCTTTCAAACAGCCGTGAATTACTTTCACTTTCTCTTCAGTTTCTCTAACCAAATCAACCCCATGAATCTGTTTCTTGCTAAGCTCAGTCCAGTACAATGGTGTTTGGCATTTACGACTATACAATGCTTCATACGGTGCCATTTTTATGCTCGATTGATAGTTGTTGTTATACGCAAATTCAACCAACGGCAAATATTTTTCCCAGTTACCTTCAAACTCTAAAACACAACATCGGAGCATATCTTCGAGAACTTGAATTACTCTCTCAGACTGACCGCCAGTTTGTGGATGAAATGCTGTACTAAAATTCAATCTTGTACCCAAAGCTTCTTGCAATTTCTTCCAAAACTGTAACGTAAACATCGGATCTCTATCCGAAATAATTGAAACTGGCACCCTGTGCAATCTAACAATCTCAGAAACATACAACTCAACCAATTTGTCAGGTGAATAGTCAGTACGTACCGGAATGAAATGTGCAGATTTCGTCGGTTGATCAACGATAACCCAAATAGCATCTTTCTTATTTGGAGACAAGGGAAACCACGACACGAAATCCATCGTAACTCTATCCCATTTCCACTCTGGTATCATCACAGGCTGTAGTAATGCTGAAGGCACTTGATGTTCAGCTTTGACTCTCAGAAATGTCTCGTTTCATACCTGACCACCAATACAATTGTTTCAAATCATTGTACATTTTGGTACTCCCTAGGTGAACAGATAGACAACCACTATGTGCTTCGTGTAAAATTTTTTGAATGAATTTTTTGGCATGCATATTCTATTTCGGAATATTAAACAATCATCAACTCCGATCTAATAGTCTGAATCACCATTCGTGTAACACCCTTTACTCGTATTCAACGCCGGAACAGGGTACGAGGCATTACCGGACTTACATCGCAAACAAACATACAATTTCGAGTCATTAATTTGCATCCAAATTAAAACCATTTGTATTCAATCATAAAGTCCCTAATACGAGGCTATGAGGCCCAAAACATGCTTTGGAAAGGGTTTAGGACTAAACCAAGCACTTAGGAAAATTTTACAAAATTAGAAAATTTTTGCTATGAATAGGGGTCACACGCCCGTGTGGTTAGGCCGTGTGGTCACACACGCCCGTGTCCCTAACCCATGTAACTCTCTGTTTTGTAAAGCATGAACAAATTAAAGTCACACGGCCAAGTCACACGCCCGTGTGCTAGGCCGTGTGGTTAAATTACTTTTCCTAAAATAGGTACAGACTTCACACGGTCAGGACACATGCCCATGCTTGAGGCCATGTCCCTCACACGACTGACACACATGCCCGTGTCTCTACCCGTGTGTCCAATTCTGAGCATTCTGTTTCTCAAAATTAAACTGCAGGGGACACACAGCCAAAACACATGCCCATGGGGTAGATTGTGTGTCACACACGGTCTAGACACATGCCTGTGTGTCTACCCATGTGGACAAAATAAAGGCTATTTACCAAACCATTTGTCACCCTCATTTCTACATACACACCCACAATCTTAGTGGCATAAATCTTGGCATATTTAGGCAACCAAAACATCCACAAACAAGGCTAAATCATGTCATCCCATTATCCACACTCAACATGTTTACAATATCATATTTTACCAAACCTAATCATACTAAACTCACATTCTACAAGTTCCAATATGGCTACCAATAACATGCATAGTTTTACTTAGCTTTCCTAGCATACCAATGAGCCAATCTTAACCATTCAACAACAAAACCATTAAGCCATAACCAACCGTTTACCAAGCATTTATAAACCACATCACACAAGAGATAATTACTCATGTAGACATACATGTATATATATAAGCTCACAACCAATTCAACCAAAATGAGCCAAGTTACATGGCCAAATACCAAAACAAGCCTATGACTACCAATACATTTGGTCAAATTCATAACGATACATATAACAAAATGACCCTATACATGCCATATTCTCAAAATGTTTTAAAACATCGGTACCCAAAATAATTGTTTGATAGTGTGATGCGAACTCCGATAATCTCCAACCCGAGCTAGCTTGGTCACACTATAAAGCATGGAAAATAAACCAGAGTAAGCTATATAGCTTAGTAAGCTCGTATGAAGAAATAAGCTAATATTACCATACATTTAACATTCAATTAACATAATATAAAATAATGCATTTTACCATAATCTCATTATCATAATTCACTCCCATGACAAACTTACCTTGAAATCGTCATTTCACGAATTATTAATCATAAGCTTTAAATACAAACCTGTACCATCTCGTAATAATTTTATACTTATTCTAATCTTCATCATACCCAATGAACCACTCGGAATAATAAAATCGGATACTCAAAAAAACCTTGCATACAAGGTGCCACATATGTAGCCATAACTACCTCTATCTCATAACACATATATGCTCACTCTTGAGCTATTAACGAGCCTACTCACACAAGCTGTCAATCAAAATGTAGCTACATAGTGCTGCTCACACAAGCTGTCAAGTAACTGCAACATATGCCGGTATACTCAGCCATCGATAGGACGTACAAGACCAACACCCGGATCACATAATATAAAACCCTAGTGGCATGTCACTTGTATCCTAATCTATTCCTAAGGTTCGATTGGGATTTCTCGCTTGCCGAAACATCGTTGAACGTGTTCGTAGAGTCATTTACACAATTCATGAAGTATTAAAGCAATTAATATACAATTATAATAAAGCTTATTTAACATACGAACTTACCTCAGTTACAAAAACGGCCAAAAGGATCTATTCGTCAGTTACTTTGTTTTTCCCCCAATCTAGACCCGAACTTCGTCTTTCTTGATCTATAATACCACATTCAACTTATTTAATCATCACATTATTCAATCCAGCCCAAAAACACATTATATAAAATTTTACATTTTTGCCCCTAACTTCTCAACATTTTACAATTTAGTCTCTAGGCTCGTAAAATGAATTTCATTCAATTTCATCACAACCCAAGCCTAGCTGATTGTTGTTTGTATTCATAACAGCCCATATTTTTCATTTATTCACACTTTTCTACACATTTTATAGACTTTTACAAATAAGTCCTTATTTGACATTTTTAACAAAAATCACTTTACAAAAGTTGTTTAACAAACAAAAACATGCATTTTATACCATCAAACATCAAAATACAAGCATATTTAACATGGGTCAAATTTTAGACTTTAATCCTTCTTAAAATTCGTCCTTGGAAATACTAGATTAGGTTAAGATAACTTCAAAAACATAGAAATCATTAAAAACGGGGCAAGAACGGAGTTACAATCGAGATTGAAAGTGGCCAAAACCCTAGCTATAGACTCCTTGTGAATTTCAACTATGGGGGGATGAAATTGAGAAGATGGACATCTTTTATTTAGTTAATTTTGTCCTTATTAGCCAAATTACTAAAATACCCTTAATGCATAACTTTGAAATTTCACCTAACCATGTCCATTTTTATCCATCCTAAGGTATAATGGTCTAATTACCATTTAAGGACCTCCAATCTAAAATTTCATAGCAATTAGACACCTTTAACATATAGAACTCAAATTTTGCACTTATTGCAATTTAGTCCATCTAGCTAAATTGAGCACTCAATCGATAAAATTTCTTAACGAAATTTTCACACAATTATTCTATCATGCTGTAGACCTTAAAATAGAAATAAAATAAATATTTCTACTTCAAATTTGTGGTCCCAAAACCACTGTTCTGATTTGACCCTAAAACAGGCTGTTACAATTCGACTCACATTGCACTTTTTAGCTTGTAACTCAGTATCACACTTTTGAGCTTCACAAATTTGCTGAAGAAAAACTGGTTTAGCTTTCAACTCTGCTAGAATTGAACCATCATTTAACAAATTCAGTCTCTTATTCATTGCTCTCAAAGCAAATAGAGATTTTCCACTCAAAGCATCTGTAACTACATTTGCTTTCCCCGGATGATAATCAATAACTAACTCGTAATCTTCCAATAACTCGAGCCATCTCTGTTGTCACAAATTCAAATATTTTTGAGTCATTATATACTTTAAACTTTTGTGATCGGTAGAGATGTGGCACTTTTCACCGTACAAATGATGTCACCAAATTTTCAATGCGAAAATAATAGCGGCCAACTCTAAATCGTGCGTTGGATAGTTCCTTTCATATGGTTTCGACTGTCTGGAAGCATAAGCTATCACTTTTCCCTCTTCCATCAACATGCAACCCAAACCGTTTAATGACACATTGTTGTAAATCACAAATTCTTTACCCGACTCAGGTTGAACCAAAACTGGTGCTTTGGTTAACAAGGCTTTCAATTGATCAAAACTCTATTGACACTTCTCGAACCACTCAAACTTTACATCTTTCTGTAACAATCTGGTATTGGTGTAGCAATCATCAAAAATTCTTTTACAAAACGTCGATAATAACCAGCTAACCCCAGAAAGCTTCTCAGTTCGGATATATTCCTTGATGGTTTCCATTCAACAACTGGTGATATTTTACTTAGATCAAATGTAATACTTTCCGCTGAAACAATGTGCCTCAAAAATTCGACTTCTTTGAGCCAAAACTCGCATTTACTGAATTTACCATATAGTTTTTTATCGCTCAAGGTTTGTAACACAATTCTCAAATGCTAAGCGTGTTCAGACTCGTCTCGTGAATAGATCAGAATGTCATCAATAAACACAACAACGAATCTGTCTAAATACAGTCTAAATATCTTGTTCATCAAATCCATAAAGACTGCAGGAGCATTAGTCAATCCAAAAGGCATAACGAGAAATTCATAATGTCCTTACCTCGTTCTAAATGCAATTTTCGACACTTCTGAGTCTTTAACTCACAACTAATAATAGCTAGATCTAAAGTCAATCTTCAAAAACACTGTTTCCCCTTTCAACTGATCAAACAAATCATCAATTCTCGGTAACGGATACTTATTCTTTATTGTAACCTTGTTGAGCTATCGATAATCAATACACATTCTCATTGACCTATCTTTCTTCTTTACGAATAATACTGGCGCACCCCAGGGTGAAAAACTAGGTCGTGCAAAACCTCTATCCGTTCACTCTTGCAATTGAGATTTCAACTCTTTCAATTCTGTCAGAGCCATTCTATATAGAGCTATAGATATTGGTGAAGTTTCCGGTACTAACTCAATAGCAAATTTAACCTCTCTGATCGGTGGCAACCTCGATAATTCTTTCAAAAATACATCCGAATATTCACAGACCATAGGAACTGATTCGATCTTTGATTCAAACACTTTTGTATCTAAAACATAAGAAAGATAGGCTTCGCAACCTTTTCTCGTGCATCTCTGGGCTGACATAGATGAAATCACTACAGGAAATCCATAGGAAATCCACTTGACTCATCTGATTCAATTCAAAGGATTTCATTATTCTGACATTTCAGTTCAATAATCTTTCGTATACAATTTACAACGGCATCATGCAGAGTCAACCAATCCATACCCATAATTACGTCGAATTCATCAAATTGCAATAGTATTAAATCAGCCGAAAACAGTAATCTCGAATCATTAAAGGACAGTTCTTGCAAACTTTATTAACTAGAACATACTTGCCTAAGGGGTTTTGTACTTTAATCATAAACTTAGTAAATTCAACAGGCAATTTCTTACTAGACATTAAATTCTCACAAAAATACGAATGTGTCAATTCAGGATCAATTAAAGCAATCACATTAGTGTCGTAAAGAGAGAATGTATCGATGATAAAATTAGGTGACAACGCTTCTTCGAGAGCGCGAATAGCAAAAGCTCTAGTAGGTGCTCTGACCTCAGATCCCATGGTAGAGTCTTTCGTTGTACCTCTACTACCAGTCACATTTTCAGCATTTCTTGGTGGCCTCCCTCTAGTGATTGTATTACCGGGTCTTATATTTTGGAATTGATCTTTCTCAGCTAACTTGGGACAATCCCGAATAAAATGGTCTAGTGAACCACATCTATAGCAAGCTTTATTACTTTTATTCCAGCATTCTTCAAAATGTCACCTTTCACAATGTTGACACTCCAGTTTGTTGTTTCTCACACTACCAACACTCGATACTAATGTAGCTTGAGCTTTAGGACTTGACTATTGTTTTCCACGATCTCTGCTTGAATACCCGATTGAAGCATTTGGTCAATTGAATAAATCTCTAGATTTCTTTGACAAAGACTGATATGGTTTATTCATTGGTCTTTTTCTCGAGTCTCTTCCCTCTAAATCTACTTTTCTCTTTTCTTTGCTAAGTTCCTCGACTTTGCAAGCTTTGTCAACCAGGACAACAAATTCTTTCAATTCTACAATTCTAACTCGAAGTTTAGTATCGTCGTTCAACCCATCAATGAACCATTTCTACATGATTTCTTCGGTAGAAACATATTCCCGAGCATACTTACTCAACCGCACAAATCCTCTTTCATACTTGATCGTTGTCATACGGCCCTATTTCAATTCTAGAAACTCTTTATCCTTTTGATCGAGAAATCTCTGACTTATATATTTCTTTCGGAATTCAGTCTGAAAGAATTTCCAACCCTTTCTCTCGGTACCACAGATACTAATGTATTCCACCACTAATATGCAGTGTCTCTCAATAATGAAATAGCACATTTTAAACACTCAGCTGAAGGACATGATAGTTCATCAAATACCCGAATAGTGTTTTCAAGCCAAAATTTAGCTCGTTTAGGATCATCAACTACAGTAGCTCTAAACTCTTCAGCCCCATGTTTTCAAATTTTATCAATTGGAGGCTTATTTAATCATTGAAGTTCCACAACTTGAGGAGCTATGAGAATCGGTTGGGGATTAGGTGGGGGTGGAGGTTGTTGAGCAGACGGATTTGTCCGTACATATTGTGTGAACCATTCGTTCATCATTTGGAAAAAGGCTTCTTTAGCCTTTCCCCCGTGACTACTTGGCACAGGTTTAGAATCAGACAGCGCTGCCTCTTCAGCGGGAGCTGGCACAATACTCTCAACATCGTTAGCTACAACTCGATCGGGATTCATTTACTATACCAGAACACAGTTTAAAATTTTCAGCAGTCATCACGCTATCACAATTTATATATGGCATGTATAGCTAGAATCTTACACATGCTACGTTAATCTGAGAATCGACTAAACCATATCTTTGATACCAACAAATGTAACACCCCTCACCCGTATTCAATGTCGGGATAGGGTTACAGAGCATTACCGGACTTATAAAATAATTAAATACTCACTTTGCATATATTTTCACATTTCATACAATTATCATTTAATCTCAATCAATATGTCCCTAATGCGAGCCTAAGAGGCCCTAAACATGCTTTGGGAGTGGTTTGAGACTAAACTGATAACTTAGGAAACTTTCATAAAACTTTTAAAATTTCTCTCAAAACAGGGGACACACGCCCGTGTCGCAGGCCATGTGGACATTCGAAATGGGTACACATGGCCGTGTCCCAGCTCGTGTCCAACCCTGTGTAACTCTCAGACTTGGATCACACGGCCAACACACATGCCCGTGTGACTAGTCTGTGTGCCTTAAAAATGGCCATACACGCCCGAGTGCCAAGCCATGTGATAGGCCGTGCCAATCCTGTAGGGTATTGATGGTCGCTAAACTAACTAAAAATTTGACTAAGGCAAGCGCAGCTATCGTACAGCAGTATAGTTATGGTGAGACCGAAAATATCGTATCCACGAGGACTAAAAGTACTAGTAATTACTATCTTCTTATTATCTAGCCTAAAAATTAAGAGAATGTTTTATCTAAAAATTAATTATCTAATTAACTAAGTTTGCGACAGAGATTAAAGCTGGAAAATACTTTTGGAAAATCGATAAAGAAGACAATACCCAAGGAAGAATTCACCTAGACTTCACTTATTACTTCTAAATTAGACAATTTATTCACTTGACCTAATCCGTAGAAATCCCTGATTTATGTTATTATCCTTCTCGAGATTAAAAACAACTGACTCTAGGTTGATTAATTGAAATCTCTTTCTAATTAAAACCCTTATTGTCGGATTAACTCGATCTATGGATTCCCTTATTAGATTTGGCTTTAATTCGGCAAATTTATGTCGTCCTATCTCTATGATTGCATGCAACTCCCTTAATTATGGGGATCTACTCTTAAATAGGGACTTTTGCTCCACTGAATAAGCACATCAAAACCTGAATTAATACTCTGGAATGTTAAAACAAGAATTTAAAACTCACAATTAAGAACAAGATCAAGTATTTATCATATAATTCAAATAGTAATAAGATCTGTCTTAGGTTTCATCTCCCTTAAGGTATTTTAGGGAATTTAGCTCATAATAATGGAAAACATCTCAAAGTATGGAGAACAACAAAACATAAAGAAACCCAAAGAACTTCTAGGAAATTGGATAGAAATCTTCAGTCTTGATGTAGATCCTGCTTTTGAGCTGATTTTGATGGCTGTCCTTAGGTATTTTTTGCCTTCTACCCTCTGTTTCCCTTTAATCCTCTTTTAGGGTATTTAAATAGACTTTGGAATGCCCAAATTAGCCCAAAATTAGCCTTTTCTGAGTAGAATTAGACTTAGGCTTGACAAGGACACGGCTGTGTCCCACGCCCGTATGAAGGTGCTTAGGCCATGTGCAATTCTGACTTGATTTAATGTCAACATGGCCATGACACACCGGCATGTGGTCTACCTGTATGTCACACATGGGCATGTGGATCACCCATGTGAAAGTGTGATCGTGATTTTCCGTGATAAGTTTTATAAATTTATAATTAATCGTTCTTGAAACTAACTATTATCACGATGAAGGCAAGTGTACCTATCAACAGTAGTATAGCATTAGCAAGACCGTATTGTCAAACCCAAAGGAACTAAAAGTACTAGTATTAGCTATCTTTTTATTATCTAGCCTAAAAATAAAAGGGTTTGTTTATCTAAACTAATTAACTAAACTAAGAAATCATAGAACATAGATTGGGGAAAATACTTTTGGAAAAATGATTGATTTATGACAATACCCAAGGAAAAATCCACCTAGACTTCACTTGTTATTTGACTCTAAATCGGGCGATTTATTCATTCAACTTGTTTCATAGAAATCCCTAAGTTATGTTATTATCCCTATTCAAGACTAATAACGTCTAACCCTAGATTTCATAATTGAAATCTCTTTCTAATTAACACTCTAGGGTTGCATTAACTCGATCTATGAATCCCCTTATTAGGTTTCACCCTAATCTGGAAAAATCTTGTCACCCTATCTCTAAGCGCGCAATCAACTCCGCTTAATTATGACAAAGTTACTCTTAAACAAGAACTATTCATCATCCGAATAAGAGCATTAACTTGAATCAATATCCTGAAATACCGAAACAAGAATTAAGAACACATAATTAAGAATAAGTTAAATATTTATCATACAATTTAGATAATAATAACAAGATCCATCTTAGGTTTCTTTCCCCTTAGGTATTTAGGGGATTTAGTTCATAAATAAAAAGGAAAACATCTCAGAAGAACAATGAATACAAAGTATAAAGAAAGCCTAAAACTCCTGAAGGGAAATTGAGAGGAGATCTTCAGTTTTGATGATGAATCTGGTTTCTGAGATGGATCAATCGGCTTTCTTCGAGTAATTCCTTGCTTCCTACCCTGTGTCCCCCCTTTAATCCTCTTCTAAGTTGTTTAAATAGGCTTTAGAATGCCTAAAAGCCTTCAAACTTGCCTTTTCTGAATAGAACTAAACTTGGGCTCGATAGGGACACGCCCGTGTGACATGCTCGTGTGATATTACTTCAGGCCGGGGTCAAGGCTGAGAGATCAACACGCCTGTGTTAAGGTTGTTTTAGGCCGTGTTTAAGCCTGCTACAATGGCATGGGCGTGTGTGCTACCCGTGTGATGAAGTCCAGGCCTTGTTGTTTTCCCACACCGGCCCATTTTCTCTATTTTTGGCCCATTTCTTGTTTTTTTTGCTCTCCTATGCTCACCTAAGTATAAAACATGAAATTAAAAGAATAGGAGCATCAAATTCACCAAATTTAAGGAGAAATCATTCATAAATGTGTTAAGTATGGGATAATAATATGTCTAAATTATGGTTTATCAAAGTGCCTAGGCCGTGTGAAACACTGATTTAGGCCCAATTTGTCCATTTTTGGCCCGTTTCTCACTCCTTTTGCTATCCTAAGTTCTCCTGAGTATAAAACATGAAATTAAAGGATTAGGAGCATCAAATTCAATGAAACCAAGGAAAAATCATCCATAAATATGCCAAGCATGGGGTAAAAATGTGTATATATTATGGTTTATCAAATATCCCCACACTTAAGCATTTTCTTGTCTTCAAGCAAAATCCTCAACTCACAATTAAAATAAATTCTTCTCAACTTAAAATTCTCATCAATAATGTTCGAAACAGTCCACAAGTAATCATACGTTAAGAGCTTAACTAAAAGAACATTAAAGTTTCAAACAATCCAAATTGAGCATTTCGATCATAAAATCATAAGTATCCCCCTTTATATAAGTAATCACCTTTAATTTCAAATTGACAAGGTTGACATTCTCACTAATGATTCACTTAAATCACTCAAAGTGTTTAAGGTTCAATAATTTAGCGCTCAATAGTCAAACATGAAAAGTTTTTACCATAGGCTTGCATGAAAATCAAATCTCCACCACTATAAATGAGTTGATACACAAATCAAAAGGTCTTTAACAAGGTTGTAATGGGGCTTAGGTTAAAGGTGTGGATAAAGGCTGAAAAAGAAGGTTAGAATCGAGATTAATTTAATAAATTACCAAACTTAGAAAAAAATAAAGCTAATCACTGAATTACAAACAAGTGCCAGAATTAACATTAACCAAAATTGATGAAGTGAGCTTTTCTTCTCAATATAATGACTTTACTTATCCAAGCTCTTTAGAACAATATGTATTTTGAATGAGTATAAGTATACTTTTTTTTTTTAAGAATAAGAACAAGTACAATAATAGGTGGTACATAATAAGAAATAATTCAGCAATTGGAATGAACGAACATAGTTAGGTAACTAATTAAATCAAGTATCGATAAAAAGGAGTCAATGAAAAGGGAAAAATTCTTAACGAATCAAAAGGGTTTAGTTGTGGGTTATCATTACGGGTAAAATCAAGAAACAATGTTTAAGGCTCAAAAGTGTTCACTAAGGGTCAAATTATGTGGGTAGGCTTTTATGGTGTAAATGGGTTAAAACCTAAGTGCCTTTATCATCTTAGTGTATCAAATCAATGGTGTGATCTCGACATGTATAATCGATGCAAGTTCTAGAATAGCAATTCAATGTTGACATACTCATAAAAAATCAGTGAGCAAGAAAGATATATGCTCTTAAAAGGCTCAAAATTTCACGAAAATTATGGGTATTTGATGTCAATCCTGTAAATTCAAAACTTCAAGATAATACCTCGATTCAGGGAAACAACCTAACAATTTTAATTCTCAAAAGTCAACTTATCATGCTTGATTCTCTAATGTCTTAAAGTTTAAACAATCAATGCACAATTGCCTATGATTTAATTTAAAACATATAAATAAAAATCATAAATCAATCAAAATTCATTCTAATAGTAATATGAGAAAATTATTTGAGAACAAGATATAATTTAGGGATTTTCTGGTAATCATATAATTAACCTCCCCACACTTAAGATGTACATTGTCCTCAATGTACAAAGATAGATAACGACAATATAAGCATAATATCATAGAATAGGAGAAAAGTGAAACTGCCTTAAATTTGGATGTAACCCTTGAAAGAGTGGAAATGGGTGCAGGGACATTGGAAGGGATGTATATATGACATGTAAATGAAGTTGAAGGTGGTGGTAGAGGTTAGGTTCCACAATTACAATGTCTGACGAAGAGGTTATCGTGGTGGTCAGTGTCGTGGTGGCTATGGTCGTGGTCGAGTAGGACATGGCAGTCGTGAGGGATTGTTTGTATATTCCTGAGTAGCACCAATCGATTAAACCTTTTGAAACTACGATGCCATCAATAACGCTTTAGAGAGTTATATCGATAGAGTTGTTATGGTTAGTAATAATGAAATAACTAGAAAAAGAAAATTCAATTTATACTAATAAAAGTCTTTTTAAAAAATGACAAAAAATGCAAAAATAAAAATAAAATGAAATGAAAAAAATCTAAAAATAAATGGACTTAAAAGTCCTCATCGACAGCTGGATCATGTGGTGGTCGTGCTGGAGGCAATATGTGAAAATGTTAGCAAATTTGTTGTAGAGTTGCCTCGATGCTGTATTGTTCAAAGCGATAAAGGTGGTCAGAAACATCAGACAATAAAGCAGCCGCATGAACTGGTCGGTGACTCAGTGGTGGCTGAGAAGGTGGGTCTTCTTAAAATGCGGGGATATCATCAGGAATGTCCTCGATGTCATCCTCATTAGTAGCTCGTGCAAGTTGGTACTGAGGAGGGTCGAACCCACGACGACGCTCAATCATCCGCATATGGAGCATACTTTAGATGCCCTGTGGGGACATCTGGCCAATGAGCGTGAGTGAAGAGGACTATGTCACTGTATTCAGGAGCCCAAAGTATCGCGCTAGACGAGTTACATATGGGTCGATGCTGATGACTCCCTTTCGGTGTCGTTCTGTCTGATGGTGAAAGGCAAGGGTGACAAAGTACGCGAGATCAAAAATATGCCCTTGCCTCATGCTCCACAGGAAGTATGCATCGTGAGTGTTGACAATGCCAATGCTCTCTTGCCTCCCCGTTAATATGTGTGCCAAAAAGGCGTGGAGATATTGCAGAGCTAGAGTGAGAGCCGATGCCTTGGAATGGCTGGGGTCATAGATGCTTGTGGCAGGCATGAGGTCTATCCAACAAGATGAAGGTGAACGATGGATGTGGCGATGGAGGTGCAGAAAATTGTCAGCCGCCATAAACTCGTCTGTATAGAGTCCCAAGGTAGCTCCAAATTCTGGGATACTCAACTGCCATACTAGACCGCCAAGACAGAATTGAACTGTTCCTGGGTCACCGTATTCTACCATCACTGTCTGTAACTGAAAGTCGAGCCGAGTTCTAAGGTGGACTCTAAATACATTGGCTCGATGATATCGAAGAAGCGGTCCCACAGAGTGGTGGCTAGGAGGGCCCGAACTAAATCAGTTAGGTGGACCGACTCTAGTGCGGCCCAATCGATACAACGGCCCACACCTAGGAGTTGGGCACGTTGAATCTGAAATAATTCCTCCTTGGGCCTTGGTGGAAATTGGAGGAATGAATGTCGTATCTTAGTGGTGAGACCCGAGAAAGATGCCGCTCCTTTTCTCTTTTTAGAGGTGGGGATGAAAGTTTTCTTACCTCTAGTGTTCGTCATGGTATCTGCGAAAGTAATCACATGACTCGAATTAACATAGCAACCAAACGAATAAGAACAATCATCTAAATAAAACGTAATTAGGCAGACGAGATAAGTAGAATCATAATGACTAGTAGAGAACTAACTAATGGAGTACTAAATATGTATAAGCAAGATACGAATTAACTCCATCAAAGTAGATGACCCTAAAAAAAACCATGCAACATATAGCAAATCTCCAAAATGTTCTTAAGCAGAAAAGCATTAAAAATTAAAACTAAGCAAGAATCACAAATGACAGTAAAGTATTAGTAGTAATAAATCAGTCAGATAAAAATGATATAGAATAGTGATAAAGAAATATAGGTAATAATAATCAACAAATAAAATAAATTAAATTAAATAAGTAAAATAGTATAAAAAAGTTAGAGGTGTAAGAGAGGAAACCGAGAGTGGTGGGGTCGGCAAAGTCGTATGGCAGCGCGTGGTGGTCGGAGGGGGAGGGGAAAAAGAAGGGAGAAAGGAGGAAAAGGAAAGGAGGAAATAATAGAAAAGGAAAGAATGGAGAAAGAAAAATTGAGAAAGAGGATGGGGGTGAAGAAAATAAGGAAGCAGTGAAAGGAAGAAGGGAAAAGAGAAAAAGGAAAGAAAAATAAAGAAAAGGAAGGAGAAATAGGGTGACTGGTTGGAGAAGATGATGAATAGTGAAGGGAAATGAGAAGAAATTAGGGTTAGGGGGATAAAATTGGGCCACGGTTGTGTAAGCCCCTTTTTAAGCCACACGGCCATGGCCCACGCCCGTGGGGTATGCTCTTAGCCCGTACTTTTCGTGAACTCGTTGTCAGGATCACACATAGTCGCTTCTTCCACGCTCATGTCCCCAGGCCGTGTGGTGCGCACGGTAGCGTCGCACGACCATGTGCACATTCGTTCGCTTCTTCCACGCCCGTGTTAGGTCTAACACGCCCGTGTTCATGACTTGTGCTTATGGTTTGATGTTTTAAGTTACTATAGCACACGGCTTATGGACACGCCCGTGTGTACCACACGGCCGTATCGCACGGCCATGTGGTGATTCATTCGTTTCTCCCACGCCCGTGTTAGGTCCGACACGCCCGTGTTACAGTTTCCGAGCGTGACCGTGTCATCATCTCGTGTTCTATCCGAACTTATTTGAATGTTTTAATCTTTGTGTAAGTTCCCACACGGCCTCCAGCATGCCCGTGTTCATGCTCGTGTGGCTTCCACAGTTGCCTCGCATGGCCGTGGTGATTTAGCATATGCCGTGTCTCTGCTGATGTTTTGGGAAATTAAAGTGCAGTTTCACCACGGTCTGGGATATACCCGTGTCCCTTAGCTGTGGGGTGTACACGGCTGTGTCGCACGGCCTTGCTATTTATCGCAGCATGTGTGTCATCCTGTCTTGAGAAAAAATGTTGTCCTATTTTTAGCACGGCCATGGACACGCCCATGTCACCTGCTCGTGGTGAGCCCACGGCCTAAAGCATGCCCGTGTGATAAGCCATGCATACCAAAAATACCTACAGTTAACTTGTAAAATAAATGGAAAGATAAACTAAAATTACTTAGTGAGGTTAGTGTTCAAGTTGCCTCCCAAAAAGCACTTATTTAGAGTCTAAGCTCGACATTACCTTGTGGGTATGTTTAGAAAAGTTCACAGAGCCGTAGCTCCTCTCCATTGTGTTTAAAATTCTCGCCGTTATAAATTTTAAGGCGATGTCTATTTACCTTGAAAGTGCCTTTGGTCGGGTGGCTTACCTCTACCGTGCCATATGGAAAGACAGTTTGGACTGACCATAATGATTTAAGCTTCCCAGGATACAATTTGAGCCTTGAGTTGTATAATAGGACAAGATCTCCAAATTCCAATTGCTTGTGTTGCTTTAAACGAGCATCATGTCGGTGGTTCGTTGCTTTCTTGTATAATCGTGAGTTCTCATAAGCATTAGCTCGCCAGTCATCTAACTCGTTCAGCTGCATCAATCTCTTTTCACCTGCAAGTTTGGGATCAAAGTTCAGAAATTTTATACCCCAGAATGCCTTATATTCTAGTTCAAATGGTAAATGACAACTCTTCCTATAAATAAGTCTGTAAGGAGATGTTCCTATGGGAGTCTTAAAAGGAGTTCTATAGGCCCATAAAGCATCATCTATTTTCTTTGCCCAATCCTTCCTATTTGACTGTATAGTCTTTTCTAGGATACGTTTAAGATCTCGGTTAGTGACCTCGACTTGTCCACTAGTTTGAGGATGGTAAGGGGTAACTGTTCTGTGGAAAACTCTATATTTCTTAAGGGTTTTATCAAATTGAGCATTACAAAAATGAGTACCCCTGTCACTGATAATTGTTCTAGGTGTTCCAAATCGAGAGAAAAGTTTCTTAAGGAATTTCACCACCATTCTAGCATCATTAGAAGGTAGGGCTTGGGCTTCCACCCATTTAGACATATAATCAATGGCTACTAAGATGTATTTATTCCCAAATGATCTAGGGAATGGACCCATGAAATCAATACCCCATATATCAAATATTTCACATGCAAGCATGTACGTTTGAGGCATTTCATCATGTTTAGAGATATTACCTATTCGTTGGCATTTGTCATAAGAAGTAACATACCTGTTGGCATCTTTGAATAGTTTGGGCCAATAAAAACCTGATTCGAGCATTTTATATGCGGTCCTAGTCCTACTGTAATGTCCTCCAGTCGGTCCTGAGTGGCAATGTTCCAATATCGTAATTGCTTCTGACTTCGTGACATATCTTCTAATAACTTGATCTGCACATATACGAAACAGAAAAGGATCTTCCCAAAAATAGTTTTTCACATCAGTGAAGAATCATTTCTTTTGCTGATGTGTTAACCCTTTTGGTGTAACATTAGCAGCTAAATAATTCGCAATGTTTACAAACCAAGGTGCCTCAGAGTCAGATATAGCAAAGAGTTGTTCTTCAGGGAATGTTTTATTTATCTCCTGTTCGTCAAATCCCTTGAGATGTGGGTTTTCTAATCTCGACAGATGATCTGATGCAAGGTTTTCCGCTCCTTTCTTATCTTGAATTTCTAAATCGAATTCCTGCAACAATAAAATCCATCTTATTAGTCGAGGTTTTGCATCTATTTAGTAAGGAGGTATCGAAGAGCTAAATGATCAGTGTAAACGACAACTTTAGATAATATTAAATATGGTCTAAATTTATCGAATGCAAAAACCACAGCCAACAATTCTTTCTCAGTCGTCATGTAATTTTCTTGCGTGGCTGTCAAAGTTTTGCTAGCATAATAGATCAGTTGAAAATGCTTATCTTTCTGCTGTCCAAGAACCGCACCTACTGCAAATTCACTCGCATCTCACATTAGTTCAAAGGGTAAATTCCAATCAGGTGCAACTACAATCGGAGCATTAATTAATTTTTCCTTAAGAGTGTTAAATGCTTCTAAACATTCTTGATTGAAATTGAAAGGTACATCTTTTTCTAGTAAATTCATTAAAGGCTTAGCTATTTTAGAAAAATCGTTGATAAATCTTTTATAAAATCCTACATGTCCTAAAAAGCTTCTAATAGCCTTGACTAAACTAGGGGGAAGTAGTTTCTCAATAATTTCTATTTTCGCTTTATCAACCTCGATCCCTTTACTAGAAATTTTATGTCCTAACAGAATCCCTTTATGAACCATGAAATGACATTTCTCCCAATTTAGTATAAGATTCATTTCCTCACATCTCATTAGAACTCGTTTTAAATTTTTAAGGCAAAGTGGAAAGAGTTACCGAATGCCGAGAAGTCATCCATAAATACCTCCATAATGTCTTCCATAAGTTCATCGAAGATGGCCAACATGCATCGCTGAAAAGTAGCAGGAGCATTACATAATCCAAAAGGCATTCGTCGATAGGCAAACGTACCATATGGACAGGTAAATGTCGTTTTCTCTTGGTCCTCAGGAGCTATTGGGATTTGGAAGTAACCAGAGAGTCCATCTAGGAAACAATAATATATATGCGCAGATAATCTTTCCAACATCTAATCAATGAATGGTAAGGGAAAGTGATCTTTTCTTGTGGCATCGTTCAATTTCCTATAATCAATGCAAACTCTCCATTTCGTGACTGTTCGCATTGGAATTAATTCGTTCTTCTCATTTACTATAACAGTCATGCCTCCCTTCTTAGGAACAACCTGCACAGGACTCACCCAAGAACTATCAGAAATAAGATAAAAAATTCCAGCATCTAGGAATTTAATTACCTCAGCTTTTACGACTTCTTTCATGTTAGGATTTAGTCGTCTTTGAGCTTGCACGCAAGGTTTACAGCTATCTTCCATTAAAATTTTGTGTGTACAAAAAAGAAGGACCGATTCTTCTTATGTCAGAAATTTTCCAAGCTATAGCTCTTTTATGCTCCTTCAATACTTGAAGTAATTCGTCCTTTTTGATTGGCTATAAATTTGAAGCAATGATTATTGGTAAAGTGGAATTACTTCCAAGAAATGCATATTCTAGGTGATTTGGTAATTTCTTCAATTCCAATTTAGGAGGTTCTTGAACAGAGAGTTTTAACTTTAATTTATTGTTTACCTCAATACCCTTGTAATTCTTCTGTCTCAGTGAAGGTTCATTGTAATTTAGTTCAGCTTTTATCTTACCTATCGTGGAATCATCATAATCTACCTCCTCTCCTTGGGCAAGACACAGTTCCAACGTGTCTTTATGTACGATTTCCTGTAAAGAGTCTTAAGTAGCATGATCAATAGAGTCAATAAAATAACATAAGTCATCCTGTTCCCTAGAAAATCTCACGGCATCGTAAATTTTAAAAATAATTTCTTTGTCACCTACCCTCAACACAAGTTTCCATCACCCACATCAAAAACAGCCCTAGCAGTGGCTAAAAATGGATGACCTAAAATTAAAGGCACCTCAACATCTTCATCCATGTCAAGCACAACAAAATCAACAGGGAATATGAATTTATCTACTTTTACAAGCACATCTCTATAATACCCCTAGGATATTTAATAGATCTATCAGCTAGTTGAATACTCATCCTAGTAGGTTTCGGTTCCCCAAGACCAAGTTGCTTGAACATTTAAACTACTAATTAAACAGGGAATAGTAAAACTTCCTGGATCTTTTAGTTTGGTTGGCAGTTTATTTTGGAGTATGGCCGAGCATTCCTTGTTTAGTTCTACTGTGGACAACTCTTCAAATTTCCTCTTATTTGTCAGAAGCTCCTTCAAAAATTTTGCGTATGTAGGTATCTGTGAGAGAGCTTCAAAAAAAGGTAAGTTAATATGCAACTGTTTAAAGAGTTCAAGAAATTTACCAAATTGTGCATCCATGAGGTCTTTCTTCAACTTTTCTGGATATGGAATTTGTGGTTTATATTCCCTTTGCATTGAATTTTCATTGTTGTCGAGTTTTACCTCCTCTCCTTCATTTTTTTAGCTTTCTGTGGTGGCTTCTTTTCAGATTCAGCTAACACTTTCCCACTCCTTAGTATAACTGCATTGGATTGGGTTCAGTGTTACTAAGTAGACTCCCTGGCGGTCTCTCTGAGATCATCTTAGCCAGCTGTCCAATTTGATTCTCGAGTCCTTGAATTGATGCTTGCTAATTTTTAAGTGCAGTTTCAGTGTTCTGAAAATGGGTTCCTGCTACAGAAATAAATCTTGTCATCATCTCCTCAAGGTTCGACTTTTTCTCTTGCTGGTAAGATTGTTGCTGGAAGCTTGGAGGGGGTGGTGGCCTCTGATTCCCTTGGCCTTCCCATGAGAAATTTGGGTGATTCCTCCAACCTGCATTGTAAGTGTTACTGTAAGGATTGTTTTGAGGTCAAGCATTATTACCCATATAGTTCAATTGCTCGTTCTTCACATTGGGGCCATAGGGTGGATATTCTGAATTGTTCAATCCACCTCCACTTGCATCGTACTGCATTACTGGATGTACCTGCGTAGAACCAAGTAAACCATCAATTTTTCTATTCAAAAGTTGTACCTGATTAGAAAGCATAGTAACCAAATCGACGTTAAAAACGCCAGCTACTTTTGTCAGCTTTGTCCTAATGACTTGCCACTGATAATTATTTAGTGACATCTCTTCTATAAACTCGTAAGCCTCTCTAGATGTCTTATTGTTAATAGTCCCACCAGCAGCTGCGTCAATCATCTGTCTAGTCGAGGGATTCAAACCGTTGTGGAAAGTTTGAACCTATAGCCAAAAGGGTAACCCATGGTGAGGGCACATTTTTAATAAGTCCTTATATCTCTTCCATGCATCATAAAGTGTTTTTAAATCCATCTGCACAAAAGAAGAGATATCATTCCTTAATTTAGCCATTTTAGCTGGCGAAAAAAATTTAAGTAAAAATTTTTCGGTCATTTGTTCCCAAGTAGTGATTGACCCTCGTGTTAACGAGTTCAACCACTATTTAGCCTTATTCCTCAAAGAGAATAGGAACAACCGAAGGTGAATGGCATCATCAGAAACGCCATTGATCTTAAAGGTGTCACAGAATTCTAGAAAAATTGCTAAATGAGTGTTGGGATCCTCGTCCTGCAAACCGTCAAACTGAACAAACTGTTGTATCATTTGAATCGTTTTAGGTTTCAGTTCAAAATTATTTGCAGTAATAACAGGTCTAACTATACTTGATTCAGTTCCTGTTAAAGTAGGTTTAGCATAATCATACATAGTACGAGTAGTAGGATTCTGATTTATTGGATTTGCAGCAACCACAGGAGGTAGCGGATTATTCTGATTATCAACCATCTCCTCAGTTGTAGTATGGATATCGTCCTCTCGCTCTTCCTCTATGTATTGTAGGCTTCGCCTTATTTCTCTTCGGTTTCTGTGAGCTGTGCTATTGATATCACTGTCAAAAAAGTAAAGGTTCTAACGAGTTCCTCCTAGTCATAAACTAGAGACACCTGCCAGAAGCAAACGAAAGAAAATTGCAATAAAAGTAAAAATGGCTAAACTAATAAAAATAAAATGTTCCTAATATATTAGTTCACCGGCAACGGCGCCAAAAACTTGATGGTCTCTAAACTAAATAAAAATTAGACTAAGGCAAGCGCATCTATCGAACAACAGTATTGTTATGGTGAGACTGTAAATATCGTATCCACGAGGATTAAAAGTACTAGAAACTACTATCTTTTTATTACCTAGCCTAAAAATTAAGAGAATGTTTTATCTAAGAATTAATTATCTAATTAAAGCTGGGAAATACTTTTGAAAAACTGATGAAGAAGACAATACCCAAGGATTCACCTAGACTTCACTTATTACTTCTAAATTAGACAATTTATTCACTTGACCTAATCCGTGAAAATTCCTGATTTATGTTATTATCCCTCTCGAGACTAAAAACGACTGACTCTAGGTTGATTAATTGAAATCTCTTTCTAATTAAAACCCCTATTATTGCATTAACTCGATCTATGGATTCCCTTATTAGATTTGACTCTAATCCGACAGATTTATGTCGTCCTATCTCTACGATTGCATGCAAATCCCTTAATTATGGGGATCTACTCTTAAACAGGGACTTTGCTCCACTGAATAAGCACATCAAAACCTGAATTAATACTCTGAAATATTAAAACAAGAATTTAAAACTCACAATTAAGAATAAGATTAAGTATTTATCATATAATTCAAATAGTAATAAGATCTGTCTTAGGCTTCATCTCCCTTAAGGTATTTTAGGGAATTTAGTTCGTAATAATAAAAAACATCTCAAAGTATGGAGAACAACAAAACATAAAGAAACCTAAATAACTTCTAGGAAATTGGATGGAAATCTTCAGTCTTGATGTAGATCCTGCTTCCGAGCTGATTCCGATGGTTGTCTTTAGGTATTTTCTGCCTTCTACCCTCCGTCCCCCTTTAATCCTCTTTTAGGGTATTTAAATAGACTTTGGAATGCCCAAATTAGCCCAAAATTAGCCTTTTCCGAGTAGAATTAGACTTAGGCTCGACAGGGACACGGTCGTGTGCCACGCCCATGTGAAGGTGCTCAGGCCGTGTGCAATTCTGACATTATTTAATGTAGACATGGCCATGACACACGAGGGCGTATCTACCTGTTTGTCACACACGGGCGTGTGGATCACCGGTGTGGAAGTGCCTAGGCCATGTGAAACACTGATTTAGGGCCAATTTGTCCATTTTTGGCCCGTTTCTCGCTCTTTTTGCTATCCTAAGCTCTCCTGAGTATAAAACATGAAATTAAAGGATTAGAAGCATCAAATTCAATGAAACCAAAGAAAAATCATCCATAAATATGCCAAGCATGGGGTAAAAATGTGTATATATTATGGTTTATCAGGTATACTGAATTTTGCCACACGGCCAAGTCACACACCCGTGTGTGAGGCCGTGTAGGGCACACTGACTTGGCTTCTTATTCAACACTAGGGGACACACGGTTGTGTAACCTAATCGTGTGTCACACATGACTGAGACACATGCCCGTGGCTATTTACCAAGCCATTTTGCCACCCAAACTTGTGCTCACCTACATCAAACTCAAAGGCACCAATACATAGCATCAATAGGCATTTCAATTCAACCAATTCAAACATAAATCATGCACATTCAATACTCCCATTTTCTATACACACTAATCTCAAAACATGTCCTACCATTCATACCAAATTCACATTTACAATTCAATTAAGTAAACACTTTCAAATATGCATCATTTAGCCTAATTTTCCAATCAAATCAATATTCACAAGTCAACCATTTGATACACATAATGCCTTTTAGCATTAAGCATCACACAACTATCATATACCTATCCATGAACTCACAATCCAAGATACATATATGTATGATTCAAACATATCAAAATAACCCAAAATGAGCCATCACTCATGGCTATATATACAAACCAAAAACATATATATTTACAAGCCAATTCAAATGGCTAAATTCACTTCCAACACATAACCAAAATGACCAAAGTTCTTATACATGCCATATACTTAAAAATTAAGCTCAAAAGTACCAAATTGATAGTTGGACAGTGTGATGATTTCTCTGACGAACCCCGTGTCTGAGCTAGCTTTAAAGTCACTATACATGCCATATACTTAAAATATAAGCTCAAAAGTACCAAATTGATAGTTGGATAGTGTAATGATTTCTCCGGCAAACCCCATGTCCAAGCTAGCTTTAAAGTCACTATAAAATATGGAAAAATAAACAAAGCACGCTTTATAGCAAAGTAAGCTCATATGAAATTAACTCAATTCAATCTCAAGATTATAATTCAACAATTTGAATATATATATCAACATTTAGCATATATTAGCTAACAAACCTCTCATATACACAATTATGATATTAATCGATTTCTTCACAAGTTTCTTTGAACTAAAGCTTATACATGTCACGTACGTACCTTTATCATCTCATACCATTCTCATACTTAATCACATCTTTCGTTTACCCGTTCAACTATTCAGAATAAAAGTCGAATACTCAAGATTCTCGTACACTAAGTACCTATACCATGGGCCGAAGCAAAATCAGCCGATATTCATGGCCCCGAAGCCAAATCGGTATAACTCGCACCCTAAGTGATAATATCATGGCCCGAAGCCAACTCAATGTATCCCCTAATGACGTGTCATTAGTATCCTAATTTATTCCTAAGGTTCAACCGGGATTTTCAATGCCGAATATTTGTCGAATGTATCCGTAGATTCGAATTCACAATTCATACAATATCAAACCATTTAAAACATAACTATATCAAAGCTTATTACATACGAACTTACCTCGGATGTGAAAACAACGAAATAGGTCGATTAGTCAATAACTCTAGTTTTCCCCCGATCTAGATCCGAATTTCACTTTTCTTGATCTAAATATATTCAAAATTAAATTATTCAATAATCTCTCTATTCAATTTAATCCAAAACACACATTTAGGCACATTTACACTTTTACCCCTAAAATTTCACAACTTTTACAATTTAGTCCCTAGGCTCGTAAAACAAAATTCATTAAATTTCACCACAACCAAAGCTTAGTGGAATTACTATTATAACCCTAACAGCCCATATTTTTCATTTATTTCACATTTTAACCACTAAATTTTTACATTTCACAATTTAATCCTTAATTTGCATTTTCACTAAAAATCATTTAACAAAATTTGTATATCTATCAACAAGCATTCATAATCTATCAAGAAAATTCAAAACACATGCTATTTCATCAATGGAAGCATCTAAAATCTTTAACATTTTTGCAAATTAGTCCCTGGGCTAGGTAGAATAAGCTGCAACGATCTCAAAAACATAGAAATCATTAAAAACGGGACAAAAATGAACTTACAACTAAGCTAGGAAGCTTGACTGAATATACATGCATCCATGGAGTTTCTTTCTTCTAAAATCCATGGAGTTTATAACCTTATTGTTATTATTATTTTACTTATTAATTCACTAAATTACCTTATTAACCTTTGTTATAAAACATTTAAATCACTTATTATAAGCCTATAAATGTCCATTACCAATAATAATAGTTTAATTACCATTTAAGGCCATCATATTTAAAAGTCAAAGCTATTTGACACTCTTAACTAATAGAACAATCATTTTGCATTTTATGCGATTAAGTCTTTCTTTTTCAAATTAACTAGTCAAACGATAAATTTCTAAATGAAACTTTCACACAGTCATTCAATCATGCTGTAAAAACTAAAATAATAATAAAATAAATATTTCAACTTTAGATTTGTGGTCCCGAAACCACTGTTCTGATTTGACCAAAAACGGATTGTTACACCCCAACTCTAGAATGGGGTCCAGCAACCCTCTCCAAAATCCTCAGCGTAGCTTGGGACAGTGCGTCGTCCCCAACTGAGCGACTTTGAAACCCAGTCTCAGTAGCAAGCGAAACTGGTGTCTCACTTGTATCTAAGTTTAACGTACTGCCCAGAGAGGAAGACTCAGCTCGAGCCCCTTACGGTCTCTACCATGACCTCGAATACTACGTCCGGGAGCTCCACGAGTGCTCATTGTATATTTTGAGTTTTATATACATTAAAAATTTTATGCATCAGTTTTAGTATTTATTAGCAGATGTTTTATGCATACGTTATCAGAAGTTCAAAATTGTTTTCAAAGGTTTCTGTCTCTAACTACTCAGTACAGTTTCAGAAAATACTAACTATAGTGTTTGCAGAATCTTCTATAAAAAATTCAGAAATACTTACAGGATCGGCACTGGAGACCCAGTGTACCACATACTTTTTCAAATTATTTAAATTATTTAAATTATTTAAATTATTTGAAAACCAATTCTTTTTGTAACACAATTTTGGAACCCAAAATTCACAGCCAAGTTTTCAACTAAATGTAACACCCCAAACCCGGCCTAGACGCTATGGCCGAATCTAGCGATATCACAAGGAATGGGTTTTGAAAAAGGTGTTGGCTTGATAAATCATTAAATTTTTTTATACCTCGTGCTCATTCATGATTACTCAGAAAACATTATTTAATTAGCTTATTTACCAAACAATTACTAAGCAGAAGTTAAATAAATGTGATCAATTTTAGAAACCTGATTTGTTATCTTTTAAGAAAAACCTCTCTTACATAAAAACCGTTGATTTCATTAATTATTTTTATCCAGGCATGCATATTATTATTAAACCAAAATCAATAGTTAAAAATCATAACGCCCAAAGAGTCCCAAAAAATTACAACTCTTAGAATAAAACCAAAATCATAAATAAAATCATAAATTAATAACTTTAAAAAAAGATTATGGTCGAGTGGTCACCACTGAGTCTCTGCTACACCGATCCGCCTAAGACTGTGGATTACCTGTCAAAACAGACAACAGATGTGAGTTTACGAAAACTCAGTGTGTAACCCAACAGAATTAAGCATGTAAACATACAGATTCATATGTACAATCTGACGCAGATACAGATTCAGTTTCAGGTTCAGATTCAGATAATAGATTTAGTTTCGGATATACAGAATCTTACCCCCATCCTCTACGCCGAACAGAATACTTCCTCCTCATATACAAATCCCACCCCAATAACAGATACAGAAATTCAGACACAGATATAACAAATTAAACATGCTCAACATACTTTATATAAATAACGGATATACATACATCAGTACAGTCAGGCATACATTTAGTATCCTACACAGATCAATCTATTAGATATCATAGAATGCAAATCAGGTTTTAATTAGCCCTTACCGACCCTACGGTAGGTCTACAATTGATTGGAGTGACCTGTGCGACCCTAAAGAGAATTTCAGAAAAAATGGGCCTGCATGCCCGTCTGGTTCGCCCGTGTGGCCTACACGGCCTGGCCCTAAATCTACACCCCGATTTGACATGCTCGTGTGGGCCCACACACTTGCGTGGCCCACATGCCCAACACGACTTAGCCTATGTGGCCCACGCGGCCACACTCATGCCACCATAAGGCCGTGTGCAGCGTACGGCCATGCCTTCCTCGACCACACGGCCATCCACACGGGTGACCACACGCCCATGTGGTGTCGATAGAATCATTATTTGGCTTTTGTTGAAACCTTGTTTTTTACATTTCAGGTACATCTCTAGTTTGTTTTTCGTAGCGAACTAATCTCGAGACTCTCGGAACCTAAGAACAATACCAAAATCCTGATCAATTCCAACTATCGAAGCCAAACCATCCATAACCCTCAAACGATAAACTCGAGAAACCACTCCGCGCGAAGGTTTGCTTACTTACCAGAATGGATACGATAGCCTGAACACATACTACACGCTAGAAAACGTGTTTTGAACCCCTTAAGCAACACCTAAACAAGAAAATAGCACATTACCAAACTCGATATTGGTTCCCATAAATCTAA
This sequence comes from Gossypium anomalum, assembly GCA_025698475.1. Taxonomy (NCBI): domain Eukaryota; kingdom Viridiplantae; phylum Streptophyta; class Magnoliopsida; order Malvales; family Malvaceae; genus Gossypium; species Gossypium anomalum. Next base: position 63,608,924 of record CM046965.1, read on the forward strand.
AACTTCCACAGGACTTACCTTCAGTACCCAAATGTGATGATTCGTAAGATAGAATAGCAACCGAAATAAAAAAAAAATACAATTAGAAGTGAAAGTTTGGAAGAGGAAAAATTTTGGAAAATAACGTTAAAAGTGCTTAGAAATTTTCGGTAAGAGAGAAAAACAAAATAGAAATTCCATTAGATTTTTCCCCAACTTCCCACTACTACACAATCTCAACCACTTCAGCATTTAACTTTAATCGAAACTCTGTCAGTCCACCGAGCCAAAAATAAATACCCTCACTCACACAAGGATTCGAACATAGGACCTCCAACACACCAACTCCCTTACCACTCAAACCAACAGGCTCATTCTGATATGACTTAATAGACAATTTTATATAAGCCCACTCTCCAAGGGTAAGGCTTGCATCCAAAAATAACAAAATTAAAAACTCTAGAACTTGAAACCAAGACCTCATACACATCCCCAGAATAATTAACCACTGAGGCAGATACATATTTATGTCAGATATTCACAGAAGTAGAAATAGATTGTTCAGGGCATTATAATCCACCCAATCGATGCTCTTGGCATGTAAAAGTGGGCGCATAGCAGTCATTGGATTATTACGAGGGATTGTCTTAAAAAGCATGAATTATTAAGGAAATAAGCTTGATAATGTATTATGGAATTTCAGGTAATCAAGTTATCATTGAAGAGTATGGTACGCCAAGTTTGGTTGGTCAAGATGCTGGTTACGTACTAACAAGGTGATTAAAAACAAATGATGAAATTATTATATATATGTTGGGTTTTCATACACATTTCTCTACAGCTATAAACCACTTGTACGGTAGATTGAACAAGATTATGACGTGTGTCAAGTTTCTATAGGGACAAAGGTTATATATCCAGATAATCAGGATTGGAAAAAAAAAAGGAGTTTTTCTTCTTCCTTCTTCAAGAAGTATTTTTGTCTAGATCTAAAGAGACCTAGAATATTTCCTTCTTTCACTTAAGCTAAGTTCTAGATCTGGATCTTTACCTGTATATGCTCTATGTCAAAGTAAGATTTTTTACCCTCCATATTATGTTGTGAAATAGTACATCTGTTAACTTGGTAGATCCATAAGAATGATGATATAAGGCTTTTTTGGGGGATTTCTAGTGTTTGAAATGATGATAAAAGGGGGGACATTTGATTAGATCCTAATGAATTACCATGTTCTGTAGCAGTAGCGGTTGCTGATATTACAAGGTAAGTCTAGATCTGGAGTTTGCAACTGCTGTGGGTGAGAAACAGGTGAGTCCCAAAGTTGACTATTGTGTGTGTATACTTGTTTATTCTAGATTTTCCTATAAAGAATCATATGAATCATGAACTAAGTTTAGAATAGAATAGTATGATGAGTATGTTGATATATGAATGCTGGATAAAATTTGTATGTACAGATTATAAGAATCCAACAAGTGTAGAGTATGTGATAAGAAATCTGAAGTCGAAAGTATGACTGTAAGAGCATGTCTAGGATGTGTAAGATGAGAGGTAGGTTAAGCCCGGTACTAATGCATAAAAAGTCTAATAAGTGAGTCTATGTCTGTTCATCGCGATAGGGTCTAAAAGGGGTTTGTCAGGGCTTTAAACACATTCTTTGAAGGAAAAGCCCATGGCCATGGCACCATACCGTGTAAGACCATAGTTGGTGGGCTATGGCATCATATGGAAATAACCAAATAGAGGTTATTGCCTAATGGGGTTCTCTGTGTGACCCAAAACGATGAGGGGAAAACCTCACTGAATGTGAGTCTAAGTGAAACCCTGTCATAAACACGCCAAAAATAGAAGTATTTGTAGCGATCTAAGAGATGGAAGCCTTCGTGGTAGATCTTGTAAAGAACACATTTGTGGCGCACTCTAAAGAATGGCCTTTATGGCAACCTTCTAAAGGAAACGCCTCTATGGTAGAACTTGAAAAAAAGAAATTATTTCAATGATGTATTCTAAAGGGATGGAATTCTTGAAGAATAAGGAATGAACAATTTGAAAGGTGGATTCTAGACTTAGATCCTTCGCAAGAAAGAGTAAAGGATATGCCCTTGTGGTAGTTTACGAAGGAATATCCTCTATGGCAGATTCTATAGAGAAATTTTTCACGACACACACTGGATGGGCTACTTCTATGACGTGTTCTAAGAAGGCTCCCAAGAATAAACCATGAAGGACACTTTTTGTGGCAGACTCTATTTTGAGTGATAAACGTATTTCGTATTAAATTTAAAGGCAAACAGTGATATCAGTACGTACAAAACATATCTATGGGCATTATGGTAAGGTACACGATATGATTAAGATTGGTTTAAAGAGGGAAATTTTAAGAGATATAGAAAAGTAATGAGAATGTATTTTGGAAATTAACGTTAACATGATGCACTCAAAAGGAAGTATCGATCACCTTTGTATGGATCTTTTCCTGAAGTTTGAGGAAGTTATGGCCTGGTGAAAAGAGAATGTAGGTAAAGTCTCAAAGATGTTAAGAGAAATGAATGGTTTTAGAGTAAGGTATGGTAACGAATGTGAATAAAGAAAAAAAAACAGAGGCAGCTTTTGTTAGAGACTCGAGGAAGAATAAGAGCAGCAAAATAGTTCTTGAAAAATTAAATGCGGCGTGCAAGTATAGTTCAGGTAAATGGTGTTTGCCTTATTGAGTTTCGTTGAACTTATCTCTATGTGTTATGTTTCAGGTAGGTTTTAAGGGTCTTTACTTGGAGGGAAGACACCAGGGCTATGCCGAAAAAGTGGCGTATTGGGCTATTATGCATACAGAGCGAGCTTGATGGCGGGATCGAGTCTGAGTTGATATTTATATATATAAACCTTTTTGCGGGATAGCTATATTAAGCTAAGGCCTCAATTTGATCGCAGTTGCAACAAATTTCTCGATGTTTTTTATTAAGATTTCTTCATAGTTTATACTTAAGCATTTATTTAAAGATATTTTAAAGTTGATCAGCTTTATTTAATTGAAATTTGTATAAGCAGAACTAAATTTTAATTGTATGAGACTGATAACGCCTAAGATTCAGATTCGATTTATCGAATCGAGTTTGGTACATTACAGTAGTGGAGTAGGCAATTAGGGCAAAACCACAATAAATCAAAGTATTCTTTGACTCTATCTTTTTCTTAGCAACCACAAATCTTTAAGATGCCAATTCACCCCCTCTTGGTGATTTCCAGTTGAATTATTGAGTTGGCATACACATTCACTTTTCATTGAAAATATTATTATATTTGATGAAGCTATAATGGCGAGTGGCAACATTTATAAAGACAATTATAGAAGAATATAAAGCTTGCTCTAGCTAAAGTATGAATTTTAACAATTCTTTGATTTTTTTTATAGTGCAAATGTGTCTCATTTGGTTTATGTACATATTGGTAACATTATGGGGATTTAAATTACCTTAAACCCAATGAGGTATTTGGGCTTACCCACAATGCTAGGGAGACATAATAAGAAAGCTTTCCTAAGTATCAGAGTGATCGCACATTTATGCTTACTAAAAAACACACAAATAACATCCACAATATAAGCATAGCATTACCGCAAGCACGGCAGTGTCAACTTGTAGTATAGTCGTTACAATGGAACACTAAAGCAAGTACTCCATAGATCGTTCTTCCATAGTGATTGATAAGGGAACGCACTAGTCAATTAACTTACTCGCAAGGAAATTACTAGTTTATTCAAATTAAGGAATATTAATGCAAACCAATTAAAAATATCAAAACTAGCTAACCTAACTTAACATAAATGTAACCTAGTTATCTATAATCTTCCTTGTGTAGACTATACAAGTAGTTAAAGTGATGACCGATTAATCATCTAACTTCCATGAAGCTAATATGCATATCCCCACTATCTCAATTATTACTCCTAGCCAAGAATCTCCTCTCAATCTCATCCTAACTTAAGAATCACCACCTAGGATGCAGTTCTCAACAGTCAAGGACTGATGGCATCGAAATAATTGCTCGAAATGAAATAAGGAAGGTTCTTATTACTGTCATAGCCCCGATTGGAAACATGCAAGATCTCTTTTATGTTGAGGATGTTGCATGTCTTCGATCCTTGAAGTTAGCTCATGAGTTGGGGTTTAAACACTCCATAGTTAAGGGTGATTCTTAAGCCATCAGTAATAGCCCGATTTTGGGCCTAGTCAAAATAGTAATTTTGAAACCACTATTCTAGGGTCAGAGAAATTATTTTTAATGTTATTTTATGTGTTATAGCATGATTATATAAGTGCATAAAAAATTTGGTGAATTAATTTTAGTGTTTGGGAGCTTAATTACGAAAAAAGACTAAATCACATAAAGGGCAAAAGATTTATTTTACTAGATAGATATACCAAATTCCTAAAAAACTATAATTGGGGGTGTTTAAAGTGCAAGTAGACCTTCAATAGGTGCTTGGCCGACCATAGGGGACAAGAATTGACAAAATTGACAAAGTTAGGTGAGTTGGTGACTTAATTTGACTAATAATAAAATAAGAAAAAGAAAAATAAGTGGTCATCTTCTTCACCACTGAAAATATCAGCAAATTTGGGATTTTAGAAGCTTGAAAATTTCAGCCACTCTTCACCCTTGCAAGTAAGTGACTTTGATGGTCATTTTTGTTAATTTTTGTGTTTTTGAAACCCTTATAGCTTAATCTAACTAATGAGGGGACTATTTTGCAAAATGCTTGAATGTCTAGGGTTTTGCCATGTGAATACTCATATTTTTTACTGAATTTTTACGGAAGAAAATAAGTCATGGTTGTGTAATAAACAACTTTTGTGAAAGAAGTTTGTATGAAAACACGAAAAAAAAGCTATTTTGTAAAGTTGTAAAATAAGTTGTAAATGTGTGAAATAATTGAAATTGTGAGTTGCTATAGTTACAAAAAGAATTTGGCTAGGCTTGGTAAAGGAGGAAATTTGATAAAAATCGATTTACGAGCCTAAAGGCAAAATCGTAATTTTTGTAAAGTCTAAGGGCAAAACGGTCATTCTACCAAATTGTGAATTATAGAATGTTTTAATTAATTTAATGTCTAAATGAGTGAATTTCATCATGTTAGATCAAGAAAATCGAGATTTGGGCTTAAATAGGAAAGTACGAGGTTATAGACTAAAATGGAATAATTAGCCAAAATTGTATTCGAGGCAAGTCTGTGTGACTAGATAAGCATGTTAACCATGTTATTGTTAATATACTTGAAATCTATCTTGCTTTGGTTATATTGAATTATATGTTGATGATATTGAGTATAATGAAAGTGATGCCAAACATTATTAATATTCATGTGATGATATAATACATTATAAGTTTGATGGAATATGATATCCCATAGAAACGAGTAAGTTGTGCATAAATAATGAAACTTAGTCGTATTTATGCATTGAATATTTGATTATGTATATAATGCTTGAATGTACCTATGAGTAATATATGGTGAGATTTAATGCGGTAAAAACTCTCGGTTGAACCTTAGGAATAGATCGGACATCCTTGCCATGACATTTGGGTGATATGGATGTGTGCTAGTGTAAGACATGTCTGGGACATGCATTGGCCACATTATGAGAGCTAGTGTGGACCATGTCTAGGACATGGCATCGGCATTAAGACGAGAGCTAGTGTAAGACATGTCTGGGACATGCATTGGCCTCGAGATATGCAAGCTAGTGTATGACCTGTCTGGGACATGGCATCGGCTTGACATGTGTCAGTGGAAGACCTATCTAGGACATGGCATCGACACCGACAGATGAGAGCAGTGTAAGACCTGTCTGGGATATGGCATCGGCCTCGATATATGAAAGCCAGTGTAAGACCTGTTTGGGACATGGCATCAACTTAGATATGTGAGCCAGTGTAAGACCATGTTTGGAACATGGCATCAGCATCGTACCCTTATGTTTGAGGCTTCGTGATTATCCTGTGGTATTCCAAATGGTTCAACGGGAAATTTAAGGTTTAAGTCAAAATAATAGAGCTTATGGCTATGTTGTGAGTGGTACAGGTACTTACATGAAATTGATGAAATGTGAATTCAATTCATGTTGTATGATTAGTAAGGAATGAATATGAGCATGTTGAGTAACACAAATATGTATGTCAAGCTCATGAGAAATGATTTCGGTTTATTATGCACATTTGGTGAAGATGTAAATAGGTAATTCATGCCTATAAGAATGATTTTGGGATGACCTTATTATTATAAGTCTATACTTATGATGTATAAATATGTATCTTTACCAATGTGGTGAAAATAGATCAATAAGGTGTGATAAACTTAGTATCATTAATTTACACTAAAGCAGTTTTAGACAGCAACCGTAGTCCGACTTTGAAAATACACCAAACATTGTGGAAATTAGAGGTAGAATAAAATATTAAATTAAATCTTAATGAGCCTAGTTTCACATAGAAGAAATTGTGTAAGAAAAATAGTTTCATATTATGAAATTTTTAAATTGTTGTGAGACAGAGTCAGAATGATTTTGAAATCCCCCGTTCTTATTTGAGAAAATCATTTAAAATTGTAAAAAAAATTTTATAGGTTATAATTTATATGCTTAGAATTATTAATGAGTCTATTTTCAAAAGATATAGACGGGAACATCATCCGAGTCCCGTATTATGAGATAATTAATTTTTAGTGAAGAAGGGTTAGAATTGTTGAACAGCGTAAAAGGGGTAATTTTAAAGAATAAACTGTACTTATTGGCTAGACAAAAAATTTTGAAACTTTATGGTAATAATATATATGAGTCTAGTTTTAGGGAAAATTAGCGGATCTTACTTTGGAGTTTTGTAGCTCCAGATATAAATAATTTGGTAACTATGACTCGAGAAAACAACATGACCAGAATATAAGTAAAAATACAATTATGGTTGTATTACCTTGAGAAGCATGTTGGCATATTGCTTATTATTTTCATATGGACTTACTAAGCTTTAAGCCTACTCCCTCATTTCCATTTCTTTTATATTGTTAGTTTAGCTCGGGGTTGGAGATCATTGGAGGTAGTATCACACTATCCAGTCACTACCTTTGGAATAATGAAGCATATATTAGAAATTTCAAGTGAGTGGCATGTATAGGGATCTAATTTTATGAAATGTCTTTTTATGCTTTGGTCAAATGCATTGGCTTATATTGAGTTATATGTATATGGCCATGAGATGTGGCTCACATTGTTTATGGCTTGTAAACCTAGCTATTCATGTCATGTCTAATGTTTATGATGTGATTATATTTGTTTGCCATGCATGGTTGGTAATATGACATGTGTGTTGGATGTATGCTCTATGACCAATTGAGGTGGTCATAGCCATGTAGTAATTGCACGTTATAAAAACAACATGATAATGGTTGAACATGAGTGCTTGATGGATAAGTTGGTAACCATAGTGTAATGGTAAAAGGGGTCATCAAAATGACAAATCTTATGAATAAGAATTAAGGAATCTAGACTTGGTATTGCATGAGTAAATGTATTGCTTAGAAGAGGACATGTTAATGTTATAAATATATCTTAAATAAGAGTGTTTAATCACTAAAATATGCTAGGATTTGTGGTTTAAATATATATAAGGTTGTAAGGGTTAATGGGTAACATGAAGGTTTGGAAAATAGCCTAAGGGTTGACTACATGGGCTGAGACGTTGTCATGTGTCTCAACCGTGTGGGGGACACGACTTTAGCATACGGACGTGTGGCTTGGCTGTGTGGTTCAAATTATTTGCTAACGTCATAGTTAGAGAGTTATACGGCCTGAGGACACGAGCGCATCGAAGGCATAAGGGCATGTCCCTGTGTCCACACGGGCATGTGACCTTGTGTCATGGAAAAAAATTTTAAGTTTTTCAAAACTTTCTAAACTTCTCGGTTTAGTCCCTAACTATTTTCAATGAATGTTTATGGCTTTGTAGGCCTGTGTATGGGACATTATGCCTGTGTATGAAATGTTTTGATATGAATGAAATTTTGTAGCCTAGTTTTTGCATGGTTGTAAACGGTTAAGTTTGATAATGCCTCGTACCTTGTTCCAGCGTCAGACACGGGTAAAGGGTGTTTCATTTAGTGGTATCAGAGCTATGGTTTAGTTTGTTCTCAGAATAACCTAGCACGTGTAAGAGTCTAGCTATACATGCTGCAGATTTGTGATAGTGTGATGTCTCCCAATGCGAATAAGAACTATCTTGCTTAGACAAAGGTACTCTCCAACCGAGCTACACCCAACCATGTTGATAGTGATACCAAAGTATTTGAATGAAGTGACGTGGTGATGAGTTGAAACTTGGCAAGGTACGAACAAGATTCATAGTATCATGCTATGGATAAAATGACATTGTTCCGATTGGACATTAAATTTTTGATGGATTGCAATGGTTCCTTGAAATGAGATAAGGGACTATATTGTAATGAGTTTATTTTTGTCTAGTTGATGATTCTATAATGTATTTAGCCGATTTACTCAGGCGAAAGCATGTGTTTAGATAACTTATCAAAAATATTGATGGAATGAGTGTTCATGTATACTTATTTGAATAAATATGGTTGGAAAATTCACATAGTCTGAGTATAAGTGTTAAATTGCTTGGATTGATTTACCTATATATAATGATATGCATACGATGATGTGTGAGATGAAAGTATAGATTGGAATATACTTATCCATGTCTGTTAGCTCTCGTATAATGTTATGTACATGACTTGTTTGATTAAATGAATGAGATAAGTAAAGTTACTTAGAATTCATAGAGTGCATGCATAAGTATACTTGTCTAAATGCGATAACTAGAAAGTTGGCGTAAAACGAATATGAATGTCAGTTTGTCTGAAATGAATGATATGATTTTGATGATGTTGCTATGATGATGAAAGTTGAGTCACATGTATATGTATATGAGAATCAAGTTAGAGGCATTACGACCTCACCCCCTTACCAGTGTTGCTTTTGTGACAAAATTTTTACAAGAATTATGGTTACTAAGATCATAAGTGGGAAACTAAAGAGTTTGGTAGTGAAGTGATAAGTAGTAATGCATTCAGAAATGAGAATAGTTTGGAAAGTGAAAACAGTTTTGGATGAAACACTAGAAGGTGTTAAAGACTATCCAAATTTCGTGATGATATGGTTAAATAAGAAAATTTGGTCCCAATTATTGGACTCAAGTGAGTATAAAGTTTAAAGATGTGTTTACTAAAAATTTGTTCCGAATTGGTTTTTGTTAGTAAGTATTGCGATACGGATTTCATGATAATAAAACTAGTCAAATAAGTGAAAATTGAGTTGATAAGATGTATGTGTGTGACAGTTATGGTTAAATGGATTTTGATGACCTCCTCGGGATATTCTATGCATTCCTCGTTCTCAGAAATAGGTGTGCGATCGTTCTCTTTCTGACGAAACTTTTATTTTATGAACATGCTGGCTGACTCTGATATTAAATGAAAGTACTGTTAGTTTGATTGGGTCATCATCAGTATTATTTTATCTCTCTCTTTGGGACTCTGTTCTAGTATGTTCGAAATGAAGTTGATAGCAAAAGTTTATATGAAACTATTCTTCTGTTTCTATCAAATATTGTTCTGTCTTATGTAAAATATTTGGAAAGTGTATTATTTCTGTTATGATGGGATTCTAGAAATTGTTAAGTATTGTCTTCTTCTGGTTTTCTCTCTAAAATTATCCAGATCTTTATTATTATTTTCTTATGAGTTATGTTCTCGGATTTCTGATAAGATATTGTACTTGAGGTTTCTTCGCTCTTATTGTGCGGATTATCTGACATGACTCATTTCTAAAGTATGTTTATTGGTCTATTATGACTATGTTTACTATAATAGTATTTTTGGATTCGATGATAAGAATGTGGGGATTCTAGTACCTGGATTTCTCTGATTTTTGTGTCAAGAAATGTTATCGATGAAGGTATGTACGAAAGAAGTTCAAGCTTGAATTGTATAGCGGTTTTCTTTTTCCCAGTGAGTATGACTAAGGTCAGTAAGCTAATCGGAATATCTTGGTTTCCCTGAATTAATATGTTGCAAGACCTTTGATTAGCATGATATGAGAATTTTAAAAAGATTGTGTATTTAAGCTATTTTTCTCAGTATGTAGAAAAGCGTATTTTGATATATTATTATTGAATAATTGAGATCAAATTAGTTGTTTCTATCAGAGTGAGGTGATTTGTTGAAATGTGATTTGAATTATGTGTGTATAAATATGTCTTCAGCTAAGGAAATAAATTCTGTGCATTCATAAGAATATATATAGACAGATAGTTTGAAGGAAGAAATTTTATTCTAGAAAGTATGATACGAAGATGTACCTACTGGGTTGATTTGCTCGAATGAAATTACTATGAGTCAAAGTTGTTCTAGTTAATAAGGTTACCGTACACGTGAAAGTTTGAATGATCTGTGCATGATAGCAAAGTTGAAAAGTTCTGATATGTTTCAGTGAGTGGAAATTTACATGAATTTAGAATGAGATTACTTCTGATATTGAAATTGGAAGCCAGATTTTACTTCTGTTATTTTTGTTTTTACTGTTATTTCGTGAAGGAATTTGCGTACAAATGAATCCAGAGCCTATGTAGGAAATCTTATGGTACGAGACTCAGTGGTAGCTCGTTTGTTCATCCCAAAGTGATGAGTTGTGAAGTTGCATTAAGTAAATGATCTGGTAGAAGTGTTTACTATATGATATTTTTGAGTTTGCATTCAGATATTGATTGGTCAGCAGATGAAAGCTGAAAATCAAGTGTATTTAGGACTGATACAGTCAGTGATGATATTACTGTGTTATGAGATAGAATCATTATAGATTCCTTATCAAGATTATCTTATTCGGAAAAAGGAAGATGATAACTGGGTGGTGATTGAACAATTGACAAATGAAGATCTGTATAATCATTTCAGTGTGTACAGATTCTGATTGACAGACAAGTTGAGTGTATGTACTACTGTGAAAGAAATTGAGATCGTAATGATACTTTTTGACACAGTGTGCTAAAGTTTAAAGGTGATTTGGAAGGGATATTCAAGATTACAATCGACTTGTGATTTTAAGGAATTGGTGAAAGTGCTTCATAAGAGTGAAAGCAACATTTTCTGGTAAGATTTTCGGGGACGAAAATCCCTAAGGGGGGAGAATTGTAATAGCCCGATTTTGGGCCTAGTCGAAATAGTGGTTTCGAAACCACTATTCTGGGGACAGAGAAATTATTTTTAATGTTATTTTATGTGTTATAGCATGATTATATAAGTGCATGAAAAATTTGGTGAATTAATTTTAGTGTTTGGGAGCTTAATTGCGAAAAAGGACTAAATCGGATAAAAGGCAAAAGTTTTATTTTACTAGATAGATATACCAAATTCCTAGAGAACTATAATTGGGGGTGTTTAAAGTGCAAATAGACCTTCAATAGGTGCTTGGCCGGCCATAGGGGACACGAATTGACAAAATTGACAAAGTTAGGTGAGTTGATGACTTAATTTGACTAATAATAAAATAAGAAAAAGAAGACTAAGTGGTCATCTTCTTCACTACTAAAAATATCAAAAATTTTGGGGTTTTAGAAGCTTGAAAATTTCAGCCACTCTTCACCCTTGCAAGTAAGTGACTTTGATGGTCATTTTTGTTAATTTTTGTGCTTTTAGAACCTTTATAGCTTAATCTAGCTAATGCGGGGACTATTTTGTAAAATGGTTAAATGTCTAGGGTTTTGCGATGTGAATACTCATATTTTTTTACTGAATTTTTATGGAAGAAAATGAGTCATGGTTGTGTAATAAACAACTTTTGTAAAAGAAGTTTGCATGAAAACACCTAAAAATGGCTATTTTGTAAAGTTATAAAATAAGTTGTAAATGTGTGAAATAATTGAAATTGAGTTGCTATAGTTACAAAAAGAATTCGGCTAGGCTTGGTAAAGGAGGAAATTTGATAAAAATCGATTTACGAGCCTAAAAGAAAAATCATAATTTTTGTAAAGTCTAAGGACAAAACGGTCATTTTGTCAAATTGTGAATTATAGAATGTTTTAATTAATGTATTGATTAAATGAGTGAATTTCAACATGTTAGATCAAGAAAATTGAGATTTGGGCTTAAATCGAAAAGTACGAGGTTATGGACTAAAATGGAATAATTAGCCGAAATTGCATTCGAGGTAAGTTCGTGTGACTAAATAAGTATGTTAACCATGTTATTGTTAATATACTTGAAATTTATCTTACTTTGGTTATATTGAATTATATGTTGATGATATTGAGTATAATGAAAGTGATGCCAAACATTATTAATATTCATGTGATGATATAATACATTAGAAGTTTGATGGAATATGATATCCCATATAAACGAGTAAGTTCTGCGTAGATAATGCAACTTAGCTGTATTTATGCATTGAATATTTGATTATGTATTTAATGCTTGAATGTATCTATGAGTAATATATGGTGAGATTTAATGCGGTAAAAACTCTCGGTTGAACCTTAGGAATAGATCGGACATCCTTGCCATGACATTTGGGTGATATGGATGTGTGCTAGTGTAAGACATGTCTGGGACATGCATCGGCCACATTATGAGAGCTAGTGTAAGACCATGTCTAGGACATGGCATCGACATTAAGACAAGAGCTAGTGTAAGACATGTCTGGGACATGTATCGGCCTTGAGATATGTAAGCTAGTGTAAGACCTATCTGGGACATGGCATTGGCTTGACATATGTCAATGTAAGACCTGTCTCGGACATGGCATCGACACCGACAGATGAGAGCCAGTGTAAGACCTGTCTGGGACATGGCATCGGCCTTGATATATGAAAGTCAATGTAAGACCTATCTAGGACATGGCATCGGCCTCGATATATGAAATTCAGTGTAAGACCTATCTGGGACATGGCATCGATTTAGATATGTGAGCCAGTGTAAGACCATATTTGGAACATGGCATCGGCGTCGTATCCTTATGTTTGAGGCTTAGTGATTATCCTGTGGTATTCCAAATGGTTCAACGGGAAATTTAAGGTTTAAGTCAAAATGATAGAGCTTATGGCTATGTTGTGAGTGGTACAGGTACCTGCATGAAATTGATGAAATGTGAATTCAATTCATGTTGTATGATTAGTAAGGAATGAATATGAGCATGTTGAGTAACACAGGTATGTATGCCAAGCTCATGAGAAATGATTTCGGTTCATGATGCACATTTGGTGAAGATGTAAATAGGTAATTCATGCATATGAGAATGATTTTATGATGACCTTGTGATTATTGGTCTATACTTATGATGTATAAATATGTATATTTACCAATGTGGTGAAAAGAGATCAATAAGATGTGATAAACTTAGTATCATTAATTTACACTAAAATAGTTTTGGACAGCAACCATAGTCTGACTTTGAAAATCCACGAAAAATTGTACAAAGTGAATTATAGGCTGAATAAAATACTAAATTAAAGCTTAATGAGTTCAGTTTCACATAGAAGAAATAGTGTAAGCAAAAGAGTTTCATATTGTGAAATATTTAAATTGTTGTGAGACAGAGTTAGAATGGTTTTGAAATCCCCCATTCTGATTTGAGAAAATCATTTAAAATTGTACAAAAATATTTATGGGTTATAATTTATATTCTTAGAATTATTAATGAGCCTATTTTCAATATAAATAGACAAGAACATCATCCAAGTCCCGTATTATGAGATAATTAATTTTTAGTGAAGAAGGGTCAGAACTGTCAGGCAGAGTAAAAGGGGTAATTTTAAAAAATAAATTGTACTTATTGGCTAGAAAAAAAATTATGAAAATTTTATGGTAAGAATATATATGAGTCTAGTTTCAGGAAAAATTAGCGTATCTTAATTTGGAGTTCCGTAGCTCCAGATATAAATAAATTTGTAACTATGAGTCGAGAAAATAGAATGACTAGAATATAAGTAAAAGTGCAATTATGGTTGTATTACCTTGAGAAGCATGTTGGCATATTGCTTATTATTTTCATATGGACTTACTAAGCTTTAAGCTTACTCCCTCATTTCCATTTCTTTTAGCTTGTCAGGTTAGCTCGGGGTTGGAGATCGTCAGAGGCAGCATCACACTATCCAATCACTACCTTTGGAATAATGAAGCATATATTAGAAATTTCAAGTGAGTGGCATGTATAGGGATCTAGTTTTATGACATGTGTTATTATGCTTTGGCCAAATGTATTGGCTTATATTGAGTTATATGTATATCGCCATGAGATGTGACTCACATTGATTATGGCTTGTAAACCTAGTTATTCATGTCATGTCTAATGTTTATGATGTGATTATATTTGTTTTCCATGCATGGTTGGTAATATGACATGTATGTTGGGTGTATACTCTATGACCAATTGAGGTGGTCATAGCCATGTAGTAATTGCACGTTATAAAAACAACATGATAATAGTTGAACATGAATGCTTAATGGATAAGTTGGTAACCATAGTGTAATGGTAAAAGGGATCATCAAAATGACAAATCTTATGAATGTGAATTAAGGAATCTAGACTTGGTATTGCATGAGTAGATATATTGCTTAGAAGAGGACATGTTAATGTTATAAATATATCTTAAATAAGAGTGTTTAATCACTAAAATGATGCTAGGATTTGTGGTTTAAATATGTATAAGGTTGTAAAGGTTTATGGGTAACATGAAGGCTTGGAAAGTAGCCTAAGGGTTGACTACACGGGCCGAGACATAGTTGTGTGTCTCAACCGTGTAGGGGACACGACCTTAGCACACGGGCATGTGGCTTGACCGTGTGGTTCAAATTATTCGCTGACGTCATAGTCAGAGAGTTACACGGCCTGAGGACATGGCATGTTGAAGGCACATAGGCGTGTCCCTGTGCCCACACGGGCGTGTGACCTTGTGTCATGAAAAAATTTTCTAAGTTTTCTAAAACTTTCTAAGGTTCTCGGTTTAGTCCCTAACTACTTCCAATGAATGTTTAGGGCTTCGTAGGCCCATATATGAGACATTATGCCTGTGTATGAAAAGTTTTGATACAAATGAAATTTTGTAGCTCGATTTTTGCATGTTTGTGAACGATTAAGTCCGGTAATGCCTCGTACCTGTTCCGACGTCGGACACGGGTAAGGGTGTTACACCATCATCATTTGAATGAGGTAGGGGCGAACGCAAAAGGGAAAACTCAATGACCTTGGCCTCAAAAGTAATAGATTTACTATTTAACCCCTTAAATTTTTATGAATATACATATTAATATAATGGTAAAAATACATTTCCCTCCCCCTAATAATTTATGACCTATCTCTTACTCCTAAAGCAATTGAAAGAAATATAAATTAAAATATAATAACAACATTACAAATATAAATAAAATAAAAGATGATCATATAAAAAAGTGGAAGTTAAAAAATAAGTGATTGAAAGAAACGGATTATAGATAGGACGTTTTCTAGGGAAATCCGACATCTCAAATAATTTAAAATAAGGAAGGTTACGGCTGGAACAGTTCATCGCTTACATTATTTTATTTGAAAGACGATTCAAATCAATTAGAAAATCAAAATCAGCGGACATAAGTCAACTTAACATTTTGCAACGTTACCAATAGGCTCCCGCTATTTTATCCGATAAAAGATTCCACAGCAGGAACACGTCTGCCGTAACTTATAAAACCGTAGAATACGTGTCAAAGCATCGACCGTGAGATGAGAGATTGAATCCCGACAAAGGATCATGCAAAGTCGGGAATCTCGATACATTGAACGTAGACACGTTGCATGGAGACAAAACAGAGTTCTATATTCAGACAAATTTTTGTGAGAAAACCCGCTCGTTGTTACGGAAGTGATTTCCGGCATTACATTACCAGTTGTTTTTGTCACCATAAATAATTAACAGAGATTTTCCCATTTCTTTTATAGAGTGAATCTGGAATTGCAAGAAAGCAAGAAAGTAATAAAGAGAGATTTTACGCCATGGTTGAAGGAAATGGGTGTTGCAAGCTTGCAGGACCAGGATATGATACTCCATTGGAAGCCATGTCTGGTCCTAGAGAAGCTCTTATTTATGTTACTTGTGTTTATACTGGTACTTCTTCTTCCTTTTCTTTGTGTTGGTTATCTATGATTGTTTATAAATGGGTTGGTTGCAGTTTTTCTGGGTTGTTTCAGTTATTGCTTGATTTTATAATTGATTTAAAGAAATTTTTGCTTTCATATATGTAGTTGGGAGAGCTTTTCTTTTTCTTAAGTTTGTTTTTAATGCACTTATCATAGTAAACACTTTGAAAACTTCTTTCATATATGTAGTTGGGATAGTTTATGCTTTTCTTTATTTATCTTTTACAATTTTTTTTAATGCTTATTTTAAAGCTAAGTGGTAATGGATGCTTATGCAATTATAAGTACAGGATATAGACCTGTGTGGTAGTTTAAATGGGTGTGTGAAGTATAAGTTTTGAGATTTTATTGTATAAAAAAACCAAAGTAAATTGATGGAAATTGGAATATAATTGACTGCTACCAAAATTCCTAGCTCTCATTTTCCTCGAGAAAATTCAATCACAAGGAGCTGGTTATTTGTTATCGCTAAATATACTATCAACTTGCTTGTATGTGATTCGGATTTGGGTTAGTGTTGCAACATAAACCTCGTAGATGGCCATTTTTGGGAAAATGAAAGCCTGGATAACATAGACCTACTTTGTTTCTGTCATTCATCGCAAATGATTTTATCAGTTTCTGGTTTATGCAATTCATATTTGTGGTTTGAAATAGTTTTCTTAGTTTTGAAGTTGTAAAAAGAATTGAGTTTCAAATTATGGTTATTTTTATGTCCAGGAACTGGAAGAGAGAAGCCTGATTTCCTTGCCACAGTCGATGTAGATCCGAACTCGCCTACATATTCTAAAGTTATACACAGGCTACCTGTGCCGTATATCGGTGACGAACTCCATCACTCTGGATGGAACGCTTGCAGCTCCTGCCATGGTGATCCGTCAGCTGATCGGCGTTTCCTGATCCTGCCTTCATTGGTGTAAGGGACTATGTGTTTTTTACTTTTATGCTTTATTTTTTTCCATTCCCTTTTTCCTGTAACAAATAGCACTATTGTGAGTAAAGAACTGCTCTAATAATTGTATTACTGTTTTCAGATCCGGCCGTATCTATGTAGTTGACACAAAGACAAATCCCAAGGCTCCCTCATTGCATAAAGTGGTTCAGCCAGACGATATTGTTAAGAAGACAGGCCTAGCATATCCGCACACCTCCCACTGCCTTGCCTCCGGTGATGTAATGGTGTCATGTCTCGGAGACAAAGATGGAAATGCTAAAGGAAATGGATTTCTTCTCCTTGATTCCCAGTTTAACGTAAAGGGAAGGTAAAGAAAGAACACTAAAAAGAAATTGTTAGTGATTGAACTGTTCTCTTAGCTGCTACTATGGTATTTCTTCAGGTGGGAGAAACCAGGGCATAGTCCTTCCTTCGGCTATGACTTTTGGTACCAACCTCGACATAAAACAATGATCAGCTCATCTTGGGGTGCTCCTGCAGCCTTCACCAAAGGTTTCAACCTTCAGCATGTAGCAGATGGTCTATACGGTAGACATTTGTTTGTGTACAGTTGGCCTGATGGCGAATTGAAGCAAACAATGGATCTTGGAAACACTGGCCTCATACCCTTAGAGGTGATTGATTACATATTAATAACATTGAAACACGTTAGCATCTTTGTTTTCATACATGATCTTTCCGTTTCTATGCAGATAAGATTCCTACATGATCCCTCCAAAGATACAGGGTATGTGGGGTGTGCCTTGTCAAGTAACATGGTCCGGTTTTTCAAAACCCAAGATGGTTCATGGAATCACGAGGTTGTATAGCTTAATTTGCAGATTCAGTAATTTTTTTGTAAGTCATTGTATTCCACAATCCTAGCAACATGATGATCACCTTCTGCAGGTGGCAATCTCAGTGCAACCATTGAAGGTACAAAACTGGATTCTTCCTGAAATGCCTGGGCTAATAACAGACTTTCTAATCTCTCTTGATGATCGGTTTTTGTATTTCGTCAACTGGCTTCATGGGGATGTCCGGCAATATAATATCGAGGACCCTAAGAATCCGGTCTTGGCTGGTCAAGTGTGGGTTGGTGGACTGGTTCAAAAGGGAAGCCCTATAGTGGCTGTTACTGAAGATGGCCAAACATGGCAGTCCAATGTTCCGGAGATCCAGGTCTGTTCTGATATTCACTGCAAAAATCCCATTGTTTTGAAAACAATTGATAACCATGTTTTCTGGTTTTACAGGGACGTAGTCTGAGAGGGGGACCGCAGATGATCCAGTTGAGCTTAGATGGGAAACGCCTATACGTAACGAACTCACTGTTCAGCACATGGGATCGACAGTTCTATCCTGAACTCATGGAGAAGGGTTCCCACATGTTGCAGATCGATGTTGACACCGAGAAAGGAGCTCTTAAGATAAACCCCAACTTTTTCGTGGACTTCGGAGCAGAACCAGATGGTCCCTCCCTCGCACATGAGATGAGATATCCAGGTGGTGACTGCACTTCCGACATTTGGATTTAAAGCATGCAAATCCAGTCCCTTCTAACGTAGTAGTAAGACAATAAATAAATGCAGTTTCTCTGAAAACATGTCAAGGCAGGGGATTGATCTTGAATGATATACTGCATGTGTTCATCAATTGTATATCAGCACTTCAGCAGATCAATTTGCTGTCATGAAAAATTGAAATAAGTGAATAAAGGGTCCAAATTGCATTGATTACTGCATGGAAGTGGTATGTTATTCGGAATATGTTTGTGTACAGTTGGCCTGATGGTAAATTAAACCAAACATTGGATCTAGGAATATGAACCGACTATATCCAGTCAGAGATTCCCATCGCCCCAAACTATAAAGACAAAGCTATGTTTAAGGAACCAAAACCAGACCTTTACCTGACCAAATACTGAATGAGCATCTCCATTAATGATTAAAGTGATTTAAATTGTGGACTCCAATCATATTTACTATGGTTGTTAAAGGGAAATTATTCAAATTCTTTTAACTTAAAAAATACTGAAAATATATGTATTCTTTTTTGGAAGTTATACATAAAAGGCACAAGTACAATTACAAAAAATATATCTAAATATTTATAATCAGAATTTATCATTATAAAGCATAATCAAACACATGATCAAAATAAATCTATATAGGATGTGCATATGAAGAGACATAAGTCATAATAAATATAGAATAAAAATTCACGCATAGTTTACAACAAATATTGGGTGGATCTTGACATTAAATTTTGGGAGCCTAATTAATTCTTTTAAAAAAATTGGGAATTTAATTTAAACTTTATGAACTTTTAGGAAGCTTAATGAAAAATATAAAAACTTTGAATGTTTAATTAAATTTTTTTCAAAATTTTTAAAGGATTTAATTATAATTTTTTAAATTTTTGGAGGGCCAAGCCCCCATTCCCCAACTCCTATAAGGATAAGTCTTAAAGTTCTTATTGTCTTAACATTGCGATTAAACTAAGGCTTCATTGATTCTATGTTCATTAAAAAAAATAATTATTAATGACAATTATATTTTATGTTAGTGCATAATGATTTTTGGTACAAGTTGTGCCTACATAACAAACTACAACACATTTCATTGCTGGTAATTTTTTACTTTGTATTTATCTTTATCTTTATAGTTATCTTATAAGCAGTAAAAAACATGGGATGTCTATCTACTTGATGCAACACACTTAGAAGCAATTTAAATTGCAATTATGATCACGTTTTTTGTCGCATTGCTTTTACAGTAATCGTGGTTATTGTGGGCAAAACGTGTAACACCTCAAACCCAGCTTAGGCATCAAGGCCAATTCAAAAGAGTTACACTAATGTTGCTAGGAAAACCAACTTATATAAACACAATTAAAACCGTTTGACAAATTGAACAATCATAAAATTCAGTCAATAAACCATCAATCTTGGAAGGTCATAATGTAACGCCCCCATGCCCGAGACCGACGCCGGAATCGAGCTTGAGGTGTTACCGAACATAATTTATCAATTTAAGTACTTCGAATCATTTGTTTCTACATTCATAACTTTCTAGCTATCTGCGTCACAGTTACAAGAAAAATCATATCTTGAGTTACGAAACTCAAAATTAAGATACGTAAATTTTCCCTAAATCTAGACTCATATATCTATTTATTTATTTTTTTGCTAGAATTTTTGGTTGGGCCAATTAGTACAGTTTATTAGTTAAAGTCTCCCCTATTTCAGGGTTCGACTGCTCTGACCTTTGTGTATTACGAATCAGATATCTCTCTATACAAAATTTCAATGACTATGAGGTTTGTTTCTCTTAAAACTAGACTCAATAAGTAATCTGTACATGTAAAGAAAAACTTCTAATTAGTTTTGTAAAATTTATTATGAATTTTTAAAGTCAGAATAGGGGATCCAGAAATTATTCTGGCTCTGTTTCACAAAAGTTTAAATATCTCATAAAATATAATTTATATGCCTGTTTTGTTCAATCCACATGAAAATAGACTCATTAAGATTAAATTTCATAACCTACTCATCATTTAGTTCCACTTATACTATTTTTAGTGATTTTTCAAATTCATGTCATTGCTGCAGCAATATTCTGTTTTAAGGCAAGTTTCATCTTTCCATGAATTTTTTTTTTTATGAACTAGATAACCTATTAAACTTCCATGATATCAAACATGATCTAATTAGCCATCACCATGTCTTATCAATATCAAACATTTCCTCAACCAAACATGGCCATATCATAAAATTATTTACACAAAATAGGTATATTGCTATACATGCCATACTTAAGTTTTACAAGCCATTTACCAATAGAAATCCTTCGGATAGTGTGATCGAAACTTTGACCTGTCCCGATTCCCAAACTGACTTGTTCAAAACTACAATGAATGAAAAGGAGGGAGTAAGCATAAATGCTTAGTAAGTTCATATGCAAATAACAAGTAACATAACAATACAATTATACCAAACAACCTTAGCATGGCATCACCAAAACATATATCACATTTCTAAACCTCATTCATCATCTTACCACTTTATCGTTGTTGTATCTATTTTCCACCCGAGGGTTAAGTACATACCTGTCCAAAGTGCCCATTTCACAACACTTACCAAAACGTCACTTGCATCTTAAGTGTTCTTCCATTTCATAGAAATTTTCACCCGTTGAACACATCGGAATATAACTCGGATACACGGATAATTTGCACATAAGTGCTACATATGTAATCAAGCAATCATGTAACCCACCCATAAGTGAACTCGGACTCAACTCAACGAGCTCGGGCGTTCGCATTCATAAGTGAACTCGAACTCAACTCAACGAGTTCGGATGCCTAGTTACATCTCACGAACTCGGACTCAACTCAACGAGTTCTAACATTCGCATCCATAAGTGAACTCAGACTCAACTCAACGAGTTCGGATGCTCAACCATCCTAGTGACATGTCACTTGTATCCTAATCTATTCCTAAGGTTCAAACGGGCTTTTTCCCTCGATCTGACATTATCCGTCTTCCACGGAATATCGGAACCGATACTCTGTAGCAATTCATATTTATCAAGTAGTAAACATAATTTGCATATTACTCAACATTAACCACAAAGCATAATATTTCACGATAAAAATCAGCATATCATATAATTAACATCAATAACTTAAAATGACAATTATGCTACATTATTTACACATGAACTTACCTTGGTACCAAAATATAAAGATTTTGCAATTTTGTCCACAATCTTTTCTTTTCCTCGATTGCGACTTGATTCCCGTTTCTCTTGATCTAGAATACTAAATTAATCTTATTTAATACATATATTCATTAAAACAGCATTTAATACAAACTTTGGCAAAATTACATTTTTGCCCCTAAACTTTTGCATAATTACACTTTTGCCCCTAGGCTCGGGAATTAAACTTTATCCCTTATTCTTATGTTTTATGACATGCTAATCATTTTTTCCTTCTATGACAATATCAAATTCACACTCTAACATGTACTTATGACTATTAGGTATTTTTACCGATTAAGCCCTTTTACTCGTTTTCACTCAAAACCGAGTAGCACAAGTTGTCTAACATAATTTAAAACCTCATATTCTATCATAAAACATCAAAATACACAAATTTCACCTATGGGTATTTTTCCAAATATAAACCCTAGGTTGAATTATTGCTAGCATAAGCTTAATTGAGCTACCGGGATTCCAAAAACGTAAAGAACATTAAAAACGGGGCTTAGAATCACTTACTATGGAGCTTGGAAGCTTGAAACAAACCCTAGCTATGGAGAACCCTTGAAATTTCGTCCTAATGAAGAAGATGGACAAAAATTGGCTTTTAATTTTGTTTTTAATTCATTTTAATAACTAAATGACCAAAATGCCCTTACTATTAAACTTTCCAAAAATTCCTTCCATGTCCTAATTTTGTCCATGAACTTAAAATTGGTCAAATTTCTATTTAAGACCTCCTAATTAATATTTCAATGCAATTTCATACTAAAAACTTCTAGAATGCAAATTTTGCAACTTATTCGATTTAGTCCCTACTTTAAATTTAAACACTTTAGGCATAGAATTTCATCACGAAATTTTCACACAATCATGCAATCATATCATAATCATCAAAATAATTATAAAATAATTATTTCTATCTCAGATTTGTGGTCACAAAACCACTATTCCGATTAAGCCCTAATTCAGGATATTACACATAATACGAAGGAATATTGAAACTGCTAATAATATAGACAAAAGGGTGATAAAGCAGGTTGACCGAACTTCCACTACGCCAACCAGATCAAGACTGTGAGTTACTTGAAATTTAGCCAAGTAGAAAACTCAGTGTATAACCAATATAGATTCAATTAGAAGCACAATTATAGTAATAAATTCCTAAGTTTAAGTTTTATTCAGAATCAAAGGTTATTTAGTATAGTTTTACACATCAATTGAATGGCAGAACAATTCCAGTCCAGATGCAGAACAAATCAGAAATAGATGCAGTTATTCCTACCCCCATCCGCTATACACCATCTTCGACATCCCAACACACTGATAAGGGAGTTTAAAACCCCTCCAGCCCTATACACCATATAGTGTCGGTCTGACACGTTCAATGTACTTGTACTTGTAGACCAGCTGCCAGATCAACTTTACAATAAAATGCCAGATTAACATATAGATTGTGGCCTAGCCACAGAATCAGAACAGATCACTTCCTCCTTTACAGAATTCTCACCCAATGCAAATACAAATTACAGATGTCAAGAATGTACATACAGTCATTCAGATTCAATTCGTATTCAAATGGTCCAAGTCAATATCACCAGCAGTCATCACAATCAGTATCCATTTATATACTCACAATTCAGTTTCAGTGATAACATGTTAAATTTGCATTTTTTTTGTGTTTAATTCGGTTAATTCTTGAATTGATCCCTGCTAAATCAGTGATTTTATGTTTTAATCTTGTCAAGGATGCAATTGGGATACTATGAGTTAAAATCGAGTAAAAAAAAGACCAATTTGTAGCATAGTCAATAAAGTGGGGCCGAAAAAAAAGCATGGAGATAGCCAATGACTCATTAGATTTCTTTTGACTTTGTAAAAGTCAAAATTAGAAGAAAAAAAACCTTATTTTATTTTTATTTTTTATTTAATTTTAATTATATATTTGGTGGTTAAGCCAAATTTAGTAAGTGATATGTATATAAATAGGGCTTTAAGGTAGCTTGGAGGAGAGACTTGAATTTGCTTGAGAAATTAAATTAAACCATTATTTTCTTCCAATTTAGGCGTCAGTAGCATATTGCTACACCATTTCCATTTCCTATTTTCTTTACAAATTAGTTTAATTGCTTTCCAAATCCCTTTCATTTTAAACTTTCACCATTTTTCACTCAAATACATTCCATAACCAAACAAAGCATGATTAAATTCATGCTTCACTAAATACCAACTTAGCTTTAGGCCGGTATTCTTTCCGATCAAGAATCGTGAGATACGTATCTGTACTAAAAATCCTTTCAATTGGTATTCAGATTTTTCCTAAGTATCAGGATTGACAACTCATCCCTTAAAGTTAACTTGATTTCAAGTCAAAAAGCGCGTTGGGTTGGAGTCATGTTTACGAAAAATTGGGGAAACGATCTTCGAGAATAAATCAAGGGAGAAGTGATCGGGTTTAAACGACCCACGCAGTTGAGGCCGTTAATTCGAGTTGGGTTCTTCAGAGCACAAGGCTGTCAGAATCTTGAATCCAAAACGTGTGTATCTCGGTTAGACAATCGGTAAGGGTTGGTTTGTAGGTCGTACCTGGACCAGCTACGAGAGGAAGAATTGGTGGTTAGGACGTTCTTAACTGCTATAACCAGCTTATTGTTTGAGGGAGAAAATTTATTTTTGAAGATCGATTCTAAATTTGGAATCCACCAAGTCTAGGGCTAAGACTTATTATCTCTGTTTATAAAATCAGAATTTAATTTTCAATTTAATTTATTTTCAAAATTATTTAATTATTTATTTATGTTGTTTCAATTATTTAATTTCTAAACATTTCAAAACTCCCCTAATTTATTTGTTTATTTTTTAGCAGGTCCGTTTGGAGTCATGGACACTACTATTGCCACGATTATCAACAAGACACAACAGAAATTCTGATCACAAGTTAAATGCGAAAGTTGATTATAATACAAATCCTTGTGGACTTGACCTTGCTACCACTCTTTACTATTATTTAGAGTTATTTTTGTAGGAACTATTCTTTTTGGTTTAGAAGCTCATCAAATTTTGGCACCATTGCCGGGGATTGGAGATATTTTTTCTAATTTTTATTTGTTTACCTTATGACCATATCAGAACTGGGAACTCTAGAGTTTAAACTAGAAATTGAGAAATTGGCCCAACAACTGCGAAGAGAAGCCATTCAACGCAGTAAACGACAAAATCCTAGATTCGAAACCATATCTTATAGTGAGGAAATTTTCTCATTTAATGAACTAGACGAGATGGCCGAACAAACTATACGCCAACTTGCAGCGGCACCGAATGAACAACAACCCTTATGTATAACCTACTCAGCGGGAGGTAAGCCATTCAAGTTAAAGTCGGGTTTGATTCATTTACTACCCACCTTTCATGGATTACAGAACGAAAATCTGCATACCCATATAAAAGAATTCCATATGGTGTGCACAAGTATGAAGCCTCAAGGAGTAACTAAAGACTAAATCAAACTTCGTGTTTTTCCTTTCTCATTAGTCGACTCTACTAGAGAATGGTTGTTTTATTTATCTTCGGGATCTATCAACACATGGTCTGACATGTATCGTTTATTTCTTGACAGGTTCTTCCCTACAGCTCGAGCGGCTGAACTAAGGAGAGACATCGTAGGAATCTGTCAAAAGGACACTAAATCACTCTACGATTACTAGGAGTGGTACAAAAAATTGTGTGTAAGTTGCCTACAACATGGACTGGCTGAACAGTCACTCTTGCATTATTTCTATAAGAGGTTACTCTCGATGGAAATGAAAATGACATATGCTGTAAGTGGAGGGACATTTGTTAATATGACGCCTTAGAGAGCTAGATAGTTTATTTTGACCATGGCTGCTAACTCTCAACAATTTCGATCTGCTACAAAATCCATGAGATGGATTCATGGGTTAAGTTTTCTACCTCTAGAAGATAAAATCGATAAGATGACTAACATTGTTCAAAGATTGCTTACAGATAAAACAGGCCAAGCACAGTTGTGCGAAATTTGCGCTAAGCCAAACCACCCGCGGACTCATGTCTAATTTTACATGAACAGTGAGTCACATGGCCTGAACACACGCCAATGTGTTCTCTAAAAGTGATAGTGAGTCACACAGTCTGGACACACACTCGTGTCCCTAACCCGTTTGATCATTACCTTGTACTCAGTGAGTTACACGGCCTAGACACACGACCGTGTCCTTGGCCCGTGTGAATCCTGCACTAACCTGACCACCTACGACCTAGACATAGGCCCGTGTCCCTTGCCCGTATGGCTCGTATTTGTAGATAGTGAGTTACACGGCCTACCACATGGCCTGGCACATAACCATATGGCTCACATGGCCCTGTGGCATCGACAACCATGTTTTTTAGGGTCCAAAATTCGTAAAAACTCAGGTTTCCAGTAGCACCTGAAGTAGTTTTGATGTAAGAGCAACGTAGAAGACTCTCGAAGCCTAACACGTTTATTTTAAGCAATTTAATTGACAACAATACCTAATTACGCGTAGAAAACTATGTCGAAAGTTTTGACGCAAAACCTTCAACAATTTTAGACTTACCAACAAAATCAACAGCGATTACTCGAGTTATTGTGCTGAGGATCGTTGCTTTCAATATCCTCGCCTAAAAAGAAACCAAGCAGTTGCTTAAAAGAAATTTTAAACAAATCAAGTTGGAAACAACTCCGACAGAAACAAACGAACTATAGTTTAACGGAAGTTCTACAATTAACGCAGTTCACACAATAGATATAATTGGCAGTAAGGGCATGCACACTTACTCGACAACATAGAAAACAAAACGTGCGAACCAAGCAACAATTGGACAAAGAAAGAAGGAGAAAGAATAAAAAGGAAGAAAAAAAAAAGAAAGAAAAAAAGAAAAAAATGGAGATAGAAGGAAGAGGGAACGTTTAATTAATTAACCACCGATCAAAATTTTGACATTAAGCAAAAACATTACTTAATTGATATGTCGAGACTCGAATATAGGACCAAAAAGTAAACAAATGCTTAACCAATGAACCAACAGGCTTATTCTTAACATAGATTTACACATAATTAAATTTAAGTCGGCGGCCCAAGAGTAGAGACGGATTAAAATTGAATTAGCAAAACTTCTAAAGACGTGACTCGAACTCCTGACCTCAACCACAGATGTAGAGACTTAATTACTACGAAATCCCATGAATAAACATTCAAATTTTTGGGGTGTTACAAAGCGGTCGTCAATTTTTTTTCAAATTCGCACACCTTTTTTTTTGTAAAAAGTAACAATTATAATTATAATTAGAGTGATTTTTGTGACACCTTATAAATTTGTATTTACATGTGAATATTTTTTTTACAAGTCATATGGTTAAAACTCTTATCAGGTACCCATTTGGCACGAGTTTAAATCATGTTACCCCCATCCCCACCCCAATATTGTATAAAAAACAAGTAAATTCATATTAAATGTCAAACATTTATCTTATGTAATAAATTTTAAAATATTAAAATACTATAAAAAAATGTATTACCTTGCAAGTTGTGGTACAACTCAATTTCACCATATAATAGAATGGTGAGCGCAATCAAATCCTTCACCCTCACTTTAAAATATCATAATTTAAAAAGTTATGATAAATTCATATTAAATTTTATAAAATATCAAATATTCGTCATATGTAATAAATTTTAAAAAAATAAAATATCATAATTATAAAAAATCATACATTGCAAATAGTGACACAACTCAATTTCACCACATAGTGGAATGATAAGAGAGATCAAATCCTTCACCCTCACTATAAAATACCATAATAATTAAAAAATCATGGTAAATTCATATTAAATGTCAAACATTCATTATATATAATAAATTAAAAAAATTAAATACCATAATTAAATAAATTTATACATTGCAAATGGTGGTCCAACTCAATTTCACCACATAATAGAATCATGAGCGAGATCAAATCCTTTACTTACTTTGAGAGCTACCTTGACTCAATTCTGTGGTATTTATCCAAAAATGTATCCATAAAAACTAATATTTTGTCCTTAATCTTGATACAACTGAGGTGTAGATTACATTTGAGGTTAAGGATATATATATGTAGTGGAGGAAGGTGATACATTTGAGGTGGCTAAGGCATACTATAACCGGGAAATGGCGAATAGTAACCATGTGATTGTAATTGGAGGTTGAAAAAATTGGAGGTAGGTCTAATGGATAATAACCTTGAGTACTAACAGATGAATCACTATACTCAAAGTTACTCGCCATCATCACTTTGACTTAGCGTTGTACTTGAACTAGAATGAAACTTGTCTTGCTTTTGAGATTGAACTTTTCATTCAATGTTCATTTCATCATCAAAATCCATAAGAAATAAACCAACATTTTCATCATCTAATAGAGGATTTTCTTTCTCTTGCAACTAGATAGTGGATCATCATCTTCAAAGATAGGATCAATTCTAATAGAATTAAAACTATCATTTATCCCATCAATACTTGTTCTTATCTGATGTATCATCTCCAATCTCATATTGTAGTAGGTAAATACTAATTTCTCAAGTCTTTGAAACATTAACCTATTTCTTGCCTTAGTGTGGATGTAGCTAAAATATGCTCCAATTTCATTTGTAGTTTGATGCATAGGTTGTTTGACTAAACACTTTAACTACTAATCTTTGTAACTCAAGAACACATGTGCCATATATTTTCTACCATTCAACTATATAATATTATTCATGGACAACATACAAGGTTTTTCCAAGTCTAATCAAGTATGATCACTGCCTAATTACTAGTCCATTAATCTAATCACCACTTGACTAAAGGCTTACCCTAGTCCCTATTAGGCATGTCAAGATTTGACCAAGGTAGACACATACCAAGGCTTATAAGAAGGGTGATGGCCAAAGAAGCTTATAAACACCTTGATACATGCACGGATGGGATGAAATTTATTAAATTCTATTCATTAAAGGTGACAATTTTCGAATTCGAAAAATCTGTTAACTTGCGATGAGTTTTTGGATGGGATCCAAACATTTTTTTAGTTGAGATGTCACATATCAATCGAAGATCTGTCTCTTATCTTCACTATACACTTTGAATCACTCGATTTCAAGTTCCGGAGCTCAAGTTATGATCGTTTTATTGAAGACTACTCGAGCAGAATTTTTGGATGGTATTATTATGGGAAATTATGAGAGAGTTTTGGGCTTTAATTCAAGTTTAAATCATATTGGATTCGATTTTTAGACTTGATTTTTGTTATATATATAATCTCAATATTGTATTTATTAAATTTTATTATTTTATTATTTATTTATTCCGAATTTTGGATATATATTTTTTTATTAATGATACAGGATTGGGTGAAATTTATTAAATTTCATTTATCGAATGTGTCAATTTTCAAGTTCTAAAAATTAATTGACTTGCGATGAATTTTTAGATGTAATTCAATTATTTTTGTGTTGAGATGTCTTCATACTGATGGAAAACCTGTCTCTTAATTATGAGCTTTTTAGTGAAGACAAATATGAATTTTGAGGTTTAATTAGAATTTAAATAATATTGAGTTAAATTTTTAGATTTAATTTTTATTATGTATTTAAATTTATTATTTATTTATTCAACAATGGAGGTTGAATCATATTTTTTAAAAGTTCATCTCACCCAAAATGACGGGGGTTAAAATCCTGAGTGAACCGACTTAATGGAGGCAAATAACTTAAGCTTGCAATGAAAAAGAAATAACTAGTCTTTGACGGACAGCAAGAAGAATCGTAATTGGCGATGAAATATTCACATAAAATCCTCTTCTACTTCCTGGAAAGACTTGCTCGTCGCTGCAATTTGTTTGTTTGATGTCATCTTTTCAGGGACCATCAGATCCTCGTAGCTTCTTATTTCTGCATGCTTCTCTTTCCTTTTCAAGCCTTTGCATCTCCTCTCGGCTTTTTTTTTCCTTCAGCTGTTGCTTTCTCTGGGTTTTTTCCGCTGCATAAAGTGCTTCTTTCTTAGCTTTCAAATCAGGTTTCCTTTCCACTTTAGTCTTGTTCAACCTGTTAAATATCACATGTATCCGCTTCTCCACTCTCACAGTCCGAACCATCTTGGAATTGTGAAAGCCAACTTGGCCAACATCCATCGAAGGAGTTTTCTTCAAATTGGACCATGGAGTGTAAACAAGATCAATACTATTCACCTTCTTGCCTTGGATGGAATTAGCTTTAACAAGCTGAGCACATGTTGAAAGCCTGGTGTTGGTTACTGGTTAGTTTATAAATCTAACTAAAAGTTGTTACTTAGTTAATTAGTTAGGGACTAAAATGTTGATATATAAATAGGTTGTGGGTGTAATTTAAAAATATTTTTTTTATCTCTTAACGTAAGCATCTTTTAAATTACTTTCGTTTTCCTTCTTTTTCATGCCTTAACTATTAACGCTACTATTCTGCTCTGTTTCTTTGTGATTATCACCGGCGTACCACCGACCGACGATGGTCACTAACGTTTTCCAGCAGCACAATCTTCGACAACACCTTCGCTTATATCATCAATGGTTTCACTCTTTTTAAGTCTTAAATAAGCATGGGCAGAATACATCTTATCCACATGGAACCAGATCTTCCATGAAGCCATATTTGATGAGCTCCTCGTTCTCGTACTTGCCAAGACCCATGAAAATGGTTTAATCGCCAGCTTCTGGCCGGGCTTTGAAGTAAAATACCATCTTTCCCTCCCTTTCGTGAGAGACAAAATTAAAGGAAATACTTTTTTAATTTCTTAAAGAAGATCGAGAAGAACTAAAAGTTTTATTAATGAAAAATATTTGTACTTAATGAACTTCTTATATAATCTATCTAATTACATCCTAAATAAAACATTTAACTATAATAAAACTCTAATAGTTTTAAACTTAATTTGATAAATATAAAATTTTTAAATAATTTAAAATACTTTAAAATATATATTCAAAATTCGAAATAAATAAATAATAAATACATTAATATATGAGAAAAATGAACACATTTTACATGCGAATTATTGTTAACAATTTTTCTTATTGATTTCTCTAAAATTTATATGCTTCTTTTAAACAAATAGCTGCAAATAAAGAAAGAAAATAGAAGAGTTGCATGGATTGATAGATGTTTTCAATACTAGAAATTCAAAATATCATATAAATTCACAATTGTGATTCATATGACTAAAAAAATGAAAACAAAAAAACAACCCTAAAGAGGCGAATAAAATTACAACCGCCTTGAATTTGGAACTACAACAACCTTCATCTTCCTTCTTCAACCAACAATTACGAGTGTAAAACATAATTTGAAATTGAGTTGAAATGATCACACTTCAATCGCATCACCTACCTTCTACCAAACATAGAGGGAGCAAAGGCCTGTTGGCCTTGGCATTTCAGACTCATGTCCCTCGTTTCGAGCATGCCTCAGTCACAATGTTTCTACCCTCTACTTGCTGCTTTGTTTCAACACATTCTTCTCTTCATCACTATGAAATTCGACCTCCATAGTAAAATATTTTTTTAAAGAAAAATATACGGTAATTTTTTAAGGCTATTTATAGAGTATAATAATTTAATTTATAATTAATCTATTAATTTAAAATTTTAATTTCTAAATAAAAAATTTACAAGAAATTAAAAAATAACATAATTACTTTTTTTTTTTAACTCAAAACCCTAAGCTTTTTTCTCCAAATTGTTTGCTTCTCTTGTTTTTGCCTAGCGGTAGTGTTAGCCTTCGAGCTAGCTATCGCCCACCTTTTTCTCCTGTCCATTAACCCTATTTTTCTTTCTTCTTCTCATTCACTCCATGCGTCTTCTCTCTTTTCAGTTTACAGATCTATTTTGTAGGTATCTTTGTTGTCTTCACAAGTTGTGATGGACAGATGACGGTGTTTATCATCGTTGAAACACCACTGACCATTGACAGTTTCTTTTAGAAAGTGGGTAGCTCTTCATTGACTTCTTAATCTATTTCTGTTTTGAGAGTTTCAAAATAATAAATGATTTCGTGAGTCGGTTTGGACTCGTATTATCTTAAGTTTTATATGTTTTTTTGTTTGTTTTTCAATTATTTAATAAGTCTTCACTTTTAGAAGCTTTTGTCTACTCTTGTAGTACACTTTTTAGTCTTACTTATGCATGTAGTCTTGCTTTTGCGAGTAATTTTAGGGTTGGTTTTGTCGTCTTCCCCTCTAGTTGGTGGATGCTCGATTCTTTTGATGATTTATGCCTGCCACTTTAAACCATCCGGGGTTGATTTCCTTATTGTCTTAAGTGCTTGCAATCACTCCTGATATGTTGTGGTTGAGTTGTGACAGAGCTGATTGTCAATGTGTCGTAATGTTCTACTGATGCTGAAGCTGAAGCTTTTGTTGTGTTGATGGAGCTTGTCCTTTAGCATGTACAACGGATTTTTGTTATTTTCCCGTTGAATTGTATGGTCTTATTCATTGAATGAATTAATGAATTTCTCTTCAAAAAAAATTTTACAATAATTTTTTGGATATTTATTAATTTATGAATAAAATGATAGAATATGAATACACAATAGTTCACATACAACTATTGTTGTAAAATAAATAGATAGTGAGTAAAGAGCAAAGAAAATGGGAGAGCAAAAGAGAGAGCGTATTTTATTGATTAATCAGAATATTTACAAAGTTTCTCCAAAGTCTCTATTTATAGGCATAAGAAGTATAAATGAAGTAGAGATCTACTTCTAATCACTATTAGAATTTAAAGTACATCAAAAATTATCTTGATATTAATGGACATTCACTTAATAAGATATTCATAACACTCTCCATTGGATGTCGATTAGTAGATAATGTGCCTCGTTAAAACCTTACTAAGATAAAAACCCTATGGGAAAAAAATTCTTAGTGAAGGAAAAAGAGTACACATATCTATAATACGCATAATATGTTGCCTCATTAAAAACCTTACTAGGAAAACCCAATGGGACAAAACTTCGGTTAAGGGAAAAAGAGTACAGCACATATTTACTCCCCCTAATGAAAACATCACTTCTGAAATTCTATGTGTTCAATCTTGAATACTAGCTTTTCAAATGACTGTTTGAATGTATTCACTAAGCATTTATATCATCATTCTTTTGAAAGTCATGAGTAAGGGGAAATTTTGGGAAAATATATTTTGATCTCTCCAGGAGTTTCAACAATAATCATAACAAACTACTATGACTAAGTCAAATTTACCGCATATATTCAATTATTTCAATTCATATAAATGAATAATTTCTCAAGAATTTCAATATGCTTCTAGCATTCTAAATCCTTCAAGGATTTTAATATAAATTTTACTATATAGTGATTCATAAAAGGTTGTAACAACAACCATTAGATGCAAATTAAATCTTTTATGAACTATCAGTTTAATAATATATCTAAAGGTTTTTTGTAGCCACCATAAAAGAATATTATATCTTTTCATAATCAATATCAGGACTTTGCGAAAACTTCATATTTTTATTCCGCTTTTTGCAAAATTACTTTATTTGTATCCTCATTGGCTTTATACCTTTAGATATTTAGACTGCTTGTCCAAAAAACTCCACGAACTTGAGTTGCGTCTTTCTATTTTGATCAATCTATTCCATATCTATATTTCTCAATAGATTTATTCAAGATTCTCATTTTATTTCATTATTTCAACAACAATATTGCATGTAAAACCATTGTCGACCACTTTTATTTTTGATTCGATATTTTCTTGAATTGACATAACTTATCGAGATATCTTATTTTCACTATTTTAATCTTCAATTTTAGGTACCTAAATCTCTTTTGAAGTTTTACTTATTAGTTAAGTTTTGGGTCTCTTTTGGAGCATCCGCCTTCACAATATGGCCATCTAGATTTGTTATTTTCTTTTATGAGAATTTTCATATTTGAAACTTGTAATGAGTTATCCTTGTTGAACTTCTAGTTTAAATTATTCTCCCCCCTAACTCATTACAAGTTATTATTTATCTCCCCCTAATGTCAGGAAAATTATCAAATCAAAATAATAATCACAAATCATGTCATAATTGAATCTCTACATTTAAAACATATAATAATACAAGGAGACTCATAATTAATATATATTCCTAAATTTCTTTGAGTATTCACTCATCTTTGTTGTGTTGGAGCAATTGGAACATATACGCACATACAAAAATTTAAAATGAGAAATATTTAGCTCTTGACCAAAAATCAATTGTAATGGGGAGTATTTATAACTTATTGACTTGATGCGTATAACACGTAAATCAACATAATCTCATATTGAAATAGGAAGTTTAGTGCTCATAAGTAATGGTTCAGATATTAACCAGAGGCATTCAATCAATAATTTCTCTAAAACATTATGCACATACATAACAAACTTTTACAAAAATTTTTAAACCCAATCAATAAAAGACTGAGATATAAACTCATCAATATTAGCAAGATGAATTGTCCTAATTGCATGATCTGAAATTAATTATTTAAATAAGTAATCTTGCAAACGACATGTTGCAAGTTGATAACACATACGTGATTATTTTGTAGATGCATCTACATGAATCATATAATATCAAAATCATCCACATGGTTTATGAATGGGCCCATATTCATTTTAGAAATGCCAGGCATTAAATCTCAACTTTAGCTAATGTGTTTCTGAGAATCAATTTTCATTGAGAACAAGTGACAAATGAGAATTCTTTAAATTAAAAAAGAATCTTTTTGTTCTTTAATGAATGTCCATATGAATTATCAATTAAGTTTTGCATCTTATATTATCCACGATGGTCTAACCGGTCACGCCAAGTAGTAAATGCATTTGTATCAGTAAAAATTTGGTTTACTTTAACATGCATTTCAATTGTACTAATAATGTCAATATAAATTGTGACAAACTAATAATATTATTGTCATTCCTTTTACTTTGTATCCACATATAAGTACTATTGTGACATTTACTTCTACAAATGTCCAAATCAATGTGAAGTTTATAATGTCACTAAGTCAACAAAATAAATATAATTTCCAAACAATTATATGCAATATTCGCTTTAGAGAATATGCCAAAATCTTCAAATATCCAAAAAAAAAAAAATTAATAGCAAACTTTGAGAGTGGATCTTATTTTCTAGGTGTACAACAGGTATATAACCAATGATTTTTCATACATTAGTTTTTTTCTCTAGCAAGTTCTCATTAGTAATATTTTTCCACGTAATTTTAATTGAGAACTTATTCTGAATACTATAAAGTTATACTCACAGTTTTAAAAAGAACTTACAACTTCAGGTTCATCCAACCTTAAAGAACTTGAGATAGAATTACCATATTTTATTGCTCATAAGTAGATCTTACATAGTCAAATATTTTGTTTTCAGTCCCTTAATGGGGATGATGACAAAAGAAGATCACAAAGATAGTAACAATCAATACAATTTAATAACAAGAGTAATCAATAACTCAATCCTCTTTTGATTCATATGAAATATAATATTTTCCTCATTCACAATCTCAATATGAGATCCATTATAAATATCTTTTAAAACCAATGGATTAATCATCACAAGATATTAATATATTAACTCTTCTGGAGCTTTCGGCTAATTTTGTACTACCAAATATTGGAATAATATTGGTTTATATTTTCTTTTGCGTTCACTTCACAGAATGCAATAGATTTATTAAGATGAACTTATAAACGTTCTAAAAAATTTATTTATTTATTTCATAATCACTATCGCAAATATGCGTGGATTTCAAATCAAAATCTATCTATATATTCATGTTGTCATGATTAATCTCTAATTATAATAAACATGATATAATAAATAAATCATAGTAAAATATACCTAAAGATCTTTAACATCATCGTCATCACCCATGTAAGGATTATATATATATATATATATATATATATATATATATATATATATATATATATATTTGCATAAAAGGGTATAAAAAAATTTAGAGATTTATGTGTACTGGGTGGTTAAAGGCTTTAATGATTACCTATAGTGCGCAAGCCTCAATTGAAATAGCAACAACTCTAGGAAGCAATCGACAATAGCAAATTTTGGGATATTGTTGTGACTTATGGAGAAAAACAATTAAAAGATAATTGTGCTGATAACGTGTTATAAAATAAAAGACAGAGAGTAAAGAACAAAGAAAATGGGAGAGAAAAAGAGAGGCGTATTTTTATTGATCAATCGGGATATTTATAAAGCTTCTCTAAAGTGTTTATTTATAGGTATAAGAAGTATAAATGAAGTAGAAATCTAATTTTAATCACTATTAGAATTTAAAGTACATCAAAATTTATCTTGATCTTGATGAATATACACTTAATAAGATATTCATAACATTATGATACTTTTCTTTTCTGAGCACATATCAAAGAAAATAAACAATAAATTAATATTATAGAGTTACAAATAGAAAGGCTAAATTGCGTACTAAGGGATAGAGTTTGTGTTGTTTACATTCCAATCAAAGTTGCAGCTGTCGTGTATGTGAAATATGAAAAGCTTTTTAGCATAAATTGGAACTATATTTTCATTTTTCGACTTTATTATAATTAAATTATCAAACGATTGTACTTTTATTTTTTGGTAATATCTTTGTAGCAAAGAGTAAGACTCCTGGCGGAGTTGGTGTTGTCAACCAACTTTTTTTTGAATTTATAAATTTGTTAATTTTGAGCTTTTTTTTTAGGTTTTAATTAAGCATTTGAAATTAATTATGTAGCAAAAGAAAAAGGGACTAAATCAAAAGAGATTGAATAAAAAAAAATAACTGTAATTTATGGGTTTTTCACATGTTTGGTGGATGAGAAAATAAACATGGTTGATGAAAAAAGATAATTACAAAATATAAAAATATTTTTAATATTTTTAAAATATATTTTATTAGACCAATAAAAAAACCTATGCAAGACTTTTGTTACTAAGTTAACGGCAAGAGTCTCTAAAATATTTAGTTTCAAAAAGTAAAGTGACTAAATCAAAAAACGTAATAGTTGAATAACCAAAATAGAATGAATTGAATAGTTGGGTGTCTATTCTTGTACATTACCCTTATACATTCAATCATTAAAATTTTAAAATTTCATAAGCTATTAAGAAGTTTTTATACATTAACATATTTTATCATTATTAAAAGATCACATTGACTTCTTGACTTGAATAAAATAATGGTAAAAACTCTTATCAGATACTCATTTGACACAGATTTAAACTGTATGACCCATCGATTCCCTCAACATTGTATCAAAAAATTTTACATATATTTATCATTATTTTATGTTTAAAATTATATCAATTTTACATGTTAGCTCACAAATATTAGATATTTATTCATTACTAGTAAAATACATTCTCTTCTTATGTCACTTCTTTCCTGCTCTCACACTACTTACAATGAGTTTTCCATTAGCTTCAATGCTACATAAAACATTATAAAAATTGTAATAATTTGTAAAAGTAAGCAATATCTTATGTAATTAAATATTATAAGATTTATATTAATTTGTATGATTCAATAATGTTATGTGCAATTAAAAAAATATTGTAATAATTTATATAATTGGATAACGTTTTTTGTGTAATTAGTGATAAAAAAACATTATGAAATTTATAATAATTTGTGTAATTGTATTTTTTTTTTGTGTAATTACACAAAATATTACAACAATTAAGCACTTACATAAAATATTATAAAAGTTAAAATAATTTATGAATTAAGAAATACTTTGTGTAATTAGAGTTAATGGAAAACTCACTCTTTTAACTCCTAAGTTTATTATTTTATTTTGTGTATGCATTATAGTCCGAAAGGTCTGCTAATTTAGCACGTCTCTGTCTGCTTTCTCTGGCAGTTGTTAGGGTTTTATTGTCTCTATTGGTCTTGGTGTGACAGCAGTGATTTTCTTCAATTTTCTTTTTTGCTTTAGCAAATTGATTCAAATAGTTAAGTTACGCACTATTATGGAGGCAAATTTTGCGGGGTTAACATTTGATAAGGAGGAAGACGCAGTTCTTCAAGTAAGAGTTGGAGTGAATACGAATAAAGAGGGAGGTTTTCAATTGGTGGGATGTTTCTTAACAGCAAGTATTATTCACTTCCCAACAATGAAGAGCACAATGGCAAATTTGTGGCATCGAGGGGTTCAAATTAGAGATCTAGGGGAGAAAAGGTATTTATTTCAATTTTTTCATATTATGGATTTAGAAAGGGTTATAAAGGGTTCACCATGGACTTTTAATAATCACTTATTGGTTTTACATAAGTTGTAGTTGGGGGAGGACACTTTGAAAATCCCATTAATTTATTCCCCTTTTTGAGTTCAACTACATGATGTTCTTGTCGGTTTTTTCTCGAAAAGTCTGGCAATCCAAATGGGTAATTTTATAGGAAATTTCATGGAGTATGACGGTTCAAATCTGGGAAAAGAAAATAGCAATTTTATGAGAATAAGAGTCCAAATTGACATACAATGACCTTTGAAAAGGAAAAAACAGATAATGTGTTATGGAAAGTGCTCATACGTTCGATTTAAATATGAAAGATTATCACGTTTTTTCTTTTATTGTGGTCATTTGGGCCATAGGAGTGGAAGTTGCCGAGATGGGATGGGACTTATCACTCAAGGTACAATCTCGTCAAGCTCTAACGATGGCTAGCGTATGGTTGCGAGAAGAAGGAGAGGGGAAATGAGGAGGAAAATGCGAGGGAAGGCAAAATTTGAGGAATAATCTGTGGAGTCTAGCGAAAAATCTAGGTAACAGGAATAATTTAGATCCTGTTTTAGGAATTAATTTGGAAGGGAGGGCATCTAATCCATGGAAAGAAAGTGAAAATTTAAGTTGGAATCAGGGGCATACCTTAATGGAACATGATCTTGAAGATGGGGTGCTTATTGGTAAGGAGGGTAAAAAGAGAAATAGAAGAGAGATTGAAAATGTCCTAGCCAGAGATGAGACTAACACTTCGACGATAAGGAATAGAAGGGTAGTGGAGGTTAGTCATCAATCATCGGCAGCAGCCAAGAGGCATGCCGACCAAGCTCAATGAAAATCCTAAACTGGAATGTCCGTGAATTAGGGAATCCACGGGCAATTCGAAGACTTCAGCGTTTGCTGAAGTTATATAATCCCAAAGTGGCCTTTATGGAGACAAAAATTTGTAATAGCCAGATGGAACAAGTTCGAAGAAGTTGTCAATTTTTAAATGGCATCGATGTTGACTCAAATGGATCTAGAGGTGGGCTATGTCTGGCTTGGCGTAGAGATAAAAATATTCAGCTTCAAAGTTTTTCAAAATGACATATTGACATGATCATTGATGAAGTGGAGGAAGGACACAAATGGAGGTTTACTGGTTTTTATGGGTCCCTTTACTCACACGATAGAGCTGATGTATGGAATCTATTACGTTATCTAGATAATGTTAGAGAGCTACCATGGATGGTTTGTGGGGACTTTAATGAAATTTTATACGGTTTTGAGAAAAAAAGTGGTTTACCTCGAGAGAAAGTACGAATGGAAGCTTTTCGCAAGGTATTGAAGGAATACAACTTGTCAAATATGAGGTTTACTGAAAACTGGTTTACTTGGGAAAGAAGGAATTTACCCAAAACTAATATTCAAGAATGATTAGACAGGGGTGTGGCAACTGAAGAATGGTTTCATTTATTTCCTAGATTTCAACTTCAACATCTTCCACATATGTTTTCAAATCATTGCCCATTACTAGTTAACACAAAAAAGGAGGACAGGGGGAGAATTTATAAAAGTTTCAAATTTGAAGCATGATGGGTATTGGAGAACTCGTTCTTTATTGAGGTAAAAAATATTTGGGAACATTCTGAGGGAGACTTATTAAGTAAGCTTGAAAGTATGAAAAGGGGGTTGAAGCAATGGGCTAGTCAAATCTGTTATAACAGAGAAGAAAGAAAATAAATGTTAACTTCTAAGTTGGTTACGTTACTAGAAGCTGAGAAAGATTATGAGAATTTAGCAAATCTTATTGATACAAAAATTCAACTCAATTTTGAGATTCATAAGGACGAGTGTTATTGGGAACAGAGGGCACGGGTTAATTGGCTGAAATTTGGGGATAAAAATACCGCTTTTTTCCACAAACAAGCAACACAGAAATGACAGAGAAATCTAATCCGTAAGATGCAATATGATGATGGGAGAGTGACGGATGAAATAAAAGAAATAGAGATGATAGCCAGATCATACTTTCAACAACTATTTTCATCTAGAAGAAAAGGAAATTATGAACATATTTTATCAAGAGTTACTCAGTGTATTTCAAACGAAGACAATTTAAAGCTAAAAGAGAGATATACAAAAGATGAGATTCAAAAGGCTTTGGCAAAATTAGGTCCCACAAAAGCACCAAGAGAAGATGGATTTCCGACATTATTTTATCAGAAGTGTTGGGCAATTATTGGGGAAGATGTCACTACGTTTTGTCTCACTCATTTGAATAAAGGTATAGAGATAGACTCAGTCAATAAAACTAATATTATGTTAATTCTAAAAATTTCAAATCCAATAAATCCAATGAATATAACGCACTTTAGGCCTATCAGTTTGTGTAATGTCATTTATAAATTGATGGCCAAAGTTATGACAAATTGCATTCAAAATGTGTTAGAAAAATGCATTGATCTTGCATAAAGTGCTTTTGTCCCCGGGAGATTGATTTCGGATAACATTTTGCTTGCTTATGAAATACTCCATACATTGAGACATAAGAGGGCAGGGAAAAAATGATTTATGGCAGTAAAGCTGGATATGAGTAAGGCATATGATAGGGTTGAATAAAATTTTGTGGAGGAAATAATAAAGAAACTAGGATTTGATTCTGAATAGGTGGCCTTACTAATGAAGTGTATAACTACAGTTTCTTATTCGGTGGTTCTAAATGGGTACAGTGGAGAAACTTTTTTCCTTCTAGAGGATTAAGACCGAGGGACCCGTTGAGCCCATTTTTATTCTTATTCTATGGAGAAGGGCTTTCTAGTCTCATGAAGTTAGGAACGCAGGAGAAAAAAGTGAGAGATGTCAAGGCAAGTAGAAGCGGGCCGCATGTTTCACATTTACTTTTTGCAGATGACTGCATGTTGTTTGGGGAAGCTACTAAGAGGAGCACAATTTCTTTGAATAGATTCTGCACGAATATGAAGTATGCTAGGGCCAGAAAGTTAACTATTCAAAATCTACAATTTTTTCAGTAATAATACACATGATGGAGAAAGAAAAACAATTACTAGAGTTCTTGGGGTACAAAGCTCAAATGATCCGAAAAGATACCTAGGGTTACCTAATCTAGTGGGTAGAAGAAAGAAGGAAGCGCTCCAAATATTGAAGGATAGACTAAAGCAACGAATTGATAATTGGAGTATCAAATATCTCTCATAAGGTGGTAAGGAGCTTTTTATCAAAGCTGTTTTACAGTCTACACCAACTTATTCAATGACGTGTTTTTTGCTTCCTAAATCTTTATGCACGGAACTGGAGGGTATGATAGCAAAATTTTGGTGGCAGAAAAATAAGGGGAAAAAAGGGGATCCATTGGTCTGCTTGGAAGGATATTTGCTCGCTGAAAGAATGGGGCGGTCTGGGTTTCCGAAGTCTGGATAAATTTAATATAGCATTATTAGCGAAGCAGGGTTGGTAATCCGAATTCCTTGTTAGCCCGTGTTTTAAAAGCTAAGTATTATCCAGAGACTAATTTCTTAAATGCTCCTTTAAGTAACTCACCTTCACTTACCTGGATGAGTATTTCGTCAGCAAAAAGACTCTTGGAAGAAGACTCTTGGAAGATGAATTATGCTGGAGGGTTGGTAAGTGAGACCATATTTCAATATGGAATGATCTCTGGGTGTCGGGAAAGACTGAAGACAAAATACAGAACAACAGCAGTAATGAAACTATCAGATTAGTGTCTGACTTAGTAGAAGAAGATAGTAGAACTTGGAAAAGCGATTTGATTGTCCGTACCTTTCATACAGATATTGCTAGGAAAATACTGCAAATTCCGTTAACAAAGTCAGCCCATGAAGACTTTCAGGTGTAGAGAGGGGAGTCATCTGGAAACTTTTTAGTAAGAAGTGCCTATAAACTATTACAGAATACTATAATGAATCCTAGTAATTATATACAGGCCAATAATAAAATTTTTTACAGGAAACTGTGGAGCTTATACATGCCTTCAAAAATCAAAATTACAGTGTGGAAAATTTCGTGGAATTACATTCCTACTTTTTCTAATCTGAAGCTGAGAAGAGTGATGGTCGAGGATCCATGTATGAGATGCCGTCAAGGAGAAGAAGATAGCAACCACGTCTTCCAATTGCGCCCTATAACAAAAGAAATATGGAGTCAATTAAAATTTCTCCTGGGTTCTCAACAATAGCATTCTAGATCTTTGGAATTGGTTTACCTGGGTTTTCAATCAAGGGACGAATGAACAATGCAGAATCTTTTGTTGCGGACTCTGGCTAATCTGGAGAAATAGGAACAAGTTAATATATGAAGGCAAATCAAGTACCAGTCGGGATATCTCCAAACAAATTAGTAGTTACATTTCAGAATTGGACGGTATAAACGACAACGCACTTATCTTGAAAGCAAATGCGAGACCAAAACAAAACATACAAAGGGCGAACGTGGCTATCTATTTCGATGCGGCTTTTGACCTACAAAACTTCAGATCTGTATCAGGCTTAGTTGTTAAAGATGAGGGGGCAGAACCGTAGCAGCAAAATCGATTCTTCATGTCAACGTTGCATCTCCATTCGCGGCGGAAGCACATGCAGGTTTTCAAGCAACAAAACTAGGGATTCATATGGGCTTTCATATTCTGGACAAACTAGGTGACTTGAAGACGGTAATCACAAAATGTCAAAATGCAAATCGCGACAGATCAATAATAGGAGCAATTATAAGTGACATTCAAAGCTTAAAGCCACATTTTCAATAAATAAGATTCTACTTCATCCCAAGGTCAGAAAATACAGAAGCCCATCAATTAGCAAAAGAAGCACTCAAGAATGGCGAGGAACAATACCTGGAGTGAGGGATTTCAAGATCGTTTAGAGAAGAAATGAAGCAAGGATTTTCAGATTAAAAGAAAAGATGAAACAACTAAGACTATCGGCATGAAAGAGGAAAAATGAGTTTGTGACTGATGAAATGGAAGAACTGGTGCCGTTTGAAAAGAATGCAAATAAGCAAAAGATTTTTTCAGAAGATCTGCTATAGCTTTACAGTTGTCTTGGGCAGATGAAATGACAGAATTCTTAATGAGGATCAGCCGTACCTGTTCGACTAGAGTGAAGATAGAGATTTAATTTCTGTTTGATTTTGTTTTTGAATTTATGGGCCAATCTGATGGCGGCCCGATTTCATTTTGCTTTCCTAGGACCAATTAGTTGGGTTTAACCCAATGTACTATTATTTGTTTCAAATTTTAAGTATTTAATCCAGTTGAATTTTTCAAAAAAAAAAAAAAACTCCTAAATTTATTTTATTTTTTTTCTTGTTATAGAATAAAGTAGAGAGCCGATTTGAAAGCTGAAGCCATCAAATTTTGACAATGCTTGCCATGATTTAAAAGGTTATTTTGGGCATAATTGTATTATATTTAGAATAAATTGATTTTAAATCTAATGTTTTTAAGTTCATTAAGATATTTAGTTATAATATTATGAGTGGTTTAGACTTTTAATTAATTTTTAAATATATATATTTTGGGTTTGTGTTATTTCATATATTCAAGTTTAATATTCATCAACTGTTTTATATTTGTATTATTTTTAAGGATGAAATCATTAAACTTGGATAGAATCTTTTACTTTTAGAATAGATTCAACTTAACCAAACTATTTAATTGATTAGAATTTTATTGAGATATATAAATATAATATTTAAAC
Source organism: Gossypium anomalum (assembly GCA_025698475.1). Lineage (NCBI taxonomy): Eukaryota > Viridiplantae > Streptophyta > Magnoliopsida > Malvales > Malvaceae > Gossypium > Gossypium anomalum. The sequence goes on from CM046965.1 coordinate 63,652,850, forward strand.
ACACAGTTATATTTATATTGTATTTGTATTATTTTTTACCTGGAGGTTATCATAGATGCATATAAATTTTAATACATTAATAATTCATTGATTTTGACATCTTCACATATTTATGTTATGGTTAATTTTAAAATAATGACGACGTACTCTAACTATTATTACTAGATTATGACACGTCCATGATATTGGTAAAATTTTTTATGTAACAAAATTATTAAAAAAAATTGATATAAAAATAAAATGTGATTTCATTTAAACTGGTAAGATTAAAGTAGTGAAAATTATAATATTTTGGGTTTAAATTTATAACTTCCATAATGTATATACCTTTTTTTCTAAATTTATATAAAAAACATAAATACCCATAGAATAATATTTATTATTTTATTAAAAAAATATTAATTTTACATTTAAATTAAGATTTAATTAATAAGTGTCACCTACTCAATCAAACGTAGTATGAATTATACTCACCAAGTCTAATAATTAGTCATGGATTAAAAGTTTTGGCCTATGCGACAAATATCATGTAACATCAAGCTTACTTCCATTTCAAACCAGTGAGATCACCATCGTCCCATCTCAACATGAAAAAGGAAAACATAAATCTTTAATATATTATATAATTATTTGTAAATTTAAATATTATGTGTTATTTCGTACTTTGTGTAACATTTTTTTGGGCCCTTTTACCAAATTGATCCTCCAAAATGCAAAAAAAATAAAATAAAAAAAATGGTGAAACAACTTAATAAATCGAGACCTATGAGACTCGAGGCCATATCTAACGGAGAGGACAATTTTATTATTCCGATCAAACCTCACCCTAAAAACTTCATTGTTTTTAATCATGAGATCATATGCGTCTAAAGAAAAAAGGGCATGATTGGAGTTAGGTGAAGTGCGGTCCCTGACCTTATTAGTCCGTAATGGAGCTTCCACTAGTGCCACTTTCCGTGAAAAGAAAATGTTGTTCTAAAGCTCTATAAAGTTCTCAACTACTTCAATTTTCAATGTCAAACCAAAGCCTACAAATCCAACATTATGAAATCTCTCCATTTCTTCTTCCTTCTGTTCTTCTTCACCTTAAGTTGTTTTAGCCAAACTGAGTCCTCGACCGTTAATGATGTGCTCATGCACTGCAATGGATCTATCAGAGAGTGCAATGAAGCAAACGAGATGCTAATGGAGTCAGAAATAAGCCGCAGGTTTCTAGAACAGAAAAGGTATATATCTCCCGGCGCACTTAAAAGAGATCAACCAGTCTGCCGCGGCGGTGCTGGGGGTGAAGCTTATAGTAAAAGTGGCGGCTGCCTCCCAGAACCATCCAACCCTTACAACCGAGGATGCTCCAAGTACTATCGTTGTAGGTCTGATTCATGATCCGAAGCCGGTCACACCCATTACAACGAAAAATATGAAATTTTCTTGTTCAACTAATATTCATTTGCATTCCAAGTATACCACGTTTTTACAGTATTCTTTAATCGTTATAATTGTTAATTAACTCGTTAATCAATTATCATCCTTCTTAAATTATTCAATGTTATCTATATCTTTGTCTTTGCTAATATAAGCTTAACAAAGCAAGCTAACTGTTAGAGCATTATCTCGATGAGGGTAGCTCACACGACAGTGCCGAGAATTTAAGGGTTCACGACCATATCGAGAGTTATAATGGGGTGGTTTACACAATAATATTGATAGCCAAAATGGTTTACACAGCAAAATCGTGCCCAAAGTCATAATGAGAGCCTAAAGGTATCACCTTGCATCCATTCTCTTATTCTCTCAACGAGGCATAAGTTTGAATCTCAACTTTTTAATTTACATGATCTTATCTATTTAGACTTTATTGAGGGAAACCGATTTTTTCAAGAAAAATTTTCGAAGCATCGTCTGTTAGGTAATTGGAGTTGCCCTCAACAATTAAAAGTATTGTCCTCTGTTAAGGATTTGTTTTCCAACTCCATGGAAAGCCATATGAATTCACAAAGTAAGCTCCTCAATTGATAGAATAGATACATACCCGTAATCTCATGAAAAAAACAAAATATTAATAATGGAAAATACACGCACAAAAATTCAAACCACCAGCCAAAACATAACTAATCTTTTTCCTTGAGTTAATTATTGAAGTAATACCATATAGTAATATGCGTGTGTGAGATAAGCACAAGTTAAAGTTATAATATGCTTATCTTTTAAATATATATATATACATACTAACTTGCTGGTCAATTTAAAGAAGTGAAAGACAGCCAGCACGCACTGAAATTGTTAGACTTTAAAATTGATTCAGTTCCTCTCAATCTTTCACTTCCGGTTTTTTTGTCACTGTTATACACCTTGTCTCACGGGGTGGCCTACATATTGCCGTCTCAAAGAATTTTAATGGTCACTATCTGTTACTATTATGTTACCATGATCTTCCGTTAACTATTACAGTTTTTGTGATCTTTCATTTATATATATATATATTCGATATTTATGTTAAACACACATCCAAACATATATGACAATATATAAACTTTTAAATATATAATAGATCTTCCTACATACCACCGAGCTCTTAGCTAAGTCTAATGCAAAAGAATACAAAGTTTTACATAGGGAGTTGTTCATTTTTAGTTCCAATGATAAATTTCTGGACTATGATAGAGAATAAGAAGACTATTAAACATAACTACTGGGAATATTCATGAAATATAATAATCATATATATCGTTCACATATGTAGAATAACATTTCCTGAAAGTCAATCATGTTCAGAATTGTAGCATAGTCAATATGCCAATGAACCAAAATTGTGGATCTACCTATACGAAAGCTTCCATACCTCCCGTACATTAGAGGAACCATCGGCAACTTCAGTAACAAGAGTTGCAGCCATAACACCTGTAGGACCAAAAAGAATAACTTAATCAGCATCTAGCAGTCCATATCTTATACATGGACAGCCTCGGGAAAATGAATGAAATGCAACACTTCATGCGTATCCTCCATGAAAATATGTTACACTGAAACTGAACAGACTTCTTGGAAAATAGACATGCATATGAGTAAATAGCCTTCAAAAAATTTTCGGGGATATAAGGTCTACGACTGCATTAAAGGGCTTAAAGGTTACAAGGAATAAAACTTGGAACTGATGAAGTTTTGACAGGTAAAAGTTTGCTTAAATCGACTAGCTAACAAAAGAATATGATTGTGAGAGAAGTTATCCCAGCCGATTAGTCTCCTGGTTTACAGAGTGTTAAGAATTTCTCCAAGACTCCACAAAGAACAATACAGCATATAATATGATTAAGGCTACAAAATAATTAATTTAAAGTTTTTCAATTTGTTTTGGTGATGTTCCTTCACTGTAAAGGGAAACTCCAGATATTCCAACAATGAAGAACTAAGAACAAAAGGAGAAACTAATGAATCACTCAACCATAAGTTCTCAAAGAACTCCAGGAAAATAAGTCCATTCCAGTAAAGTACAAAATTACCAAACTATTCCTTGAAACAATGACCCTCAAAAGATTCATTCTGATGAATCACAATGCAGACTTGAGAACAATTTCCCTTGAGCCAAAATGGCTTCTTTGATACCCTAGAATCTATATCTCTTTAATCATACATTTCATAGGAGGAAAGCTCTTTGCAAAACATTCTAACCACCTATAAAGCAATTATTTAAAAACTAGGCCAGAGGTCAAACCAGTGAGGCCTCCAATTACTGGCTCAACCAGTTGATTGTATTAAAAAATAATTAAATAATAAATAAGTAATTTTAATACTAAATAAGTATTAAAAATAAAAAATATTTAATAATGATATTTATTTTTACTAAATGGTACAGATTTTAACATAATACACTCAAGGGCTTAAATGTCCAGATCTCATCAAATAGAATAATTTTTTTCCATTTAAAAAAAAACTTTAAAATAAGTTAAAACAGATTTCCCCTTTTTTTGTTTTGTTTTTTCCAGCGTTCACTAGTGCTTTTATGGTTCAAGCAGTTCTTAGCCAGTTCAAAAGATTCCAGAATGGATGGACCACCGGTTCCCATTTAACTGGCTATTCCAGTCAGGCTTTTACAACAGTGTTGTGAACTGCATAAGGAGGAAGGAAAACCTCATGAATATCTACTGAGTCCTAACTCACATATGCATTTTTTTAATTTTCTCTATCGGAAGAGAATATATTCTAGTTCCACTGACAAAATCACGTCTATAAAGGATCAGGTTACCTTCTTTCTCAAGCATGGAAAGAAATTGTCGTGTTCCCCCTCCTACACCAAAATAATGCTTCTTTCCAGCCAGGTATACAACTCCATTTGGCTGGTTCATGCACTGTAAATTGAGAATGCTTAGAAGTGAGGAATCTATGAATTTACAATTAATAGAAGAGGCTGAATTACTCAATAAAGAAACACCTTCTTTATAAGTCCATAGAGATTCCTTTGAGCTGAGATTGAGTAAATCGTCTCAGCCATTAAAATAACATCGTAAGCAGAAGCTTGGTCATGTTCTGAGCTAGAAGTCAAGTTCATTTCACTTTCACGTGCATGAGGAAGTAACTGATGAATCTCACCCCAGTCACCAGCAAAGAAGCGCACTTCTGATACAGTTTCAGGTTTAGCCTTCTCCAAGAGATTTGCGTTTACATTTGGGATAGTGAGACACCGTATGACCTCAGCATTGAAGTCCTGAAAATGCACCTCAGCTGCACTCTGAAAGGGAAAAAAATGATAATGACATTTTAACAAATACTCCCAGTCACAACATGGTGTAATCAAGCATGAATGAGTTTACCTCGAGACATGCAAATATCCCAGGAAGTCCGTGACCACATCCAAGCTGAAAACAATTAAAAGAAACTCAGCAAGCAGTTGCAAGAAAAGACAAGCCAAGACATTAGTGACATCTATCTAAATATATGTTTACAGATTCAATAGTTCAAGGCATTATTATTACAAGTCAAATCTATTGGAGGGATAATAGCAATTTATTCATTGGTAAAATTACTCTGGCTGATAAGAACCAAACGAGAAACCTAAGCAAAATACCAGTTATATTAGAAATAACAGTCTGCCAATAAGACATTCTAGTAATACATAAGCACAACCATTGAGAGCCTAGAATGATGGTCCTTAATCTTATCTTATGATTGATTTATGCAAAAAGTTTCCATATAAAATAACCAGCTCAAAAGAAATTTTTCAATGAACATGATGTGGGTGTCAACTAGCAGCCTTAGTAATACATAAGTTGACCAATCAAGCAAATTAGTGTGTCAACAAGGGTTGAATCTCAAAGCCCACCTCTAATACTCGTTTTCCCTCAAATGATAGACATCCATTTTGAATCTCAGAGCGCAGAGCTTTAACAAGGTCTAATGAACCTTCCCATAGCTTAAGTCCCCCTACACTCAAAAAACAAAAAAAAACACACACACACACACATTACCAAGTTTTCATCATTTGGAAGAAACCTAAAAATGCATTCATCATGAGCAGGAAACTCAAATGCGAAAACTAAAAATGAAATCTAATACAAGGTGAAAGGAAGAAAGATCATTACACACCTTCATATATTCCAGGGACTAAATCCGAGTTAGGCAACCCAAGAACCTCTTTAGTACTCACCCTTCCCTAAAGGATGGCAAAATTATAGTTTAGCATAAATGATATCAATCATACAAGAGAGCTTTGATCAATTTTGTGGAATCCTGATTATTTCTAAAAGCTACCACAAAACAAGTTCATTCAATAAACAGTTAAAAGGTTCACCTTGAGTAAAGTAAGGCCATCCAAGTTGACAGGCTCCACAGTGTATTTCACAGAAGAAGAAACCTACTTCAAATTCAAAACCAACCAATAAAAAAAAAGCGTTTACTCAAAAATTCAAAGACAAAAAAAGCTTAGAAATTGGTACCTCTGAGGAGAGGACTTCGACAGAGGGAGGAGGAGGTGGCAGCTGCGGCTCCGAGGACTCCAAGAACCCTAAACCCAAACTGGGTTTATCGTTAGATGATGAAAACAGCTGAAAACTTGTGTTGGTTGCCATTTGTTACCCGCTAGTGACTACAGAAGTTGCAGACCAACAAGGAGGGCCGATCTCCGTAGACGAAACCTTCTTTACTCTATTTAGTGCGCTGGTTACTATGGTAGAGTTCCTCGACATTAGACTATAGCCCATCACACTGCAATCTATGCTATTTCAATACTTTGATTATGATGGTAAGTTGTACGAATTATAGGACAGATTTTTGTATTTTTCAAATATATATTTATAATTGATGATTTACATCTCTAACACGTATATTACAATTTATGTACTAAATAAATAAGATACAATAAGGTAAAAGTGTTAAATTATATTCTTTTTCCTTTTTACTTTAAAAATATATAAATTAGTCTATGTATATTATATCAAAATGTAAATTAGTTTTTTCTATTAAAAATTTCATCAATTTTTACTGTAAAAATTGTCATTACTAACGGAATAACCAAATAGTTATATGTGGCGTGTTATGTGTACCTCATTCTGATGTCTAGAGACTGAATTTTAATAGTAGATATTGATGACATATTTAACAAAAAGATCAGTATATTCTTTAATCTAATGTACAGAGACAAATTTGTCTATTTTTTTAATAAATGGGGTAAAATGTAATCTGACTCTTAGTACAAGGGCCTTCAGTATACATTTACCGATATAATTTTTTTATATAATGCCTAGAACTACTCTCAGTTCAATCAATGTGACTAGTTTTTCCGTTTCAATTGAATAAATTATTAAAATATTATAAAAATTAAAATATATGTTAAAAGAATTAATTGAACTAAATTTTTTTTTTAACTTAATTCAAGTTCAACCGATTTATTCCGATTTATAATCAATTAATCTAACCCTTTATTTTAAATTCATACTCCAACTTGTTCTCCATTCCACTAATCAATCTGATACCGCTCTAAAGAAAATGGTTATTTGTTTGAGGAAAAGGCCACTTAATCTCATCATTTTAAACTTTTACATTCTGATTGTAACTATCATATGGGATGGAGGTACCTGTAATTTAACCAATTTCTCCATACTTTCCCCTTCATTGTTGGCAGCTTCTAGCCCAGTTACATTTATATAGACAAAAAAATAATTAAATATAAATCACAACTAATTAAAAATATAATAATTCAAATAGTACTATCAATAAAATTAATTGATATTTAATTTAATAGAAATAAAATAATTACTAGTTTAATAATTAATTTAATTTTTTATTATAAATATAATTATGATTTAAATAGTTATTTTTAAAAATTACCAATGACATGGATTTAGTTCACTATTTATAAATTTGAAGCTGATGCTTTTATATATTATTATATATTATATATAATTTATATAAATTGTAATATATTAATAATTTGCTTTCATATCCCTATTATTTATGTCCTTCTATGTTTAATGTTTTTTTTAAGGGTTTATTTGTTTGATGTAAAAAAATTTACGAAAGATGATTTTTGAAAAATGTATTCATTTTTTAAAAAAAATGATATTTTTCACTATTTGGTAATTTTTTTAAAATTATTTTTCAAAAGATGTTTTCAATGAAACAATACAATTTTAACGAAATTTTTTGTTGCATAATTAATTTCATATCTAAAACTTTGATATTATAAAAATTGATAATATAAAAAAAAATGGCGGAAAGAAAAGCAAATGATATGAAAAATATACATCAATTTATATAAAAATGATAATATTTGATACATTGTTGGCGTACTTTTTTCATTCCACAAGTAATCTTAAAAATTTGTTACATGTCTTCTTTTTTTTTAATATTTTATTATACTCTATAAGACACTTGCGAATTCTTTAACCTTATTTGTAGAGTCTAAAACTTCATTGGTACTGTACCAAATATTATTCCTATATAAAATTGATAATATATATATATAAGGCATGAAAAAAATTCATGTCATGATATCAACCAACTTATGGCAAGAAAAATGCAAAAAAAAAAAAAAAAGCAAGGTTATCTAATTATGTAAAATCTAACTTACACGAGAAAGCTTTTGTAAAATATTTTATGAAGAAACAAGGAAAATTTAGACTGACTTATAAAAAAGATTACATTAATCAAATTTATTTTAAAAAATAAACATAGAATAAAAAATTTTGATAGCAATCAAAGCGACCCTAATGTGTCATTTATGGCATCCACATGCAACAACCATTACAAGTCCCTTTCAAGTGTCGGCAGGAATTACCACGTCATCCGCCAAACTTCACCTTAAAAGCACCTTGTCAATGCCATTTTCCCTTTTCGGTCAAAAGTTGAGTGTGGACTAATGCTTATTTCACCATTTATTTTATTATAATGTGGATCAAACGCCTAACGCAATCCCCCCCTTCAATTAACGCAATCTCCCACCTATCAGCTCCCATATATTCAAACCATATGAAAAATCTTAAAATGATTTAGCATACTGGTATCTGACAAGAACATTGTTCAATACTCAGTTCATGTATGCTGTTTGCCCAATTGGAAAAGTTCATCTGATGATGAAGGATTCAGAGTTTTCTTTCCTTCCATTTTGTTAATAAAGAAAAACTGAAACCCCAAAAGCAAAAAAAAAAATTAAAAGACCAAATTTCAAGATCATGGAGACATTCAATGCTTCCCCCATCACTACAAAATTATACTCTTAAAATACACAAGTACAATCATTGAGATAGAATGAGATGAAATGGTATATCTATATCTATATTCACTTCAGCTAAAGGAAAAAAAAAATTACTTAATTATTTATGCAACCATTTTAAAAAAAAAAAAAAAAATAGGCTTTCTTCTGTTCTAAAAAAAACCATTACGAATGAATTTCTAGTGTAGTAAATTCAACTGCCATTACCATTACCATAAGTAGAAAATGTATACTTATAATCATCCTCATCTGCAAATCCAATACTAGGATCCTTCCCTTCTCTTATCATAATCCTAACACTCTCTATTCTATCAAGAATTCCCTTAACTGCTAAATCAAATGCATCCTCAAGAGTCTCCGATCGAGATCTCGAACTTGCGTAAACCACTCTCGGAATGAGCTTTATAACCTCCTCCCTCAACCTCAATATTCTGTCTTCTGGCATCCGAAGCAATGTTTCATTGAGGTTGATTTTCCACTCACTTAAATCCTTTACTGGAAGATACACCGAGTATGCAGTATAATTCTTTGGTAAATGCCATATGTATTGAGCATATGCTGTACCTGGATGGAAAAACACCGGAATGCACCCTGCTAAAATAGAGTCGAAAATCGATCTCCTTGTGTAAGAATCCCCTGGGGGCTGCAAGCAAAAGATTGAGCTCTGAAACACCTTCATCACATTAACCGGGTTATCACAGTTTGTAGCACCATAATTACAATCCAGCAGCTTGCACTGGCTCTTTGAAGCTAAGCATTGATCGATAATCTTGCCCCGGATCGAATTCTGATATTCAGGCCTAGGGGCACCAGCAAAGGAGAAAAGATACTGCCGGTTTTGCCTTCTCATTCGATCCTGCCACTGGAAAATCTCACTGTCCTTTGAAGGATGGAAACATGTTGGATATGGAATTGCATAATCATTGTTCCAGGAGCTCGATTCAATCGACAACATCGACATGTTCTTGGATTCAGGCAAGAACCGAAGCTTGCTGCCCCAATCGGTTTCATTATCGCTTTGTCTTCGGAAATCCCAAGCAATCCTCCCAGCAACTAAGAAATGATCCCTACCCCACATTCTTTTCCATTCAGGCTTCTCTGATAGCCACTTTACAAGGCCAAGAGATGCAGAATCTCTCACAGTAGTGTTGAAACCCCATAGATACAAGCTCATATCAAGACCAGCATAAAAGGGTACGTAAATAGCCGATGCAATTGACGAGTCATTGGTTAAACATTCATACCTTTTCATCTTATTGTGAAAGATGACTTCCAACAAGAACTGATTCGTTAAAAACCAGCTATTGTTCATCAAAACATCTTCAGGGTTATCAATTTCAGGACCAAAACCCAAGTTGTCCAAGTATGGACACATGTTTTTATCAGTTCCCCTAGTGAGCAACCGACAATTGTTAACCAAATCCTCGTTAAAACCACTGGGAAGATCATGAACAAATATATATCTACCCACACAAGAATCGCTCTCAGTTCCCACTTTCAAATCTCCCTTTTCATCAGTTTTGGGCAATGGAGAGACGCTAGCATTGGTAATTTCAGTGAAATCATGAGGTAAAGAACTTTGGGTATTGATTACATGTCCATGATTATCATCCAAAACAGTGACGAGGGCAGATTTTTTGGCAGTTAAACCAGAGTAATCAAAGGAAAATAGCTCAATGCAGAAAACGAAAAAGACAAGTAAGACAAACCAGGGCTGATGGTTGCAACATTTTGAAGTGATGGGGTTTTCCATCTTCGGTAAACAGGCTTTACTTTCTTTCCTCTGAAACTGCTTGGAAACTAGAGCTGGAAAGAGGGAGGAAATTGGGGAATGCTTTGAGAAGTCCAGTAAAAAGAAAAGAAAAGAAAGCAAGTGAGAAGCAGTGGATTGTTTAGTGAAGAGCTTGTTTCCTTGATCTGGGGCTTGAGGGAGGGGGGAGAGGCTTGATTTGTGGTGAAACTGAAAGGGAACCCATTGACATTAAATGCTCGCATTGGTCATTGGACAAAGGGAGCTTCGACGTCTGGATTCGTGCCCAAAAGTATGGACTGGTGGTGCGACCGCCCGGTCCGTTACTTTGTCGGGTGGGTCACCACTCTTTTGTTTTCTCTCACCGTACCTTCAAAGGGTATAGCAATGATAATGAATTAGACTGGTTAAACCCTTGAATGATTTTTCCAATCCATTAATATTTAGTTAAAATATGACTATAGTCCCTGCACTTTTTAAAAATTAGTAATTTAGTCCTTATACTTGTATTTCCAGAAATTTAGTCTCTATACTTTTCATATTTCAAAATTTAGGTCGAATTGTTAATACTGTTAATTTTTTTTGGTTAAATTCAGGTTAATTACAACAATTTTTTTAATTACATGGCTACCAAGTGAGTAGTTTTTTTATTTCAAAATGTCACAACAACCAATTTAACCAAAAAAAAAACTAACAGTGTTAATAGTTAGATCTGAATTTTGAAATATGAAAAATAGAGGGACTAAATTCCTTGAAATACAAGTACAAGGACTAAATTTTTAATTTTCAAAAACTATAGGGACTATACACATTTAACCTTTATATTTTGATTAGAGATTTTCTTTTCAACCTGGTTCTAAAGGTGAGGTGGTTCACATTGTAAAAGATGTTGAGGTTGTATTGGAGTATAGGTTATATGTATGCTCTTCTCTCTTGATTTTCGAAGAGGTGGCATTTATAGGTCAATGAAAACTTGAGGTGAGTCCCATTTGCAACGACCTGAGTTTTGTCGTTGTTGGACAAGTCAGTTTTGAGACTGAATTTGTTAAATTAATTTGTCCGAAAAGTTAAACTAAAAAGTCCACAAGTCGAATATGAGATTGAAAAGTGGGAGAGATAAAATAAGAAAATGGCTTAGTTTATTTTATTTTTCTTCTTTTCCAAAGAAATAGAATAATTTTTTCTTCTTCTTCATTTTCAGTTCAAAATTCACAAGGTAAACATGTTCTTTTTGTTGAATTTTTTATGGATTCATATTAATCCAAGCTTAATTTAGTTAACCCAAGTGTTAGTTTTTCCTATTATTAAGTTATATTCAAGCTACCATTGTTGAGTGTTATTGAATTTGGAACTTGAAATCATGATATACTTAGTGGTATAAGCTTATATTATGTTAAGACCATGTTAGAATATAGTGGGAAGTGGTGAATTAAGTTCGAATTCTAAGTTATGCTATAAGGCTAATTGTGTGACATTAGGGACCAGATTGAATAAAATAAATTTTTTTTAATATTTATGTTGTAGATTGAAAGGTTGAGGTCCCTAGTGAAAAATATGAAGTCAGATTTAGATTTGATCGAGTAGATCGTGAGATATGAGCATTTCGAATATTAGGGTTTTAAGGGAATAAACTAAACAAGTGCATTCCATGTTTAATTTGTATGTTTTAATGTGTAATGGGTGAAACTAAAGAATTTCTTTAATCGAATTTATTGAACGTAGCTAAAGGTGATGCCAGGACGTCGAAGGATAAAGGAAAAGCGAAAGCATTGATGAATAGTTATTCTTGTTTGTGCTTTCATGATTTGACTTCAATTTATGCTTAAATAGGAAGTTTAATATATTTGAAAAATATTGATGTCAAACACGATTTGTAACACCTCTAACCTGCATCTGTCGTCGGAATAGGGTTTCAAAGTATTATCGAAACATTCAGAATATTTTTCAAGTAATTTACTTATATTACTATTAATTTATCGAGATCATTCAAAACGTCACTTAATTGGACCATCGAGGTCCAATACGAGCATTAGAATCAAGTCGAGACTTAATCAAAAACTCATAAAATTTTTCGCGACATTTTAAAAATTTTCTAAGGTGCAGGGCTCACACGACATTTCGCTCTCAGTTCCCACTTTCAAATCTCCCTTTTCATCAGTTTTGGACAATGGAGAGATGCTAGTATTGGTAATTTCAGTGAAATCATGAGGTAAAGAACTTTGGGTATTGATTACATGTCCATGATTATCATCCAAAACAAAGATTGAGGGCAGATTTTTAGCGCTTAAACCAGAGTAATCAATCAAGGAAAATAGCTCAATACAGAAAAAGAAAAAAGACAAGTAAGACAAACCCAGTATTGATGGTTGCAACATTTTGAAGTGATGGGGTTTTTCATCTTGAGAACAGCTTTTCTTTCTTTCCTCTGGAACTGCTTGGAAACTAGAGCTGGAAAGAGGGAGGAAATTGGGGAATGCTTTGAGAAGTCCAGTAAAATGAAAAGAAAAGAAATCAAGTGAGAAGTAGTGGATTGTTTAGTGAAGAGCTTGTTTCCTTGATCTGGGGCTTGAGGGAGGGAGGAGAGGCTTGATTTGTGGTGAAACTGAAAGAAAACCCATTAACATTAAATGCTCGCGTTGGTCATTGGACAAAGGGAGCTTCGACGTTTGGATTCGTGCCTAAAAGTATGGACTGGTGCTGCGACCGCCCGGTCCGTTACTTTGTCGGGTGATCACCAATCTTTTGTTTTCTCTCACCATATCTTCAAAGGTTATAGCAATGATAATGAATTAGACGGGTTAAACCCTTGAATGATTTTTCCAATCCATTTATATTTAGTTAAAATATGACTATAATCCCTACACTTTTTAAAAATTAGTAATTTAGTCATTATACTTGTATTTCCAGAAATTTAGTCTCTATACTTTTCATATTTCAAAATTTAGGTCGAATTGTTAATACTGTTAATTTTTATGGTTAAATTCAGGTTAATTACAATTATTTTTTTAATTACATGGCTACCAAGTGAGTAGTTTTTTCATTACAAAATGTCACAACAACCAATTTATCAAAAAAAAAAAAATAACAGTGTTAATAGTTAGATCTGAATTTTGAAATATGAAAAATAGAGGGACTAAATTCCTTGAAATACAAGTACAAGGACTAAATCTCTAATTTTTAGAAACTATAGGGACTATACACATTTAACCTTTATATTTTGATTAGAGATTTTCTTTTCAATCTGGCTCTAAAGGTGAGGTGGTTCACATTGTAAAAGATGTTGAGGTTGTATTGGAGTATAGGTTATATGTATGCTCTTCTCTCTTGATTTCGAAGAGGTGGCAATTATAGGTCATTGAAAACTTGAGGTGAGTCCCATTTGCAACGACCCGAGTTTTGTCATTGTTGGACAAGTCAATTTTGGGACTGAATTGGTTAAATTAATTTGTCCGAAAAGTTAAACTAAAAAGTCCACAAGTCGAATATGAGATTGAAAAGTGGGAGAGATAAAATAAGAAAAGGGCTTAGTTTATTTTATTTTTCTTCTTTCCAAAGAAATAGAATAATTTCTTCTTCTTCTTCTTAATTTTCAGTTCAAAATTCACAAGGTAAACATGTTCTTTTTGTTGAATTTTTTATGGATTCATATTAATCCAAGCTTAATGTAGTTAACCCAAGTGTTAGTTTTTCCTATTATTAAGTTATATTCAAGCTACCATTGTTGAGTGTTATTGAAATTGGAACTTGAAATAATGATATACTTACTGGTATAAGCTTATATTATGTTAAGACCATGTTAGAACATAGTGGGTAGTGGTGAATTAAGTTCAAATTCTAAGTTATGCTATAAGGCTAATTGTGTGACATTAGGGACCAGATTGAATAAAATGATAGTTTTTTAATATTTATGTTGTAGATTGAAAGGTTGAGGTCCCTAGTGAAAAATATAAAGTCAGATTTAGATTTGATCGAGTAGATCGTGAGATATGAGCATTTCGAATATTAGGGTTTTGAGGGAATAAACTGAACAAGTGCATTCCATGTTTAATTTGTATGTTTTAATGTGTAATGGGTGAAACTAAAGAAGTTCTTTAATCGAATTTATTGAACGTAGCTAAAGGTGACGCCAGGACGTCGAGGGATAAAGGAAAAGCGAAAGCATTGATGAATAGTTATTCTTGTTTGTGCTTTCATAATTTGACTTCAATTTATGCTTAAATCGGCAGTTTAATATATTTGAATAATACTGATGTCAAACATGATTTGTAACACCTATAACCTATATCCGTCGTCGGAACAGGGTTTCAAAGTATTATCGAAACATTCAGAATATTTTTCAAGTAATTTACTTAGATTACTATTAATTTATCGAGATCATTCAAAACGTCACTTAATTGGACCATCGAAGTCCAATACGAGCATTAGAATCAAGTCGGGACTTAATCGAAAACTCATAAAAATTTTTGCGACATTTCAAAAATTTTCTAAGGTGCAGGGCTCACACGACATTTCGCTCTCTGTTCCCACTTTCAAATCTCCCTTTTCATCAGTTTTGGACAATGGAGAGATGCTAGTAATTTCAGTGAAATCATGAGGTAAAGAACTTTGGGTACTGATTACATGTCCATGATTATCATCCAAAACAGTGACGAGGGCAGATTTTTTAGCAGTTAAACCAGAGTAATAAAAGGAAAATAGCTCAATACAGTAAAAAGAAAAGAAAAGAAATCAAGTGAGAAGTAGTGTATTTTTTAGTGAAGAGCTTGTTTCCTTGATCTGGGGCTTGAGGGAGGGAGGAGAGGCTTGATTTGTGGCGAAACTGAAAGAAAACCCATTAACATTAAATGCTCGCATTGGTCATTGGACAAAGGGAGCTTCGACGTCTGGATTCGTGCCCAAAAGTATGGACTGGTGGTGCGTGCTTGGGCCTACCACTTTGTCGGGTGGGTTACCACTCTTTTGTTTTCTCTCACCATATCTTCAAAGGGTATAGCAATGATAATGAATTAGACTGGTTAAACCCCTGAATGATTTTTCCAATCCATTTATATTTAGTTAAAATATGACTATAGTCCCTGCACTTTTTAAAAATTAGTAATTTAGTCCTTACACTTGTATTTCTAGAAATTTAGTCTCTATACTTTTCATATTTCAAAATTTAGGTCGAATTGTTAATACTGTTAATTTTTTTGGTTAAATTCAGGTTAATTACAACAATTTTTTTAATTACATGGCTACCAAGTGAGTAGTTTTTTCATTTCAAAACGTCACAACAACCAATTTAACAAAAAAAAAAAAAACAACAGTGTTAATAGTTAGATCTGAATTTTGAAATATGAAAAATAGAGGGACTAAATTCCTTGAAATACAAGTACAAGGACTAAATTTCTAATTTTCAAAAACTATGGGGACTATACACATTTAACTTTTATATTTTGATTAGAGATTTTCTTTTCAACCTGGTTCTAAAGGTGAGGTGGTTCACATTGTAAAAGATGGTGAGGTTGTATTGGAGTATAGGTTATATGTATGCTCTTCTCTCTTGATTTTTGAAGAGGTGGCATTTATAGGTCAATGAAAACTTGAGGTGAGTACCATTTGCAACGACCCGAGTTTTGTCATTGTTGGACAAGTCAATTTTGGGACTGAATTGGTTAAATTAATTTGTCCGAAAAGTTAAACTAAAAAGTCCACAAGTCGATTATGAGATTGAAAAGTGGGAGAGATAAAATAAGAAAAGGGCTTAGTTTATTTTATTTTTCTTCTTTCCAAAGAAATAGAATAATTTCTTCTTCTTCTTAATTTTCAGTTCAAAATTCACAAGGTAAACATGTTCTTTTTGTTGAATTTTTTATGGATTCATATTAATCCAAGCTTAATTTAGTTAACCCAAGTGTTAGTTTTTCCTATTATTAAGTTATATTCAAGCTACCATTGTTGAGTGTTATTGAATTTGGAACTTGAAATCATGATATACTTAGTGGCATAAGCTTATATTATGTTAAGACCATGTTAGAACATAGTGGGAAGTGGTGAATTAAGTTCGAATTCTAAGTTATGCTATAAGGCTAATTGTGTGACATTAGGGACCAGATTGAATAAAATGAAAGTTTTTTAATATTTATGTTATAGATTGAAAGGTTGAGGTCCCTAGTGAAAAATATGAAGTCAGATTTAGATTTGATCGAGTAGATCGTGAGATATGAGCATTTCGAATATTAGGGTTTTGAGGGAATAAACTGAACAAGTGCATTCCATGTTTAATTTGTATGTTTTAATATGTAATGGGTGAAACTAAAGAATTTATTTAATCGAATTTATTGAACGTAGCTAAAGGTGATGCCAGGACGTCGAGGGATACAGGAAAAGCGAAAGCATTGATGAATAGTTATTCTTGTTTGTGCTTTCATAATTTGACTTCAATTTATGCTTAAATAGGCAGTTTAATATATTTGAATAATACGATGTCAAACATGATTTGTAACACCTCTAACTTTTGCATCAAATCCGTCGTCGAACAGGTTTCAAAGTATTATCGAAACATTCAGAATATTTTTCAAGTAATTTACTTAGATTACTATTAATTTATCGAGATCATTCAAAACGTCACTTAATTGGACCATCGAAGTCCAATACGAGCATTAGCAACAAGTCGGGACTTAATTGAAAACTCATAAATTTTTTCGCGACATTTCAAAAATTTTCTTAGGTGCAGGGCTCACACGACATTTCGCTCTCAGTTCCCACTTTCAAATCTCCCTTTTCATCAGTTTTGGACAATGGAGAGATGCTAGCATTGGTAATTTCAGTGAAATCATGAGGTAAAGAACTTTGGGTATTGATTACATTCCATGATTATCATCCAAAACAGTGATGACGGCAGATTTTTTAGCAGTTAAACCAGAGTAATCAAAGGAAAATAGCTCAATACAGAAAACGAAAAAGACAAGTAAGACAAACCAGGGTTGATGGTTGCAACATTTTGAAGTGATGGGGTTTTCCATCTTTGGTAAACAAGCTTTGCTTTCTTTCCTCTGAAACTGCTTGGAAACTAGAGCTAGAAAGAGGGATGAAATTGGGGAATGCTTTGAGAAGTCCAGTAAAAAGAAAAGAAAAGAAAGCAAGTGAGAAGTAGTGGATTGTTTAGTGAAAAGCTTGTTTCCTTGATCTGGGGCTTGAGGGAGGGAGGAGAGGCTTGATTTGTAGTGAAACTGAAAGGGAACCCATTAACATTAAATGCTCGCATTGGTCATTGGACAAAGGGAGGTTCGACGTCTGGATTCGTGCCCAAAAGTATGGATCGTGTCTTTGCCGCCTTGGTCCAGTTACTTTGTCGGGTGGGTCACCACTCTTTTGTTTTCTCTCACCATATCTTCAAAGGGTATAGCAATGATAATGAATTAGACGGGTTAAACCCTTGAATGATTTTTCCAATCCATTTATATTTAGTTAAAATATGACTATAGTCCCTACACTTTTTAAAAATTAGTAATTTAGTCCTTATACTTGTATTTCCGAAAATTTAGTCTCTATACTTTTCATATTTCAAAATTTAGGTCGAATTGTTAATCTTTGTTAATTTTATGGTTAAATTCAGGTTAATTACAACAATTTTTTTAATTACATGGCTACCAAGTGAGTAGTTTTTTCATTTCAAAATGTCACAACAACCAATTTAACAAAAAAAAAAATAACAGTGTTAATAGTTAGATCTGAATTTTGAAATATGAAAAATAAAGGGACTAAATTCCTTGAAATACAAGTACAAGGACTAAATCTCTAATTTTTAGAAACTATAGGGACTATACACATTTAACCTTTATATTTTGATTAGAGATTTTCTTTTCAATCTGGCTCTAAAGGTGAGGTGGTTCACATTGTAAAAGATGTTGAGGTTGTATTGGAGTATAGGTTATATGTATGCTCTTCTCTCTTGATTTCGAAGAGGTGGCAATTATAGGTCATTGAAAACTTGAGGTGAGTCCCATTTGCAACGACCCGAGTTTTGTCATTGTTGGACAAGTCAATTTTGGGACTGAATTGGTTAAATTAATTAGTCCGAAAAGTTAAACTAAAAAGTCCACAAGTCGAATATGAGATTGAAAAGTGGGAGAGATAAAATAAGAAAAGGGCTTAGTTTATTTTATTTTTCTTCTTTCCAAAGAAATAGAATAATTTCTTCTTCTTCTTAATTTTCAGTTCAAAATTCACAAGGTAAACATGTTCTTTTTGTTGAATTTTTTATGGATTCATATTAATCCAAGCTTAATGTAGTTAACCCAAGTGTTAGTTTTTCCTATTATTAAGTTATATTCAAGCTACCATTGTTGAGTGTTATTGAATTTGGAACTTGAAATAATGATATACTTAGTGGTATAAGCTTATATTATGTTAAGACCATGTTAGAACATAGTGGGTAGTGGTGAATTAAGTTCAAATTCTAAGTTATGCTATAAGGCTAATTGTGTGACATTAGGGACCAGATTGAATAAAATGATAGTTTTTTAATATTTATGTTGTAGATTGAAAGGTTGAGGTCCCTAGTGAAAAATATGAAGTCAGATTTAGATTTGATCGAGTAGATCGTGAGATATGAGCATTTCGAATATTAGGGTTTTGAGGGAATAAACTGAACAAGTGCATTCCATGTTTAATTTGTATGTTTTAATGTGTAATGGGTGAAACTAAAGAAGTTCTTTAATCGAATTTATTGAACATAGCTAAAGGTGACGCCAGGACGTCGAGGGATAAAGGAAAACCGAAAGCATTGATGAATAGTTATTCTTCTTTGTGCTTTCATAATTTGACTTCAATTTATGCTTAAATAGGCAGTTTAATATATTTGAATAATACTGATGTCAAACATGATTTGTAACACCTCTAACCTATATCCGTCGTCGGAACAGGGTTTCAAAGTATTATCAAAACATTCAGAATATTTTTCAAGTAATTTACTTAGATTACTATTAATTTATCGAGATCATTCAAAACGTCACTTAATTGGACCATCGAAGTCCAATACGAGCATTAGAATCAAGTCGGGACTTAATCGAAAACTCATAAAAATTTTCGCGACATTTCAAAAATTTTCTAAGGTGCAGGGCTCACACGACATTTCGCTCTCTGTTCCCACTTTCAAATCTCCCTTTTCATCAGTTTTGGACAATGGAGAGATGCTAGCATTGGTAATTTCAGTGAAATCATGAGGTAAAGAACTTTGGGTATTGATTACATGTCCATGATTATCATCCAAAACAGTGATGACGACAGATTTTTTAGCAGTTAAACCAGAGTAATCAAAGGAAAATAGCTCAATACAGAAAACGGAAAAGGCAAGTAAGACAAACCAGGGTTGATGGTTGCAACATTTTGAAGTGATGGGGTTTTCCATCTTCGTTAAACAGGCTTTGCTTTCTTTCCTCTGAAACTGCTTGGAAACTAGAGCTAGAAAGAGGGATGAAATTGGGGAATGCTTTGAGAAGTCCAGTAAAAAGAAAAGAAAAGAAAGCAAGTGAGAAGTAGTGGATTGTTTAGTGAAGAGCTTGTTTCCTTGATCTGGGGCTTGAGGGAGGGAGGAGAGGCTTGATTTGTGGTGAAACTGAAAGAAAACACATTAACATTAAATGCTCGCATTGGTCATTGGACAAAGGGAGCTTCGACGTCTGGATTCGTGCCCAAAAGTATGGACTGGTGCTGCGACCGCCCGGTCCGTTACTTTGTCGGGTGGGTCACCACTCTTTTGTTTTCTCTCACCATATCTTCAAAGGGTATAGCAATGATAATGAATTAGACGGGTTAAACCCTTGAATGATTTTTCCAATCCATTTATATTTAGTTAAAATATGACTATAGTCCCTACACTTTTTAAAAATTAGTAATTTAGTCCTTATACTTGTATTTCCAGAAATTTAGTCTCTATACTTTTCATATTTCAAAATTTAGGTCGAATTGTTAATACTGTTAATTTTTTTGGTTAAATTCAGGTTAATTACAACAATTTTTTTAATTACATGGCTACCAAGTGAGTAGTTTTTTCATTTCAAAATGTCACAACAACCAATTTAACAAAAAAAAAAAAAACTAACAGTGTTAATAGTTAGATCTGAATTTTGAAATATGAAAAATAGAGGGACTAAATTGCTTGAAATACAAGTACAAGGACTAAATTTCTAATTTTCAAAAATTATAGGGACTATACACATTTAACCTTTATATTTTGATTAAAGATTTTCTTTTCAACCTGGTTCTAAATGTGAGGTGGTTCACATTATAAAAGATGTTGAGGTTGTATTGGAGTATAGGTTATATGTATGCTCTTCTCTCTTGATTTTCGAAGAGGTGGCATTTATAGGACATTGAAAACTTGAGGTGAGTCCCATTTGCAACGACCCGAGTTTTGTCACTATTGGACAAGTCAATTTTGGGACTGAATTGGTTAAATTAATTTGTTCGAAAAGTTAAACTAAAAAGTCTACAAGTCGAATATGAGATTGAAAAGTGGGAGAGATAAAATAAGAAAAGGGCTTAGTTTATTTTATTTTTCTTCTTTCCAAAGAAATAGAATAATTTCTTCTTCTTCTTAATTTTCAGTTCAAAATTCACAAGGTAAACATGTTCTTTTTGTTGAATTTTTTATGGATTCATATTAATCCAAGCTTAATGTAGTTAACCCAAGTGTTAGTTTTTCTTATTATTAAGTTATATTCAAGCTACCATTGTTGAGTGTTATTGAATTTGG
The DNA here is from genome assembly GCA_025698475.1 of Gossypium anomalum. Lineage (NCBI taxonomy): Eukaryota > Viridiplantae > Streptophyta > Magnoliopsida > Malvales > Malvaceae > Gossypium > Gossypium anomalum. Next base: position 63,674,039 of record CM046965.1, read on the forward strand.
AACTTGAAATAATGATATACTTAGTGGTATAAGCTTATATTATGTTAAGACCATGTTAGAACATAGTGGGAAGTGGTGAATTAAGTTCGAATTCTAAGTTATGCTATAAGGCTAATTGTGTGACATTAGGGACCAGATTGAATAAAATGATAGTTTTTTAATATTTATGTTGTAGATTGAAAGGTTGAGGTCCCTAGTGAAAAATATGAAGTGAGATTTAGATTTGATCGAGTAGATCGTGAGATATGAGCATTTCAATATTAGGGTTTTGAGGAATAATAAATCAACAAGTGCATTCCATGTTTAATTTGTATGTTTTAATGTGTAATGGGTGAAACTAAAGAAGTTCTTTAATCGAATTTATTGAGAACGTAGCTAAAGGTGACGCCAGACGCGTGAGGATAAAGGAAAAGCGAAAGCATTGATGAATAGTTATTCTTGTTTGTGCTTTCATAATTTGACTTCAATTTATGCTTAAATAGGCAGTTTAATATATTTGAATAATACTGATGTCAAACATGATTTGAAACACCTCTAACCTGCATCCGTCGTCGAAACAGGGTTTCAAAGTACTATCGAAACATTCAGAATATTTTTCCAGTAATTTACTTAGATTACTAATAATTTATCGAGATCATTCAAAACGTCACTTAATTGGACCATCGAAGTCCAATACGAGCATTAGCAACAAGTTGGGACTTAATTGAAAACTCATAAATTTTTTCGCGACATTTCAAAAATTTTCTTAGGTGCAGGGCTCACACGACATTTCGCTCTCAGTTCCCACTTTCAAATCTCCCTTTTCATCAGTTTTGGACAATGGAGAGATGCTAGGATTGGTAATTTCAGTGAAATCATGAGGTAAAGAACTTTGGGTATTGATTACATGTCCATGATTATCATCCAAAACAGTGATGACGGCAGATTTTTTAGCAGTTAAACCAGAGTAATCAAAGGAAAATAGCTCAATACAGAAAACGAAAAAGGCAAGTAAGACAAACCAGGGTTGATGGTTGCAACATTTTGAAGTGATGGGGTTTTCCATCTTCGTTAAACAGGCTTTGCTTTCTTTCCTCTCTGAACCGCTTGGAAACTAGAGCTAGAAAGGGGATGAAATTGGGAATGCTTTGAGAAGTCCAAGAAAAGAAAAGAAAAGAAAGCAAGTGAGAAGTAGTGGATTGTTTAGTGAAGAGCTTGTTTCCTTGATCTGGGGCTTGAGGGAGGGAGGAGAGGCTTGATTTGTGGTGAAACTGAAAGAAAACCCATTAACATTAAATGCTCGCATTGGTCATTGGACAAAGGGAGCTTCAACGTCTCTGATTCGTGCCCAAAAGTATGGATCGTGTCACACGGCCTTGGTCCGTTACTTTGTCGGTGTGGGTCACCACTCTTTTGTTTTCTCTCACCATATCTTCAAAGGGTATAGCAATGATAATGAATTAGACTGGTTAAACCCTTGAATGATTTTTCCAATCCATTTATATTTAGTTAAAATATGACTATAGTCCCTACACTTTTTAAAAATTAGTAATTTAGTCCTTATACTTGTATTTCCGAAATTTAGTCTCTATACTTTTCATATTTCAAAATTTAGGTCGAATTGTTAATACTTTTAATTTTTTTGGTTAAATTCAGTTAATTACAACAATTTTTTTAATTACATGGCTACCAAGTGAGTAGTTTTTTCATTTCAAAATGTCACAACAACCAATTTAACAAAAAACTAACAGATGTTAATAGTTAGATCTCGAATTTTGAAATATGAAAAATAGAGGACTAAATTCCTGAAATACAAGTACAAGGACTAAATCTCTAATTTTTAGAAACTATAGGGACTATACACATTTAACCTTTATATTTTGATTAGAGATTTTCTTTTCAATCGCTTCTAAAGGTGAGGTGGCTCACATTGTAAAAGATGTTGAGGTTGTATTGGAGTATAGGTTATATGTATGCTCTTCTCTCTTGATTTTCGAAGAGGTGGCAATTATAGGTCATTGAAAACTTGAGGTGAGTCCCATTTGCAACGGCCTGAGTTTTTTCATTGTTGGACAAGTCAATTTTGGGACTGAATTGGTTAAATTAATTTGTCCGAAAAGTTAAACTAAAAAGTCCACAAGTCGAATATGAGATTGAAAAGTGGGAGAGATAAAATAAGAAAAGGGCTTAGTTTATTTTATTTTTCTTCTTTCCAAAGAAATAGAATAATTTCTTCTTCTTCTTAATTTTCAGTTCAAAATTCACAAGGTAAACATGTTCTTTTTGTTGAATTTTTTATGGATTCATATTAATCCAAGCTTAATGTAGTTAACCTAAGTGTTAGTTTTTCCTATTATTAAGTTATATTCAAGCTACCATTGTTGAGTGTTATTGAATTTGGAACTTGAAATAATGATATACTTAGTGGTATAAGCTTATATTATGTTAAGACCATGTTAGAACATAGTGGGAAGTGGTGAATTAAGTTCGAATTCTAAGTTATGCTATAAGGCTAATTGTGTGACATTAGGGACCAGATTGAATAAAATGATAGTTTTTTAATATTTATGTTGTAGATTGAAAGGTTGAGGTCCCTACTGAAAAATATGAAGTCAGATTTAGATTTGATCGAGTAGATCGTGAGATATGAGCTTTTCGAATATTAGGGTTTTGAGGGAATAAACTGAACAAGTGCATTGCATGTTTAATTTGTATGTTTTAATGTGTAATGGGTGAAACTAAAGAAGTTCTTTAATCAAATTTATTGAACGTAGCTAAAGGTGATGCCAGGACGTCGAGGGATAAAGGAAAAGCGAAAACATTGATGAATAGTTATTCTTGTTTGTGCTTTCATAATTTGACTTCAATTTATGCTTAAATAGGTAGTTTAATATATTTGAATAATACTGATGTCAAACACGATTTGTAACACCTCTAACCTACATCCGTCGTCGGAACAGGGTTTCAAAGTATTATCAAAACATTCAAAATATTTTTCAAGTAATTTACTTATATTACTATTAATTTATCGAGATCATTCAAAACGTCACTTAATTGGACCATCGAAGTCTAATACGAGCATTAGAATCAAGTCGGGACTTAATCGAAAACACATAAAAATTTTCGCGACATTTCAAAAATTTTCTAAGGTGCAGGGCTCACACGACATTTCGCTCTCTGTTCCCACTTTCAAATCTCCCTTTTCATCAGTTTTGGACAATAGAGAGATACTGGTAATTTCAGTGAAATCATGAGGTAAAGAACTTTGGGTATTGATTACATGTCCATAATTATCATCCAAAATAGTGACGAGGGCAGATTTTTTAGCAGTTAAACCAGAGTAATCAAAGGAAAATAGCCCAATACAGAAAACGAAAAAGACAAGTAAGACAAACCAGGGCTGATGGTTTCAACATATTGAAGTGATGGGGTTTTCCATCTTTGGTAAACAAGCTTTGCTTTCTTTCCTCTGAAACTGCTTGGAAACTAGAGCTAGAAAGAGGGAGGAAATTGGGGAATGCTTTAAGAAGTCCAGTAAAAAGAAAAGAGAAGAAAGCAAGTGAGAAGCAGTGGATTGTTTAGTAAAGAGCTTGTTTCCTTGATCTGGGGCTTGAGGGAGGGAGGAGAGGCTGGATTTGTGGTGAAACTAAAAGGGAACCCATTAACATTAAATGCTCGCATTGTTCATTGGACAAAGGGAGCCTCGACGTCTGGATTCGTGCCCAAAAGTATGGATCGTGTTTGACCGCCCTGGCCCGTCACTTTTTTTGTCGGGTGGGTCACCACTCTTTTGTTTTCTCTCACCATATCTTCAAAGGGTATAGTAATGATAATGAATTAGACGGGTTAAACCCTTGAATTATTTTTCCAATCCATTTATATTTAGTTAAAATATGACTATAGTCCCTGCACTTTTTAAAAATTAGTAATTTAGTCCTTATACTTGTATTTCCAGAAATTTAGTCTCTATACTTGTCATATTTCAAAATTTAGGTGGAATTGTTAATACTGTTAATTTTTTTGGTTAAATTTAGGTTAATTACAACAATTTTTTTAATTACATGGCTACCAAGTGAGTAGTTTTTTCATTTCAAAATGTCACAACAACCAATTTAACAAAAAAAAAAAACTAACAGTGTTAATAGTTAGATCTGAATTTTGAAATATGAAAAATAGAGGGACTAAATTCCTTGAAATACAAGTACAAGGGTTAAATTTCTAATTTTCAAAAACTATAGGGACTATACACATTTAACCTTTATATTTTGATTAGAGATTTTCTTTTCAACCTGGTTCTAAAGGTGAGGTGGTTCACATTGTAAAAGATGTTGAGGTTGTATTGGAGTATAGGTTATATGTATGCTCTTCTCTCTTGATTTTCGAAGAGGTGGCATTTATAGGTCAATGAAAATTTGAGGTGAGTCCCATTTGCAACGACCTGAGTTTTGTCGTTGTTGGACAAGTCAGTTTTGAGACTGAATTTGTTAAATTAATTTGTCCGAAAAGTTAAACTAAAAAGTCCACAAGTCGAATATGAGATTGAAAAGTGGGAGAGATAAAATAAGAAAATGGCTTAGTTTATTTTATTTTTCTTCTTTTCCAAAGAAATAGAATAATTTCTTCTTCTTCTTCATTTTCAGTTCAAAATTCACAAGGTAAACATGTTCTTTTTGTTGAATTTTTTATGGATTCATATTAATCCAAGCTTAATTTAGTTAACCCAAGTGTTAGTTTTTCCTATTATTAAGTTATATTCAAGCTACCATTGTTGAGTGTTATTGAATTTGGAACTTGAAATCATGATATACTTAGTGGTATAAGCTTATATTATGTTAAGACCATGTTAGAACATAGTGGGAAGTGGTGAATTAAGTTCGAATTCTAAGTTATGCTATAAGGCTAATTGTGTGACATTAGGGACCAGATTGAATAAAATAAAATTTTTTTAATATTTATGTTGTAGATTGAAAGGTTGAGGTCCCTAGTGAAAAATATGAAGTCAGATTTAGATTTGATCGAGTAGATCGTGAGATATGAGCATTTCGAATATTAGGGTTTTGAGGGAATAAACTGAACAAGTGCATTCCATGTTTAATTTGTATGTTTTAATGTGTAATGGGTGAAACTAAAGAAGTTCTTTAATCGAATTTATTGAACGCAGCTAAAGGTGATGCCAGGACGTCGAAGGATAAAGGAAAAGCGAAAGCATTGATGAATAGTTATTCTTGTTTGTGCTTTCATGATTTGACTTCAATTTATGCTTAAATAGGTTGTTTAATATATTTGAATAATATTGATGTCAAACACGATTTGTAACACCTCTAACCTGCATCCGTCGTCGGAACAGGGTTTCAAAGTATTATCGAAACATTCAGAATAATTTTCAAGTAATTTACTTATATTACTATTAATTTATCGAGATCATTCAAAACGTCACTTAATTGGACCATCGAGGTCTAATACGAGCATTAGAATCAAGTCGAGACTTAATCAAAAACTCATAAAATTTTTCGCGACATTTTAAAAATTTCTAAGGTGCAGGGCTCACACGACATTTCGCTCTCAGTTCCCACTTTCAAATCTCCCTTTTCATCAGTTTTGGACAATGGAGAGATGCTAGCATTGGTAATTTCAGTGAAATCATGAGGTAAAGAACTTTGGGTATTGATTACATGTCCATGATTATCATCCAAAACAGTGACGAGGGCAAATTTTTTAGCAGTTAAACCAGAGTAATCAAAAGAAAATAGCTCAATACAGAAAACGAAAAAGACAATTAAGACAAACCAGGGTTGATAGTTGCAACATTTTGAAGTGATGGGGTTTTCCATCTTCTAGAAAACGGCTTTTCTTTCTTTCCTCTCTGAAACCGCTTGAAACTAGAGTGAAAGAGGGAGGAAATTGGGGAATGCTTTGAGAAGTCTAGTAAAATGAAAAGAAAAGAAATCAAGTGAGAAGTAGTGGATTGTTTAGTGAAGAGCTTGTTTCCTTGATCTGGGGCTTGAGGGAGGGAGGAGAGGCTTGATTTGTGGTGAAACTGAAAGAAAACCCATTAACATTAAATGCTCGCATTGGTCATTGGACAAAGGGAGCTTCGACGTCTGGATTCGTGCCCAAAAGTATGGATCGGGTGTCACACCGCCCTGGTCCATTACTTTGTCCGTGGTCACCACTCTTTTGTTTTCTCTCACCATATCTTCAAAGGGTATAGCAATGATAATGAATTAGACGGGTTAAACCCTTGAATGATTTTTCCAATCCATTTATATTTAGTTAAAATATGACTATAGTCCCTACACTTTTTAAAAATTAGTAATTTAGTCCTTATACTTGTATTTCCAGAAATTTAGCCTCTATACTTTTCATATTTCAAAATTTAGGTCGAATTGTTAATACTGTTAATTTTTCTGGTTAAATTCAGGTTAATTACAACAATTTTTTTAATTACATGGCTACCAAGTGAGTAGTTTTTTCATTTCAAAATGTCACAACAACCAATTTAACAAAAAAAAAAAAAAACTAACAGTGTTAATAGTTAGATCTGAATTTTGAAATATGAAAAATAGAGGGACTAAATTCCTTGAAATACAAGTACAAGGACTAAATCTCTAATTTTCAGAAACTATAGGGACTATACACATTTAACCTTTATATTTTGATTAGAGATTTTCTTTTCAATCTGGCTCTAAAGGTGAGGTGGCTCACATTTTAAAAGATGTTGAGGTTGTATTGGAATATAGGTTATATGTGTGCTCTTCTCTCTTGATTTTCGAAGAGGTGGCAATTATAGGTCATTGAAAACTTGAGGTGAGTCCCATTTGCAACGGCCTGAGTTTTTTCATTGTTGGACAAGTCAATTTTGGGACTGAATTGGTTAAATTAATTTGTCCGAAAAGTTAAACTAAAAAGTCCACAAGTCGAATATGAGATTGAAAAGTGGGAGAGATAAAACAAGAAAAGGGCTTAGTTTATTTTATTTTTCTTCTTTCCAAAGAAATAGAATAATTTCTTCTTCTTCTTAATTTTCAGCTCAAAATTCGTAAGGTAAACATGTTCTTTTGTTGAATTTTTATGGATTCATATTAATCCAAGCTTAATGTAGTTAACCCAAGTGTTAGTTTTTCCTATTATTAAGTTATATTCAAGCTACCATTGTTGAGTGTTATTGAATTTGGAACTTGAAATAATGATATACTTAGTGGTATAAGCTTATATTATGTTAAGACCATGTTAGAACATAGTGGGCAGTGGTGAATTAAGTTCGAATTCTATGTTATGCTATAAGGCTAATTGTGTGACATTAGGGACCAGATTGAATAAAATGATAGTTTTTTAATATTTATGTTGTGGATTGAAAGGTTGAGGTCCCTAGTGAAAATATGAAGTCGATTTAGATTTGATCGAGTAGATCGTGAGATATGAGCATTTCAATATTAGGGTTTTGAGGAATAAATCAACAAGTGCATTCCATGTTTAATTTGTATGTTTTAATGTGTAATGGGTGAAACTAAAGAAGTTCTTTAATCGAATTTATTGAACGTAGCTAAAGGTGACGCCAGGACGTCGAGGGATAAAGGAAATGCGAAAGCATTGATGAATAGTTATTCTTGTTTGTGCTTTCATAATTTGACTTCAATTTATGCTTAAATAGGCAGTTTAATATATTTGAATAATACTGATGTCAAACATGATTTGTAACACCTCTAACCTACATCATCCGCCGTCGAACGAAGGTTTCAAAGTATTATCGAAACATTCAGAATAATTTTCAAGTAATTTACTTAGATTACTATTAATTTATCGAGATTATTCAAAACGTCACTTAATTGGACCATCGAAGTCCAATACGAGCATTAGAATCTAGTCGGGACTTAATCGAAAACTCATAAAAATTTTCGCGACATTTCAAAAATTTTCTAAGGTGCAGGGCTCACACGACATTTCGCTCTCTGTTCCCACTTTCAAATCCCCCTTTTCATCAGTTTTGGACAATGGAGAGATGCTGGTAATTTCAGTGAAATCATGAGGTAAAGAACTTTGGGTATTGATTACATGTCCATGATTATCATCCAAAACAGTGATGAGGACAGATTTTTTAACAGTTAAACCAGAGTAATAAAAGGAAAATAGCTCAATACAGAAAACGAAAAAGACAAGTAAGACAAACCAGGGCTGATGGTTGCAACATTTTGAAGTGATGGGGTTTTCCATCTTCTAAATGTGCTTTGCTTTCTTTCCTCTGAAACTGCTTGAAACTAGAGCTTTGGAAAGAGGAGGAAATTGGGAATGCTTTGAGAAGTCCAAAGAAAAGAAAAGAAAAGAAATCAAGTGAGAAGTAGTGTATTGTTTAGTGAAGAGCTTGTTTCCTTGATCTGGGGCTTGAGGGGGGGAGGAGAGGCTGGATTTGTGGTGAAACTGAAAGAAAACCCATTAACATTAAATGCTCGCATTGGTCATTGTACAAAGGGAGGCTCGACGTCTGGATTCGTGCCCAAAAGTATGGACTGGTGGTGCGACCGCTCGGTCCGTTACTTTGTCGAGTGGGTTACCACTCTTTTGTTTTCTCTCACCATATCTTCAAAGGGTATAGCAATGATAATGAATTAGACTGGTTAAACCCCTGAATGATTTTTCCAATCCATTTATATTTAGTTAAAATATGACTATAGTCCCTGCACTTTTTAAAAATTAGTAATTTAGTCGTTATACTTGTATTTCTAGAAATTTAGTCTCTATACTTTTCATATTTCGAAATTTAGGTCGAATTGTTAATACTGTTAATTTTTTTTTGGTTACATTCAGGTTAATTACAACAATTTTTTTATTTACATGGCTACCAAGTGAGTAGTTTTTTCATTTCAAAATGTCACAACAACCAATTTAACAAAAAAAAAAAAAACTAACAGTGTTAATAGTTAGATCTGAATTTTGAAATATGAAAAATAGAGGGACTAAATTGCTTGAAATACAAGTACAAGGACTAAATTTCTAATTTTCAAAAACTATGGGGACTATACACATTTAACCTTTATATTTTGATTAGAGATTTTCTTTTCAACCTGGTTCTAAAGGTGAGGTGGTTCACATTGTAAAAGATGTTGAGGTTGTATTGGAGTATAGGTTATATGTATGCTCTTCTCTCTTGATTTTTGAAGAGGTGGCATTTATAGGTCAATGAAAACTTGAGGTGAGTCCCATTTGCAACGACCCGAGTTTTGTCATTGTTGGACAAGTCAATTTTGGGACTGAATTGGTTAAATTAATTTGTCCGAAAAGTTAAACTAAAAAGTCCACAAGTCGAATATGAGATTGAAAAGTGGGAGAGATAAAATAAGAAAAGGGCTTAGTTTATTTTATTTTTCTTCTTTCCAAAGAAATAGAATAATTTCTTCTTCTTCTTAATTTTCAGTTCAAAATTCACAAGGTAAACATGTTCTTTTTGTTGAATTTTTTATGGATTCATATTAATCCAAGCTTAATTTAGTTAACCCAAGTGTTAGTTTTTCCTATTATTAAGTTATATTCAAGCTACCATTGTTGAGTGTTATTGAATTTGGAACTTGAAATCATGATATACTTAGTGGCATAAGCTTATATTATGTTAAGACCATGTTAGAACATAGTGGGAAGTGGTGAATTAAGTTCGAATTCTAAGTTATGCTATAAGGCTAATTGTGTGACATTAGGGACCATATTGAATAAAATGAAAGTTTTTTAATATTTATGTTATAGATTGAAAGGTTGAGGTCCCTAGTGAAAAATATGAAGTCAGATTTAGATTTGATCGAGTAGATCGTGAGATATGAGCATTTCGAATATTAGGGTTTTGAGGGAATAAATCCAAACAAGTGCATTCCATGTTTAATTTGTATGTTTTAATATATAATGGGTGAAACTAAAGAATTTATTTAATCGAATTTATTGAACGTAGCTAAAGGTGATGCCAGGACGTCGAGGGATACAGGAAAAGTGAAAGCATTGATGAATAGTTATTCTTGTTTGTGCTTTCATAATTTGACTTCAATTTATGCTTAAATAGGCAGTTTAATATATTTGAATAATACTGATGTCAAACATGATTTGTAACACCTCTAACCTGCATCCGTCGTCGGAACAGGGTTTCAAAGTATTATCGAAACATTCAGAATATTTTTCAAGTAATTTACTTAGATTACTATTAATTTATCGAGATCATTCAAAACGTCACTTAATTGGACCATCGAAGTCCAATACGAGCATTAGCAACAAGTCGGGACTTAATTGAAAACTCATAAATTTTTTCGCGACATTTCAAAAATTTTCTTAGGTGCAGGGCTCACACGACATTTCGCTCTCAGTTTCCACTTTCAAATCTTCCTTTTCATCAGTTTTGGACAATGGAGAGATGCTAGCATTGGTAATTTCAGTGAAATCATGAGGTAAAAAACTTTGGGTATTGATTACATGTCCATGATTATCATCCAAAACAGTGATGAGGGCAGATTTTTTAGCAGTTAAACTAGAGTAATCAAAAGAAAATAGCTCAATACAGAAAACGAAAAAGACAAGTAAGACAAACCAGGGTTGATTGTTGCAACATTTTGAAGTGATGGGGTTTTCCATCTTCGGTAAACAGGCTTTGCTTTCTTTCCTCTGAAACTACTTGGAAACTAGAGCTAGAAAGAGGGAGGAAATTGGGGAATGCTTTGAGAAGTCCAGTAAAAAGAAAAGAAAAGAAAGCAAGTGAGAAGTAGTGGATTGTTTAGTGAAGAGCTTGTTTCCTTGATCTGGGGCTTGAGGGAGGGAGGAGAGGCTTGATTTGTGGTGAAACTGAAAGGGAACCCATTAACATTAAATGCTCGCATTGGTCATTGGACAAAGGGAGCTTCGACGTCTGGATTCGTGCCCAAAAGTATGGATCGTGTCACACGACCGCTTTCGGTCACGTTACTTTGTCGGGTGGGTCACCACTCTTTGTTTTCTCTCACCATATCTTCAAAGGGTATAGCAATGATAATGAATTAGACGGGTTAAACCCTTGAATGATTTTTCCAATCCATTTATATTTAGTTAAAATATGACTATAGTCCCTACACTTTTTAAAAATTAGTAATTTAGTCCTTATACTTGTATTTCCGTAAATTTAGTCTCTATACTTTTCATATTTCAAAATTTAGGTCGAATTGTTAATACTCGTTAATTTTTTTGGTTAAATTCAGTTAATTACAACAATTTTTTTAATTACATGGCTACCAAGTGAGTAGTTTTTTCATTTCAAAATGTCACAACAACCTATTTAACAAAAAAAAAAAAAACAACAGTGTTAATAGTTAGATCTGAATTTTGAGATATGAAAAATAGAGGGACTAAATTCCTTGAAATACAAGTACAAGGACTAAATTTCTAATTTTCAAAAACTATAGGGACTATACACATTTAACCTTTATATTTTGATTAGAGATTTTCTTTTCAACCTGGTTCTAAAGGTGAGGTGGTTCACATTGTAAAAGATGTTGAGGTTGTATTGGAGTATAGGTTATATGTATGCTCTTCTCTCTTGATTTTCGAAGAGGTGGCATTTATAGGACATTGAAAACTTGAGGTGAGTCCCATTTGCAACGACCCGAGTTTTGTCATTGTTGGACAAGTCAATTTTGGGACTGAATTGGTTAAATTAATTTGTTCGAAAAGTTAAACTAAAAAGTCTACAAGTCGAATATGAGATTGAAAAGTGGGGGAGATAAAATAAGAAAAGGGCTTAGTTTATTTTATTTTTCTTCTTTCCAAAGAAATAGAATAATTTCTTCTTCTTCTTAATTTTCAGTTCAAAATTTAGAAGGTAAACATGTTCTTTTTGTTGAATTTTTTATGGATTCATATTAATCCAAGCTTAATGTAGTTAACCCAAGTGTTAGTTTTTCTTATTATTAAGTTATATTCAAGCTACCATTGTTGAGTGTTATTGAATTTGGAACTTGAAATAATGATATACTTAGTGGTATAAGCTTATATTATGTTAGGACCATGTTAGAACATAGTGGGAAGTGGTGAATTAAGTTCGAATTCTAAGTTATGCTATAAGGCTAATTGTGTGACATTAGGGACCAGATTGAATAAAATGATAGTTTTTTAATATTTATGTTGTAGATTGAAAGGTTGAGGTCCCTAGTGAAAAATATGAGGTCAGAGTTAGATTTGATCGAGTAGATTGTGAGATATGAGCATTTCGAATATTAAGGTTTTGAGGGAATAAACTGAACAAGTGCATTGCATGTTTAATTTGTATGTTTTAATGTGTAATGGGTGAAACTAAAGAAGTTCTTTAATCGAATTTATTGAACGTAGTTAAAGGTGATGCCAGGACGTCGAGGGATAAAGGAAAAGCGAAAGCATTGATGAATAGTTATTCTTGTTTGTGCTTTCATAATTTGACTTCAATTTATGCTTAAATAGGCAGTTTAATATATTTGAATAATACTGATGTCAAACACGATTTGTAACACCTCTAACCTACATCCGTCGTTGGAACAGGGTTTCAAAGTATTATCGAAACATTCAGAATATTTTTCAAGTAATTTACTTATATTACTATTAATTTATCGAGATCATTCAAAACGTCACTTAATTGGACCATCGAAGTCTAATACGAGCATTAGAATCAAGTCGGGACTTAATCGAAAACTCATAAAAATTGTCACGACATTTCAAAAATTTTCTAAGGTGCAGGGCTCACACGACATTTCGCTCTCTGTTCCCACTTTCAAATCTCCCTTTTCATCAGTTTTGGACAATAAAGAGATACTGGTAATTTCAGTGAAATCATGAGGTAAAGAACTTTGGGTATTGATTACATGTCCATGATTATCATCCAAAACAGTGTTGAGTGCAGATTTTTTAGCAGTTAAACCAGAGTAATCAAAGGAAAATAGCCCAATACAGAAAACGAAAAAGACAAGTAAGACAAACCAGGGCTGATGGTTGCAACATTTTGAAGTGATGGGGTTTTCCATTTTCGGTAAACAGGCTTTACTTTCTTTCCTCTAAAACTGCTTGGAAACTAGAGCTGGAAAGAGGGAGGAAATTGGGGAATGCTTTAAGAAGTCCAGTAAAAAGAAAAGAAAAGAAATCAAGTGAGAAGTAGTGGATTATTTAGTGAAGAGCTTGTTTCCTTGATTTGGGGCTTGAGGGAGGGGGGAGAGGCTTGATTTATGGTGAAACTGAAAGGGAACCCATTGACATTACATGCCCGCATTGGTCATTGGACAACGGGAGCTTCGACGTCTGGATTCGTGCCCGAAAGTATGGACTGGTGGTGCGGCCGCCTGGTCGTTACTTTGTCGGGTGGGTCACCACTCTTTTGTTTTCTCTCACCATATCTTCAAAGGGTATAGCAATGATAATGAATTAGACGGGTTAAACCCTTAATGATTTTTGCAATCCATTTATATTTAGTTAAAATATGGCTATAGTCCCTACACTTTTTAAAAATTAGTAATTTAGTCCTTATACTTGTATTTCCAGAAATTTAGTCTCTATACTTTTCATATTTCAAAATTTAGGTCGAATTGTTAATCACTGTTAATTTTTTTTGGTTAAATTCAGGTTAATTACAACAATTTTTTTAATTACATGGCTACCAAGTGAGTAGTTTTTTCATTTCAAAATGTCACAACAACCAATTTAACAAAAAAAAAAAAAACTAACAGTGTTAATAGTTAGATCTGAATTTTGAAATATGAAAAATAGAGGGACTAAATTCCTTGAAATACAAGTACGAGGACTAAATTTCTAATTTTCAAAAACTATATGGACTATAGACATTTAACCTTTATATTTTGATTAGAGATTTTCTTTTTAACCTGGTTCTAAAGGTGAAGTGGTTCACATTGTAAAAGATGTTGAGGTTGTATTGGAGTATAGGTTATATGTATGCTCTTCTCTCTTGATTTTTGAAGAGGTGGCATTTATAGGTCAATGAAAACTTGAGGTGAGTCCCATTTGCAATGACTCGAGTTTTGTCGTTGTTAGACAAGTCAATTTTGGGACTAAATTGGTTAAATTAATTTGTCCGAAAAGTTAAACTAAAAAGTCCACAAGTCGAATATGAGATTGAAAAGTGGGAGAGATAAAATAAGAAAAGGGCTTAGTTTATTTTATTTTTCTTCTTTCCAAAGAAAGAGAATAATTTCTTCTTCTTCTTAATTTTCAGTTCAAAATTCACAAGGTAAACATGTTCTTTTTGTTGAATTTTTTATGGATTCATATTAATCCAAGCTTAATTTAGTTAACCCAAGTGTTAGTTTTTCCTATTATTAAGTTATATTCAAGCTACCATTGTTGAGTGTTATTGAATTTGGAACTTGAAATCATGATATACTTAGTGGTATAAGCTTATATTATGTTAAGACCATGTTAGAACATAGTGGGAAGTGGTGAATTAAGTTCAAAATCTAAGTTATGCTATAAGGCTAATTGTGTGACATTAGGGACCAGATTGAATAAAATGAAAGTTTTTTAATATTTATGCTGTAGATTGAAAGGTTGAGGTCCCTAGTGAAAAATATGAAGTCAGATTTAGATTTGATCGAGTAGATTGTGAGATATGAGCATTTCGAATATTAGGGTTTTGAGGGAATAAACTGAACAAGTGCATTCCATGTTTAATTTGTATGTTTTAATGTGTAATGGGTGAAACTAAAGAAGTTCTTTAATCGAATTTATTGAACGTAGCTAAAGGTGATGCCAGGACGTCGAGGGATAAAGGAAAGGCGAAAGCATTGATGAATAGTTATTCTTGTTTGTGCTTTCATAATTTGACTTCAATTTATGCTTAAATATGCAGTTTAATATATTTGAATAATATTGATGTCAAACACGATTTGTAACACCTCTAACCTGCATCCGTCGTCGGAACAGGGTTTCAAAGTATTATCGAAACATTCAAAATATTTTTCAAGTAATTTACTTAGATTACTATTAATTTATCGAGATCATTCAAAACGTCACTTAATTGGACCGTCGAAGTCCAATACGTGCATTAGAATCAAGTCGGGACTTAATCGAAAACTCATAAAATTTTTTGCGACATTTCAAAAATTTTCTAAGGTGTAGGGCTCACACGACATTTTTCTCTCAGTTCCCACTTTCAAATCTCCCTTTTCATCAGTTTTGGATAATGGAGAGATGTTAGCATTGGTAATTTCAGTGAAATCATGAGGTAAAGAACTTTGGGTATTGATTACATGTCCATAATTATCATCCAAAATAGTGACGAGGGCAGATTTTTTAGCAGTTAAACCAGAGTAATCAGAGGAAAATAGCCCAATACAGAAAACGAAAAAGACAAGTAAGACAAACCAGGGCTGATGGTTTCAACATTTCGAAGTGATGGGGTTTTCCATCTTTGGTAAATGAGCTTTGCTTTCTTTCCTCTGGCCTTGGAAACTAGAGCTAGAAAGGGGAGGAAATTGGGGAATGCTTTAAGAAGTCCAGTAAAAAGAAAAGAAAAGAAAGCAAGTGAGAAGCAGTGGATTGTTTAGTAAAGAGCTTGTTTCCTTGATCTGGGGCTTGAGGGAGGGAGGGGAGGCTTGATTTGTGGTGAAACTAAAAGGGAACCCATTAACATTAAATGCTCGCATTGTTCATTGGACAAAGGGAGCTTCGACGTCTAGATTCGTGCCCAAAAGTATGGATCGTGCTTTGCGACCGCCTGGGTCAGTTACTTTGTCGGTGGGTCACCACTCTTTTGTTTTCTCTCACCATATCTTTAAAGGGTACAGCAATGATAATGAATTAGACGGGTTAAACCCTTGAATGATTTTTCCAATCCATTTATATTTAGTTAAAATATGACTATAGTCCCTGCACTTTTTAAAAATTAGTAATTTAGTCCTTATACTTGTATTTCCAGAAATTTAGTCTCTATACTTTTCATATTTCAAAATTTAGGTTGAATTGTTAATCTTTGTTAATTTTTTTGGTTAAATTCAGTTTAATTACAACAATTTTTTTAATTACATGGCTACCAAGTGAGTAGTTTTTTCATTTCAAAATGTCACAACAACCAATTTAACAAAAAAAAAACTAACAGTGTTAATAGTTAGATCTGAATTTTGAAATATGAAAAATAAAGGGACTGAATTCCTTGAAATACAAGTACAAGGACTAAATTTCTAATTTTCAAAAACTATAGGGACTATACACATTTAACCTTTATATTTTGATTAGAGATTTTCTTTTCAACCTGGTTCTAAAGGTGAGGTGGTTCACATTGTAAAAGATGTTGAGGTTGTATTGGAGTATAGGTTATATTTATGCTCTTCTCTCTTGATTTTCGAAAAGGTGGTATTTATAGGTCAATGAAAACTTGAGGTGAGTCCCATTTGCAACGACTCGAGTTTTGTCGTTGTTGGATAAGTCAGTTTTGAGACTGAATTGGTTAAATTAATTTGTCCGAAAAGTTAAACTAAAAAGTCCACAAGTAGAATATGAGATTGAAAAATGGGAGAGATAAAATACGAAAAGGGCTTAGTATATTTTATTTTTCTTCTTTTCCAAAGAAATAGAATAATTTTTTCTTCTTCTTAATTTTTAGTTCAAAATTCACAAGGTAAACATGTTCTTTTTGTTGAATTTTTTATGGATTCACATTAATCCAAGCTTAATTTAGTTAACCCAAGTGTTAGTTTTTCCTATTATTAAGTTATATTCAAGCTACCATTGTTGAGTGTTATTGAATTTGGAACTTGAAATCATGATGTACTTAGTGGTATCAGCTTATATTATGTTAAGACCTTGTTAGAATATAGTGAGAAGTGGTGAATTAAGCTCGAATTCTAAGTTATGCTATAAGGCTAATTGTGTGACATTAGGGACCAGATTGAATAAAATGAAAGTTTTTTAATATTTATGCTGTAGATTGAAAGGTTGAGGTCCCTAGTGAAAAATATGAAGTCAAATTTAGATTTGATCGAGTAGATCGTGAGATATGAGCATTTCGAATATTAGGGTTTTGAGGGAATAAACTGAACAAGTGCATTGCCTGTTTAATTTGTATGTTTTAATGTGTAATGGGTGAAACTAAAGAATTTCTTTAATTGAATTTATTAAACGTAGCTAAAGGTGATGCCAAGACGTCGAGGGATAAAGGAAAAGCGAAAGCATTGATGAATAGTTATTCTTGTTTGTGCTTTCATAATTTGACTTCAATTTATGATTAAATAGGCAGTTTAATATATTTGAATAATATTGATGTCAAACACGATTTGTAACACCCCTAACCTGCATCCGTCATCGAAACAGGGTTTCGAAGTATTATCAAAACATTTAGAATATTTTTCAAGTAATTTACTTAGATTACTATTCATTTATTGAGATCATTCAAAACGCCACTCAATTGGACCATCGAGGTACAATATGAGCATTTGAATCAAGTCGGGACTTAATCGAAAACTCATAAAATTTTTCGCGACATTTCAAAAATTTTCCAATGTGCAGGGCTCTCACGACCGTGTGGTCTAGGTACACGCCTGTGTGGTCGGGCTGTGTGACTATACACGCCCGTGTCCCTAACCCTTGTAACTCTCTAATTTATGAGGCATGAAGAAATTGAAGTCAAACGGCCAAGTCACACGCCCGTGTGCTAGGTCATGTGGCGAATTTTATTTTCGAAATTTAAGTGCAGTTTTCACACGGCCGTGTAACTCGCCCGTGTCTAAATCCGTGTCAACCACACGGTTGAGACACATGCCCGTATCTCTACCTGTGTGCCCAATTCTGAGCATTCTATTTCTCATTTTTAAGATACAGGGGACACACTGTAACACCCCCTAACCCCAAACCGTTACCGGAACGAGGTTATGAGGCATTACCGGACGTATCAAACAACTTACGAATAATTTACAATTAATATAACTTTCATAGTATAATATAATAATTAAGTCCCTATCTTGAACTCTTGAAGTTCAAACATGTATTAAAAGTAGAACGGGACTTGTTCTGAGTATTCCAAATTTTTTTTTTTAAAAAAATTGACATTTCTGCTTATTTTTACCTAAACCTCCTACAAATTTCAAACCAAAACAACCAACACCAATATTTCACATTCATATACTAATATTTATATTATTAATAAAATTTTAATTTAATAACTATCATAGCATCATTCAAATTGATTAAAACTTCATTCATTTAACAACTTAATGTTCATATATCAAAATATCATGTACTTTCCTTATCATTTCATTTAACCATCTAAATTTTATCATTCATCCTTCACTACCCAAAGTAATATACATATTCAAGTGACTAAATAACACCTATGTACATGCCACCTTTACCCAAAAGAAAAATATACATCACCAAGTTTGTGTTGGAGTCGGGATTGTTCTCGATGTTTGAGCGGGACACTTGACTTCTACTAACTCATGCACTTGAAACAACTGCATACACTGTATGGATATACTCAAAGGTATTACTATAAACCAAGACTATTTAACATTAATAAATTACAAACATCAACCATAATTTTATAATTATTTAAACTACTTTTATATAAAATTATTTTACTTCATAAATCTTAAATTCATAATTTATTTTTCTCATACTAACTCAATTCATAATTTAGTTCATACATTCTTTCTCGTACTTTTCAATAGTGCTAAACAAATAATCTCATTTTCAAAATTTCATTTCAATTATTTACCCTATTAACAAAGCTCGGCTATGATGTATACACGGATTTCCACCCAAACACGCTGAATATCCAACCCAAACACACACCGAATATTGTAAATCCTCCATAACACACCGGTATAATATATCCTCCCAACACACCAATAAGGCATTAAATGCCTATTCGGATAAACCAAGTATATAATAACGAAACATCTTCTCGGCCAACTACAATTTCTTCATCATATCACAAATCCAATGGCATGCCATTTGTATCGAATCTAGTCCGACGAGTTAATAGGGTATTATTTTACTTTTTCTAATTTCAATTTCACATACTTACCTCAAGTCTTATTTACCATACATAACAATTAAAATTTCAGCAATCAAGAATAATTAAAAATTCGAATTATAGTAATACACACCGTAATTCTCCGTTTTAGTCCTCGATGACTTTCTCCTTTCCTTTCGATGCTTTGATGCTTCGATTCTTTGTTGGCTACAAAATAATAATTTATAATCATCAATACAACATGATTCAATTTAATTCATGAGCCTAAACATGTAAATTTAACCATTTTTAATGTATATATATAATTTCACCATTAAGCTGTCTACTTGAGTTATTGTTACTAAATTATTTATATCTTGAGCTACGAAACTCCAAATTAATATCCGTAAATTTTTCTTAAAACTAGACTCATATATCTTCTAACCATAAAATTTCCAGAATTTTTGGTCTAGCCATTTAGTACAGTTTATTCACTAAATACTCCCTGTTATTTCATTTGACAGTTCTGACCTCTCTCTACTAAAAATAAATTATCTCATTGTACAGAACTCGAATAAGGTTCTTGTTTATTTATTTTGAAACTAGATTCATTAAGGAGTTCACATATATAAATTACACTCCATAATAATTTTTGTACAATTTTTAATGATTTTCCAAAGTTAAAACAGAGTGTCTCAAAATCACCCTGAACCAGTCTTACAAAATTTCAAATATCTCTTGATTCATAAATTCATTGCTTACATTGTTTCCACTATAAGAAACTAGACCCAATAAGCTTTAATTTCATATCTTATTCATCCTCTAATTCAATTCCTACAATTTTTAGTGAATTTTCAAAATCAGACCATTGCTACTTCCCAAAACTGTTTTGATGTAAAATGTTAATAACCAAATTTATAACACCAATTCACACCTTATTCCTATTCAAATTTCATTTAAACTCAAATTTAACTATTAAATTTTCAACATATTTTCTTAATTCCGAATTTTCCTCAATTTAGTCCCTAAAAACACAAAACTTATGGCTTACTTTGCAATTCAATCCTTATTTCATTTCTAACTTAAATTTCCTATCAATTTAACCCCTAATTCATCTTTTTATTCAACATGAACAATATTTAGAAATCTAATAACTTTCAAAATATCAACTTAATTTCATCAAAACTTTGTTCTAAAGCTTTTAAAACATCAAAATTAAGTAAAAAGGGCTAAATTGACTTACCTATTAAACTTCCAAGCTTTAAAATCCCTATTTCCCCTATTTCCTTTCTTTCCTTTCTTTTTCTCCTTCTTTCTCCCTGTTTCGTTTCTTCTCTGTTTCTTTTGTTATGTTTCTTTAATTCTTTTATGTTATATTTTATATTTAATTAATTTAATAAATATCTATTTTAATAACAAATACTAATATTACAATTGGATACATACTAAATTTTACATTTGTACCAATAATTTTATTACAATTGTCATTATTTAATTTGTTCTTAAACAAAAATCTCATAATTTAATAATTTAATAATTTAATTAACAAATATATTTTTACTTAAATTATAAGTAATTTAGTATTTAAATTACAAATGTACCAATACAATTCTTACACATGTATTTTTTATTACCATACAATTGTCTTCTATTTAATTTATTTATAATATATTATCAATTAAGTAATCATAATAATTTAATATAAAACTATAATAATAATCATTATAATATATATATATATATATATATATATATATAATTTAATATATAAAACCTAAATAAAATCTTTGATTTTATTTCAATATGTCATACTCAATTTATGTAAATGGCTTAATTGCCATTTTGATCCTTTTTATTTTCTATTACTTTAGAATTAAACTTTTACCCCTTTTCAATTTAGTTCTTTTGCTAATTATTCTAAATTAAGCTAATTTCACCTAATTAAATCCTAATTAGACACACTACTAGGCTCATAAATATTTTTAATAATTATTTTCGAACTTATTTCACTAAGACGGAGGCCCTATAACTCACTTTTCCTGGTGCAGTGAATTTCAGTCATTACATTTCTCCCCCTTAATAAATTTCATCCTCTCGAATTTACACCGAAAAGAGATGAGGATATTGTACTCTCATAGTTTCCTCCGGTTCCCAAGTCGCTTCTTCAACATTATGATTTCTCCATAAGACTTTCACTAAAGGAACTTTTTATTTCTTAATTCTTTCACTTCTCGTATAAAATTTGAACCGCTCTTCTTCATATGATAGATCAGTCGAACTTCAATATCTTCAGAGAAATTATATGAGAAGGATCTGATCTATATTTCCGTAGCATCGAAACATGAAAAACATCATGAATCCTTTGTAATTCGTAAGGTAAAGCCAATCGATATGCAATCGGTCCAATTCTTTCCACTATTTCATACGGCCCAATAAAACGTGGACTTAATTTACCTTTCCGACTAAATCTCAATACTTTCTTCCATGGAGAGACTTTAAGAAATACCTTGTCTCCGATGAATATTCAATGTCTCGACGTTTCAAATCAAACATAAGACTTTTGTCTGCTTAAAGCGACCTTCAATCTGTCTTTGATCTTTTAATCGCTTCCTCCGTTTCTTGAATCAATTCCGCCCAATTACTTTCCTTTCATTCAACTCCGTCAACATACACGGTGATTTACATTTCCGACCATATAATGCTTCATACTTGAGCCATCTCGAATACTAGATTGGAAACTATTATTATAGACAAACTCACTAGTGGCAAATATCGTTCCCAACCTCGCTTCAAAATCAATAATGCAAGCTCAAGCATATCTTCTAGTACTGAATTACCCGTTCGGATTTGTCCATCGGTTTGGGGATGAAAAGTCATCTCGAAACTAAGTCTAGTACCCAACGACTCATGTAACTGTCTCCAAAATCTCGATGTGAACCGAGGATCTCGATCTGAAATTATTGATATCGGAATGCCATGTAGTCTAACAATTTCTCGAATATACACGTCTGCAAGCTTCTGCAACGACCAATCAGTCCTGACTGCTATAAAATGTGCTGACTTGGTAAGTCTATCAACTATCACCCAAATAGCATTCTTTTTGCTTGCTGACAACGGTAATCCAGTAATAAAATCCATCGTGATGCGATCCCATTTCCATTCGGGAATATTAATAGGTGAAAGCATTCCAAGAGGGAACTCGATGTTCGCTTTTACCCGTTGGCAAGTCAGACATTTACTTACAAATTCTACTATGTCTCTTTTCATACCTGGCCACCAGTATAATTCTCGTAAATCTCGATACATTTTCATGCCTCCGGGGTGCATAGCAAACGAACTATCATGAGCTTCCCGTAGAATTAACTCTTTAAGCTCAGAAGTATTTGGAATACAAATCCGATTTTGAAACCTCAAGCATCCACAATCATCGATACTAAAATTTTCTGCTGTGCCATTCTGTACCATCTCTCTTTTCTTCAATAATTTGTTATCTTCCAACTGAGCTGATCTAATCTGATCAAACATTACCGGTTTTACTCTTAATTCAGCCAAAAGACTCCCATCATCAGTGATACTAAGTCGTGCAAACATTGCCCTTAATTCAATTACGACTTTTACGCAATAATGCATCGCCTACAACATTAGCTCTTCCGGATGATAGTCTATAACACAATCATAATCTTTCGTAAGCTCGATCCAACGCCTTTGTCTCAAATTCAATTCCTTCGAGAAAAAGAAGATACTTCAAACTCTTATGATCGTGATAAATGTAACATTTTTCACCATAAAGATAATGTCTCCAAATCTTCAATGCAAAAATCACAAATTGCTTAACTCAAGATCATGAGTCGGATAATTCCTTTCATGTGGTTTCAATTGACGAGATGCATAGGCTATTACCTTCCCATCCTGCATCAATACACAACCCAAACCACTCAAAGAAGCATCACTATACACTATAAAATCTTTACCCGATTCTGGCAATGTCAAAACTGGTGCCTCGGTTAACATTCGCTTCAATGTTTCAAAACTTTTCTGACACTGATCATCCCAAATAAAAGGAACATTCTTCTGCAACAACTTGGTCATCGGCAAAGCTATCTTCGAAAATCCATTTACAAATCTTCTATAATTCCCAAATAAACCAAGAAAACTACGTACCTCGAGATACATTCCTCGGTGCATTCCATTGAACAATTGCTTCAATCTTTTTGGATCAACTTCGGATTCCATCTGCAGATACTACATGTCCCAGAAATACCACTTCTGATAACCAGAACTCGCATTTACTGAGCTTTCCATATAACTGCTTCTCCCGTAATATCTGTAGTACAATCCTCAGATGTCGATCATGTTCTGACTCTGACTTTGAATAAACCAATATATCATCAATAAAACCCACCAAAATCGATCTAAATACGGTTGAAAGATACGATTCATGAGATCCATAAAGCAATTTGGGCATTTGTTAACCCAAAATGGCATTACCAAGAACTCATAATGGCCATACTGCATTTGCGGAAAGTCGTCTTGGTACATCACTTTCTTTTACCTTCAACCGATAGTAACCCGACCTTAAGTCAATCTTCGAAAACACAGAAGCTCCTCTCAATTGATCGAATAATTCATCAATGCGAGGCAATGGATACTTATTTTTAATTGTCACCTTATTCAACTCGCCGGTAATCAATACAAAGTCGCATAGAGCCATCTTTCTTTTTAACAAACAATACCGGAGCTCCCGGGTGAAATGCTTGGTCTAATAAATCCACGATCTAGTAAATCTTGTAATCGCACCTTCAACTCTTTCAACTCGATGGCGACATTCGATATGGAGGTATAAAAATTGGTGTTGTACCAGAACAACATCATGTGCATCGCCCTCCTCCTGGTCCGGACTACATACGCCCGGCCGGCGCTCGGCCTCTGGCTGATCATTGTGTAGCTATATCGCTGTTTCTTCCGACACCTCCACCTCTGACACAGAACCCGAACCACCCTACTAGATCCTCTGCCACGACAATGAGGTACTGATCTTTGAGATGTTGCGGTGTGGTACTTTCACCTTTCGGACAATCTCGGATAAAATGATCTCAGTAGCCCCACATCGAAAACATCGCCGAGTTATCCTCCAACATTCACCTAAATGTTTCTTTCAGCAGTGCTCACGATGCGGAATTTCTATACTTCGGGATGGACCTCTCACACTACTAGTAGATATCGCATCTGCTTACCTCTGCTTCTACCACCTGCATGCAAGTAAAACTGATCTCCAGGTCACTTCTTGATTCTTCTGAATCTCTTCGGTAATGGATTAGAACTAGTAGTTCCCATACGTTTCCCAAATGATTTACCCATTTCGATTTTTTATCCAGTGCCCATACTTGTTCTATCATTTTGCTCGCTCAACCGGATCAACAAGTTCGATAATTCTAAGACTTACCAATTGAATCTTGATTTCATCTCGCATGATCCAGTAGAAATCGTTTACAACTATCACCTCGGTTGGAACATATTCTAAAGCATACCTGCTCAATCTAAAGAACTCTCGCTCATAATCCAATCTCGACATATTCCCTGTTTCAACATTAAAAACTCTTGCTTTTTCTCTTGATGTACAATTCCCAATATACTTCTTCTCAAAATTCTTTTTGAAACAAGTCCCAAGTTACCCGATCATCCGGCAAATGTCTAACCACGATTCCCACCAGAGATACGCTTCTCCTTGTAATGATGATACAAACACATATCGGACTTTCTCGGGTGCAATCTAATTGTTGCAAAACTCTTTTTGTTGTTTCTATCCAATTTTCAAGAACGGATGGATCAGCTCCTTTTAATCCTCAAATTCCGTGGCA